>VYXB01006448.1:0-187441 GCA_013397135.1 Pachyramphus minor
TGTATCAAATTTGTAATCTTACAAAAAAGAGAGAAATTCTTTCAACAAGGTGTGTTTTATTGCTATTAATTATAAAACTCAATAAACCAATCTCCTTGAGGACCAAAAATGATTTCAAGTTTTTAAGTTCCGGTTTCTTGTTGAAAATTAATTTTTTAATCACATTTAATACAATACATTTAGTTTTAATTTCTTATGTCTTAAAAATGTTGGCTTTCTCCAAAATGTGATTTGCCCAAAAGTTACACCCACACAACAAGTGGGTGGAAAGGCTAAAATTTTCTGTTTACAAACTGTCTTTGAACAGTTGATACACTTTACAAAACGTGTTTGGCACCAGTTGAATGCAATTTGTACACATCACAAAATGAAACAACTCGTCAAGATTTTATGGAATCGCTTTCAGAGAAATTATTTGTCAATTTTCTTTTTCCTGATCCAAAATATGCTGAAGTCTAGAAAGGTACTGAGTCCCCTGAGTTTTGCATCAAAAGTTATTCATTCAGAATGTAGAGCTGGCTAAATAATTCACAGATATCTTCAGTGAACTATTTATTTGTTAAATTTTATGGGTTTATGCCTAAATTCTTTGGGAAATGCTATTGTCCCTTATTCATTCAGCTCTAAATCACTCTCACTTGTAAGCAAAATAGAAGACTAAAGAAATACTGGGCANGTTGTCCCTTATCCATTCAGCTCTAAATCACTCTTTAAATCACTCTAAATCACTTTTGTAAGCAAAACAGAAGACTAAAGAAATACTGGGCAAAAGTTACTTGTCTTTTATTCTCTGGATACACCACTGAATCATCAAGGTTGGAAGAGATCTTCAAGGTCATCTAGTCCAGCCATCAACTCAGCACCCACACTATAATCATCCTTAAACCATATCCTCAGACACCCACATGCCTCTTGCACACTTCCAGAGACAGTGACTCCCCCACCTCTCTGGGCAACTTATTCCAATGCCTGACCATTCCTTCAGTGAAAAAAAAAAATTCAAATATCTAATCTGAACCTCCCCTGGTGAAATTTAAGGCATTTCCTTTTGTCCTTTTGCTTGAAAACATGGCAGAAGAGATTGACCCCCATCTGGCTCCAATCTTCTTTCAGGGAGTTGTAGAAATCAATTATATCCCCCCACGAGCCTCCTTTTCTCCAGCCTAAACTACCTCAGCTCCCTCAGCTGCTTCTCATCTCAATAGTTTTCCAGACTCTTCCCCAACTCTGATGCCCTTCTCTGCACACACTCCAGCACCTCAATGTCTTTCTTAAAGTGAAAGGATCAAAACTGGATGCAGGACTCGAGGTGTGACCTCACCAGTGCCAAGTACAGAGGGACAATCTCTTCCTCAGTCCTACTGGCCACACTATTTCTGACAGAGGCCAGGATGCCACTGGCCTTCTTGGCCACCTGGGCCACTCACTGGCTCATGTTCAGCTGCTGTCAGTCAGTACCCCCAGGTCCCTTTCTGCTGAGCAGCTCTCAAGCCACTCTTCCCCCAGCCTGTGGTGCTTCATGGGGCTGTTGTCACCCAAGTGCAGGACCCAGCACTTCACCCTCTTGCACCCCACACTGTTGCCCTCAGCCCATTGATTCAGCCTGTCGAGATCTCTCTGTAGACTGAGATCAGGATGTGATCTCTTGGTAAAATTTGGGAGAACAACATTTCTTGGGTTTGCTGCCGTGAAATACATCCCACTGGGGACTTTTCTGCCATTTCCTAATTGTGCTGAGGAAGAGCAGCCAGTTTGTGGGAACAGATGCTTAGACATAATTTCAGAGGCTCAGGCACTACCTGTCCAAAAAGGCAACATTTGTGGCAGTCAGAGACAGCTCCCTACCCCAGGCAGAAGGGCTCACCTTGCCTTCACATGGACTGCCAAGAGAGCTGCAAAGAGAGAGCATCCAGGACCCTCTCTGAGCTCTCAGCAGTTTTCTTGTTCTCATCTTGTGAAAGGATTTTCCCAATGTCCTGCTGCTAACACCAGAGCAGGCTGAAAAGTGAGCTACTGTGCACTCCCAAGCTTTAGAAAAAGAACAGTCTCCCACGCACAAAACTGCTGGCTGGGACTATTTATACTTGCAATGGTCCACTGCACAGGATCAAGGGCTTTTAACTGTTGCTGTGAAGAGCATCTATTCTATGTGAAGCTTCACAGAAGGAATCTGACATTTGATATAATTTTTTTGCAGATATTACAACACTCCCTCCTCTACACACTGCCAAAATATTTGCAACCAAGTGAGTTTGACTGAAAACTTGGCATAGGGCTTCCATTATTTTTTTTCAATTGACTGAATAGGTGGATTAGTCAAGGAAAAAAGCACAATATATATGGGGCAAATCAGTGAGACAATCATTGGCAGATGCCTTGCCTCACAATTGAAGTTTTTTTACCTTAAGAAGAAGGGACATTTAACAACAATGCTTCATTTGTTAAGATATTGCAATCAATACACCACATATGAGAGGCTATCTTACAAATGCAGACACCCTCAGCACAGTGAAAGGACAAGCTTTTAATAAAGAAAACAGTACTTGGCCGCTGCAAATAAAGGCAAAGGAAATGTGTGTGCAAGGAAATTAGAGTGAACAGGTAAAGTGAAGAAGGTGTTCCTCCAAATCTATAAAGAAAATCAGATGGGGATGTATCGAGGTTGTAGGAAAGACCTGGAAAAGACACCTCTCTTTAAACATCTTGACTTTAAACATCTTGACCCTCTGCCTGCCTCAAGACAAACATTTTCTGAGGGAAACTGGCAGGGAAGATCATTTCACCAGATCTTTGGATCTGACAATGTTACAAGAGGGCAAATATTACCTAACGCCAATGTTCATTCAAAATAAAATCCTTCCCACTGCTTAAACACATGTGGCATTTTCCAACAGGTAATGAAACACTCTCTTTCATACTGGATTTGCTCCATTCACAGCCAAAGTGAGCACTGACACTTGCAAAGTCCTTGTGACAAAACCACAGCTCTGTGTTATTCCTCAGCATTCCCACATTTGCAGATTGATCTGTTTGCTCTTAGAACTGTTCAGCTCATGCCACAGCTGTATTTCACTCAGTGCTGTAGTAGTAACACTGCTGTTACAGCCATGGTACAAGCTTCAATTTAGGAAAGCAAGATTTTAGAGAGGAGTCATATTTTATAGCACAGCAGTTAAAACAGCTGGGAAATTCAGAAACCTGATAATGGGACTGTCAAAGGCTTTTCCACATTTCCCAATTTCCATTCCTCTAACGAAAAATATTCCCTCTACCTTCACATCATGCTTCTCTTATTCTTTTAGCACTTTCCCATAAATCACTGTTCCACTCTCTGGGTGAATCAAACCCTTTTTTCTCTAAGTACCTGGAGTCTTGCCGTGACCATCTATTCATGATGTAGAAAAGACAAGTGCAAATGCAGCCCAGGACACTGCACAGACTGTTGCACACTCAGCACAGAATCACAGAACCATAGAATATCCTGAGTTGAAATGGACCCACAAGGATCATTGAGTCCAGCTCTTGCACAGGACAGCCCCAGGAATCCCACCCTGTGCCTGAGAGAATCACCTGAATACTTCTTGAACTCTGTCAGGGTTGGTGCTGTGACCACTTCCCTGGGGAGCCTGTTCAGTGCCCAACCACCCTCTGGGTGAAAAACCTTTTATTCAGCCTAAACCTCGCCTGACACAACTCCAGCCATTCCCTCAGGTCCTGTCACTGGTCCCCACAGAGCAGAGACCAGTGCCTGCCCCTCCACTTCCCTCAAGAGGAAGCTGCAGATCCTGATAAGGTCTCCCCTCAGTCTCCTCCAGGCTGAACAGACCAAGTGACCTCAACCTCTCCTCTTATGGCTTCCCCTCAGCCCATCACCACAGGAGGCCCAGGCTAGAAAGGTGTTTAGGCAGGACTGTTGGTGCCCTGATGTGATCCCCTTGGCATGTCTTTTCCAGGCCCATCTACATTCAACAGTTAAAAAATCATATTATACCAAAATACTTCATAAAAAAAGAGTCATAGTAACTGGAGGCTGTTCTAGTTTATGTGAAAACAGCTTGAAACAACAAACTAAACTGTAGGTTATTGCTCTGCAGACAGGTTTTCAAAGGTATTTTACTGTATACTAGTGGATTTTTACAAACAACCATTCTTTTCAAAAAGAGTGTTTCAGAAGATTTTCAGATCCTGTTGGATAGAAACAGGTCCATCTTATATTAATACTTTGGCAATTCTGAAAGCCAAATAAACTTTCCTAATTATTTTTCTTTTTATTGTTATTTTGTTAATATTTCATTACCATATTTTAGCTGTTTTTCTACACTAACACAGGAGGGCTAGATTCTCCATCACATAAAAGATCTTATATAACATTTCCATGATGTCAAATAGACTCAATGGATGTCAACATCCTTTTGAAAGAGGCCTCCCTGGCTGGTTTAAATCTCTATAAAGCAAAATACCAACTCCATTCTAACTGCAGGACAAAGGGAAATTTGGACCTGATTGAAATCATCTGACTGCAGATGCCAGAACAGTTTTATTACATAATGCATGTGAGCACAGCTGCTTTCTTATCACAAGACCCACAATGAATATATCATATACTGAAGGGCAGAGCTACCTTCCCTTCGGCCTCCTCATAAATCCCCCTTAATGGGTTACTTTCCACAGGCCATTCCCAGAACAGAAAAAGTCCAGAGTGCAAGGAATTGGTACCAAACCATCACTCTCTGAATGTTATTTTCCAAAGGCAGAAGGAAGGACACCACTGTTTCTTGAGGTACTTTTATGTGGAATAACACAGAGTGCAGCCAGTCAGATGCCTGATTTGGGAAATCTTGGGGTGCCCTTTGCTGTGCAGCCATGTGCAGTGAGTCTGCAGAAAAGCTTTCACTCACAAACAGTGAGAAAGCCACTTCTAACCTATTTTTGACCAGGAAACACTGTATTATTGAGCGAGCTCTGCAATTTAGTCAAGACAACTAAGATGATATCAAGACCTACATGAGCACACTGAAATTTCATTGTTACAGTGTACACAGGACACACAGTTTGACCATTGTCTACCTTCTAAGAGAAGGTGCAATGTAAAGTATCTAAACAGCAAAAGACACATTTTAGGCAAGATGTTACTGACTTTCAACATGTGATCAATCTAATGCAGTTTCCCTTTACAGGTTTCCATTGAGAAACCTACTTCAATATTTTGCTTCAAAATATATGTCAAAGGGGAGGAATGTTTCACTAACGACAATTTTATCATTTGATTTGAAAATTACAGTACAATGAATGCAGTTTTAAAACTAGTTTTTCCAATAATCCTCTCTTTTGTGCTTTCTGTGTATAGTATTCACCAGTTCACATGTCAAGCATCTTCCACACAAGTTCTTATATATTTTAGGGTGGAACACAAAAGAACTCTGTGTCAAAAGCTGACAGAGTGAATGGGAAGATCCTACAGCCTCTGAGATGCTCAGCAAACAGAAAAGAGTGAAGAAAACTGGCCAACTCTAGCACAAATCGTGAAGTGGGACTGAACTAAAACCAGTTCTTTTGACTGAAGGCTGAACAACTCATAGTGACAGTGAGGAGACAAAAAGAAAGGCATATTTCAAAGACAACTTTTACTGTCAGAAATCCAGAGGCTTCCTTCAGAGACGGGGGAATCTGGGAGAGCAAAGGTGGGTCAGTGGTGTATGAAAGAAAAAGGGTTTGGCAGAGGCTTCATTTCTATTCTCACGCAAGCCTGTGAACTCTGACAATTATTATTTTTTTTCCTTTCAAGGTGACTTTCTATAAATTATAGACAAGATTCTCCCTCTCTGACTTAAGCATAAAAATACAGAGCCACAATCAGATTTACATTCATTGGAGGATATCAGGCTGTTTTGCCCTTCCAGGTGCAATAGTATCAACATAACTAAAGCATTCTTCCCAATCTGTTACCAACAAAAGGATTATTTACAGTTCAAGCATTTGATTTTAACTTGTCTAGAACAATTTCCTTTCCATGTTCCATAAAGGTGAGAACAGAAGATACATAAGGTACAGGAAATTGTGATGAAAAGCTCTCCAGAATGGGCTTTGCCATTCTGAATGTTGCCCTCCAGTCTGGTTTCTGGCAAGTTGTAATAATGTAACCTGACTCTCAACTATCCTGACCTGTGGCTATTGTCACATACTTTCCCAAATCATCCACAAGATGCTGAATGAACTCGTCATAACTTATTTCTGTTATGCAACCATGTGGAGAATACAACTCTGCATCATGGACCGATGGCCCAGAATAACTCTGTGCAGAAATGACTCAGTATCCAGGGAAAACTTTCAAGCTTGCAAAAACATGACATTTTCCTGGAAAGCAACTGTTAAACTCTGACTAATGCATTCCCCTCTTTTCCTCTTCTTTTTTTTTTTTATATCTATCCATACAGGTTTTGAAGCGCTGAATGTTCCTGGGCACTGAAGACAATGTCAGGTGAAGACTGTTTAAAAACACCTGAGCAAATGAACTCAGGCTGGACAATACTCTGTATGTGATATTTTGGGAACATTTTGGGGAAATGAAGCCATCCAAGGGCCTAGAGCCAGACATTTCCTTTTTGCCCAGGCAGTCCATGTTGCCAGGGCACCTATTAGGTATCCTGGAAAGACTGAAGCTTGGCCACTAAGTGATCTCCTTGTGCAAGCACAGTTCTTAGGCAGGTTGGGTGAGCCATACTGCTGACCCACTTTGAGTCCTGAGTGCTCCTGGCACAAACTAGGGGTAGCAGCTCTAGGGACTTCATCAATTATTTCCCTGCTTAACAAAAAGCAAAGCTCCCCTCCCTTCTCCCTCCATTCCAGCTGGAAAGCTTCCTGTCACCACATCCAGAAATGTAGTGAAGTAAAACTAAGTGAAAGTGTACACTAAATGTAACTATTAAGATGTTGCTTTACCAAAGGAAGCATAAGCCACACAATGCTTCCCCACCCTCTTAACAACTTACCCAAAAGATTGCAAATATGTATCTCCATCCAGAATTTACCTCAGATTTGCTCCTAGGAAGGTAAACATCAGTGAATGGGACAGAGAAAGCTTAAATTTGTGAAAACATTCTGATATCTACTCCTTGCTTTGTTTCAGGCTACTTCACACTGTTCCAGTCTCCCCTGTGAAACAGTCAGTCCCCACACTCTAAGTGCACATTGTAGGAATATCACAGAATTTACATGAGAAACCTTGGTGTAAAGCTTAACATAAAAGAATATCCCTTGAGCACGCTGTAGGATCACAGATCTTGCAATAAGGAGGTCAGCAGACTGAGAACTGAGGTACTCTGCTCCAGTCTGTTTGCCATAGAGGGAACCTTGGACTAACTCTTTTCCCCCTCTTTATCTCAATGTGTTCCTAAGATGGTTAAACAGGACTATCATCACAGAGAGGCAGCAAGAAGCACTGAGACTTGTTGTGTGCCTTGAAACATTCAAAAAGCCACCACTATTCTATCCTGCCTACCATTACCCATCATGAGAAAATTACCATATATTATTACACAAAGCCACAGAGCTGCTGAAGACCATGTGTACTGTAATAGATGAGCAGGAATTTTAACTCCCTGAGCTAGCAAGGGAACCTCTTTTCTCACTGACAAAGCCTCCAGCTATGTGTGGATGCAGTGCTTTGTTTTCTCCAGAGCAGTGGTGACATTTTAGATCAACTTTTGTGCTATAAATGGAACACTGTGATCTGCTGAACACTTGCTACCTGGAAGACCATTTCCTGGTGCCTGAGTCATCAACTTCCTTGGATGACATTGCCACATCTGTAATGAAAAGATGTAACGTGCTGCTAATTTACGAGGTCTCTGCAGTGCTGATATTTTAAACCACTCAGTGAATAGCAAGGCTGGCTGGTATTTGGAATCTCTTCTACAATATTAGCTCACTGTGCATAATATTTGAAATACTTGTCTCTGAACTGGAGAAACATGGATTTGGCAGATGGAACACTCAGTGGATAGGGAATTGCACCCAAAGAGTTGTGGTCAGCAGCTTAACATCCACGTGGAAAGAGGCAACAGGTGACCTTTCTCAGGGGTAGGGACTGGGACTGTCACTGTTTAACATCTGCACCAAAAGCACTGTGACCACACTACCACTTCAGTCTCCAGTAGTAAAACACACAAATTCCAGTATACTGATTTTTACAACTATTGCTATTAAATTATTAAAATCTAAACAAGAGACATCTAAGGCTGTCAAAACACTCAAGAAATGTTTTTTTTCGAGTTCAAATCTGTTACTGCATGTCATCCGTGTAGGCTGACAATCAATAAACATGAGAACAAGGAATCAAGAAGTCTCTAGGGTAAAACCTCGTTACTCCAGTGCTCACCCCTTTGGCTGGCAGGAAGAGCCGTCCTCTCCCCTAACTAATCCCAATTGTCTTCTTTCAAAATATAGAATGTAAATTAGTTTGGCTGCAGATAATGATGTTTCTGTTATTAGTAACACCCTGAATAGCTTCAAACCCTGGCTGGGAATTTAACTCCTGGGGACTTGGCTTAGCAGGATCTCCTTTTAATACATCCTGCTCAGTCCAGGATATAAAATGGCTTCAGAGTCCTCTCCAGGGACACTGAAGGGCCTGCATGCTTCATCACAGGCTATTACACACTCAAATTCACTGAGGTGAAAATCTGTGGGCAATATATATAAGTTCAAAACATCCATGAAGCTCTTCAATCTGTCTGGAATTATTCGACTGTAATTCTGAATGCATTTGCTGACAGAAAATAAGAATTTGGTATGAAATTCTTTTCTTCTGCGTTGTTTCTATGACTGTCCAGAGAGGTTAAAACAGCAGCTTTCAATTTAACTTTTAAGACACAATTTTATGGTGTAAATTAACTGGCTGGCTTGAATTGCACTGGAAGTGGCCTCCTGAGTCAGACCGGAGTATTACCTGGTTTGGAGAAGATGCTTCAAAAAAAAAGGCTTTATTTATAATGGCCAAGGCTTTTAATAGTCTGTGTTAGGGTTACCAGCAGGAATGAACCACAGGCCCTTCACTCAGTTACCTGACTATCCTGTTCCTATGTTTTCCAAGCACTGGAGGCCCCACTACCTTGGTCCTGTTCCAGTGGAGAGAAAAGGCATTAACATGTGGGATGCAGCCTCCCCAGAGCTGTCCATACCAGCAAAGAGACTCCTTCCCCATCAGGGAAACTGTTAAAGTCATATGGGATAAATCTGGGCCTTGGTTTTCCAAAGTGGCTGAGACCCACAGGAAGATAATATTGAAGGGGTCATACAGTCTTAAACACAACTTACAGCATGTTTTTACCTGATTTTCTCAGTAACAATGGGGTCTTCACGGGAATTGAAATTGCATTTAAATATGGATTTTCATGAAAGCAATTTTTTTTAAGTATAAACACCGGAATAAGTTTTAAATATTTTCAGAATGTTTCATTTTTTTCAGGAAATTTATGTTTTACTTCCTTGCATTTAATATCCATTGAATAGCCTAGACATTTCTAAGTAGAAGGTGGAACATTATATTTAATTTCTTTCCTCTCAAAAAATCTGCTTTGAAAATAAAATAATAATTAAAAAACCCCTCTGTGGTCTGTGCTCAAGCTGGCTTTGGAACACAAAGTTCTCCAACTGTGGAATTTCCTAAAAGCCAAACAAGGAAGTGCTGCCAAAATCTTCACTGCCTCTTTTGAAAACATATAGTTCATGCATTTCAATATATTTCCATCAATTTGATCAGATAACATTGTCATCTAATTAATTCTAGTACAAATATATGTGCCCTCAACAGAGAATTGGCTGAAGATTGAGGCTTCTTTTAGTTAATATAAAGACAAACCAGTTTATTATAATGTTCCCTGGGGTAATAAATCCAGAGTGACCTTAACCATGATTTTTTCTGTCAGTTCAAAAACATAATCTTCATTCTTGGTTAGCCAGGTGATTTAGTGTGTTCTTCAACTGCCCAGCAACAGATTATTTCATTTATGCCTTCTATTTATTCTTCCAACATAGCTGATCCTGGTAATAAAGAATCAGGTTCACAGCTATTATCCCTGGTTAAACCTTCATAATTGTCTATATCTTAAATTAGGGATGTTATGCTGAATTGTATTTAATACAGTAGCTTCACTATGTGCATCAGACAAACACAAAAATGACCTTGGATGACACACAAGATTCCAGTTCTCCAAAAATATCTCATTTAGAAGCACTAGGCAGGTGCAGACAATGGTCCTTGTCCTTCTGTGTTACTGTTGGTTTCCACAATACAATTGATGATATTAAAAAAAAAATGTACTCCCTCACAATAGGAAGAAAACTATAGATGTCAGAGGTTGCCTTCAGAGGTTGTTTGCACACAGACAGTGGTACCTTGTTTTGTCCTTCATTACTCACCTAAATTATGTCCTGATTTACTTGACCAATGTTCAGTGCTGAAATCTGTGTTCTTTCAAAGGATGCTTTTTCAGGCCTTGGTTTCACAGGCAGTTTGAAGAAACTGAACCCTAACAAAAGAGAAGACAAGTGGGTTAGTAGGTTTAGTTCAAGACTAGAGAGTTCCAAGTTTTTTATTCCTGCACCATTGTCAGCGATGACATAGAAACACTGAACAGCAATGTCAGAGACTCACAAAACCACAGGATGATTGAGGTTAGAAGGGATCTCTGGAGACCATCCTGTCCAACCCTTCTGCTCATGCAGGGTCACCTCAAGCAGGCTGCCCAGGACTGTGTCCAGATAACTTTTGGATGTCTCCAAGGGTGGAGACTCCACCACCTCCCTGGGTGACCTGTGCCAGTCACCGTCACAGTGTTAAAGTGTTTCCTGATGCTCAAACAGAGCCTCCTGTGTTTCAGTTTGTGCCCACTGCCTCTTGTCCTGTCACTGAACACCAATGAAAAGAGTCTGTTCAGTTTTTCTTTACATCCTCCCTTCAGATATCTGTACATGATGAGATCACTCTGAGCCTGCTCTTCTCCAGGCTGGGCAGTCCCAGCTCTCTCAGCCTTTACCCATGTGAGCTGCTCCAGTCCCTCAATCACCTCAGAGGTCCTTTGCTGGACTCTCCAGTAGCTCTCTATCTCCCAAGGCTGAAATAATTATTTTTCCTGGGTTTTTTCCCCCCTAGGCAGTCAGACAACACAAGCAGAACAGGAGACTATGGCTATCAAGAGCACAAAGCAAAAACATCAAAAAATAGACAAAGAGAAACACCCCCAAGTTAAAGCAAAGTGGTCAGGTGAGACCATCATGTTTTGTCCTACCTCACCAAGAAACTGAACAGCACACAAAACATTTTGCTTTAACAACGTCCTCCAGTGCCTGCTATGGAGTGACTATTGGAAGGTGACATTTTCCCTTTCTTGTGACTGGTTATGTGCCCTGGGAAATGTAAAAATATCACCAAGGTATGCATAAGAGAGGAGTTAATTAGTTTAACTTCCTGATGGGAATATATTAACAGTGTAATAAGATGCTCAAATACTCTTTTTATGATTGTCCCTGCCAAAAGAGTTGTTGGAAAGCTTTTTTGTAATACAGAAAGTTTTATCCTCCATATGGAGATCCAGATGCTGACTATGATCTTTGTGTGGCAGAGGTCACTGCAAACACTCAGCCTCCAGATCTCAGCAAGCTGCACCTCTGAGACTGTTACTGGAAGGATCCTGTGTCAGGATCAATATCTATAGACAACTTTCTCCTAAATTCCTCTACTAATCATTTCCCTGTGTCAATACACAACACTTTGAGAAGAAGCAAATTTACTTTTTTTTCATTTCCATCTGGTGCTTTCATATTTTGAAATCTTTTGTAACCAAGTTCAAATGCAATTTGTCCTGCACAGTCATTGCCCCAAGTGGACAACATAATTAATCATCTATTCTTTGTGCTTGTGACTTAAAATGACTTTTAGCTAAACACTCTTACCCTAACTCTCCCCTTGATTAAGCCTGAACCATATAAGCATGAATTTTATTACTGTCTTTCTCCTTCTGTCAGCTAGAATGTCACTTTGCAATTTCACCTAATGAAAAAAAAAATATAGTATGTTGATTTCCCCACTGTTCTAAAATGCATCTATTTTTCATTTGAAATATTTTTAATAGATTTTCAGATAGCTGCAATGACCAGAATAATATTTTCTTATGAACTGCATTCTAAAATTACACATAAATATTTTCCCCCTTACATACTGAATATGAGTGACGTGGAATTATATTCCTTATAATAAAAATCTTAAATCAACTTCCAGCTTTTTTATAACTGTCTAGACAAGAAAAATATTCTCTAAAAGCCCCACTAACCTTAGGATCATCATTTAAGAGGACTCTGCCTCCTAAGCTATTTATACTTTTATCTGTATCTGATAAAAATCTGTGGGTAGGACACACAGTCCAGTTTCTATTTCCCTGCTTTATAAAGGCAAACAATTACATTTAGCTGATTCTTTCTCTCCAAGAAAGGTTTTATATAAGCAATAAAGAAACTAATATTTGAGCAACATAGGCAGCAGTGTGGTAATTTATATAATATCAGATTTACAAATAAGAAGGACTGTAAAACCTTTTCTTGAGGTTGCAAAGGAATGATGGCAAATTCTCAATTATTTCAGGAGATCATGCAGCTCTTTTCAATGCCAGAGTTTTTGCATGTTTCTGTAACAATATCTTGGGAAATTCAGCCACCTCATAAGTAATTGCTTGCATTAAACAATTATTTAAACTTTGGAAGATGTTGAGACAAATGCCTGGGAGAATAAAAAAATTCAAAATTCAAAATGAAATAAAATTTAATAAAAAGCTTTCTGTCATTGCACATCCCCAGGTCCCCATATTATTTTGCTGATTCATTCATAAGATTATATATATTAAACAGGCATCTTTTTGAAAGGCTTTCTAGTGCAAAATAAATTAACTTGACACATAAATTGTTCCCATTTTGCAGCTTTTCTAAAAGGCTAAATCTTGTTGCCAAGAAAAAAAAAAAAAACAAAAAACCAACCAAGCGTTGGAAGAGATAAAAGAAAAGAAAATAAACAGAACAACAAAAGTTCCCTATGTGGGGAAGAGAGTTTCCCTGCTTTCCACCACCACTGGCCACAGGAGATGTGCCCAGGAACCAGGATCTTCAAGCAGACCCCCATCTCATTTTGGGAAAAGAGTTTTTCACAGGAAGCAGGGCCATTCTAGAGGCCACCACACGGAGTCACAGGCAGTTCATACCAGCCTGGCACTAATCTTTAGCATAAACAGTAACAACATTGTCATGGGCTCCTTTGAAGAACCTGTCCCTTAAGTGTAAGATGAATTTCTGGTCACCTGGTCACTGTTTGGCTGCACTAGAAAATCAGCCCTGGTGCTAAAACTGCAGGGAAAAGCTTCAAGGAGTGTCTGTGATTTCTATTCTGCAGCTACATCAGCCCTACAGCTGCTTGTGCTAAGAAAGTTGTCAGGTACTGCCAAACCAATGCAGCTCATTTCCCTGCTGATTCAAGAATGGGTAAAAGTTTAAATACTACAGCCATGCACTGAATAACCACCTTCTAGCATAAAAATAGCTGGATTTGAAATAATTAAAGAACTTTTACACATTATTTATTGGGAAAGAAGAAGTTCCTTAAGTTCTTCAAGAACTTTAATCCTTTACTATTTATCTGACAGGTTTTGATTACTTTAACTTGCCAGAATGACACTCCTACTAATCCCAGACTGTCTGGTTGTAATAACTAGGTAAGTTGTCAAATTACATATTGTATAACTGCTATCATTGTGGTTCCAATGGCTTTTATCTATGCTCTGTTTCTTCCTAAGCACTATTTTATTCTGACACATTGATGTAGTTAATATCTTTTCAAATCAATTCAAGTCTTGCTCAGGTTGATAAACATATTAATCTATAAAACTGATGCACTTTAATATGAATTCTTTGTCCTTTCTTACTGGTTATTAGCCAATTACATGTTACCACTGCTTTTTCATTCTGAGAAAAAAATAAATGATAAACAATAGCTGTTGTGACAGCCAACTTAACCATCTAGCACCATCTTGAGGTTAAACTGCTCTTGACATTCTAAAATAAATGGACATTCCTTGATCACCAGAAGCTCTAGAGCGATGCAGACACCTCATTTTAGGTTACAAAAGCAAAAAGTCATGAGTTATATGATAGATATCCTATAGATCTGTTTTCTTCGCTTCTTTGCATAGACTTGAGGACAATTCTGTTAATTCTGCTGGGAATTGAGCTTAAACTTGTATTCCAAAGGAAAAGTGGGACAACGTGCATTTTTATTTTGTAACTGCTTTAAGACCTTTAAGACCTAAGAAGTTCTAAGTTTTAGACCTTTATATACAAGTTCTTCCACAATTACTTTCCATTTTCACCTCAATTAATTCTAAAGCTTACTTCTGGACAAAAACACACATTTACAAAGAATGCCTTATTCTAAAGGACACTGGGCCTCCCAGACACAACCATCTTTAAAACTAATGTATTTCTATCTAAAAATCCCTGGATATGACATTTTGTTGAACCATAATGAACATGTCAAACAAAGCTATTGAGTTCCAAGGCTTTTCTCTGCTTACCCTGTGTTTGGAGCTAATCATAACACCAGAACACAGTTGAAATTATGAGTGTGGTACAACTATGGCTTGAATGAAGAGGTGATGAAGGCTGGGATCTTTTCAAGGAAGCCAGGTGACAAATGAAGAAACCATGCTGACTTTCTCCAGCTGGACTTGCCAACTTTGAGACTTTCTAAAAAAAAAAAAAATATATATATATACATATAAGCCATTCACATGTATGGTAAAGGAGAGTCTGAGATATACATTGGCTGTGTGCTTATTTCAAACAAATCTGATCAGGAGTTTTGTGCTGCTGGGCTGAACTACTGACGAAACTTATGGGTCTGTTGTAAGAATCTGAGCAAACACAGCCCCAGTTTTATGAGCATCTCACATGGCAACAGTCAGTCAAATTGTCTTTGCTGTGTCACCAATGTTGTGTTATCATGTTTAAAGACTCAGCATTAGGAAATTGTAAAAATATATGATTTCCATAACACCAGGTACCAGCACTTTGTTCACATTGTTGTTTCTTCCTCAAAGCCTGCCTGCAAATGCAGAGTGGAAGAAAAAGTAATGGATTTAAAATTCACCTGCTTCTTGAAGTGTCCACATGATGTTCAGTTCTATAAGGGGGTGACATTTCACTGCACATGGAAGTACCTAATCACATGTGACTCTGTGTGCATCCAACACAACACATCAAACTTCTAGCATTAATTGCTGTACTTTCATTTTCTACCTGACAGCCCTGTGAAAGTGCCTCTCATCTTACGGTGACATACACTTAGAACTGGAGGGTTGCTCTTGCTAAAACACTGACTTACAGTGGTTTGGCTCACAGGTTTCAGTAGACTTTAACGTGAATTATATCTGGACTTTTTCCACAACAAAGATAATTGCCTCGTGAAAATCAATTACAGCCATTGTCAACGTCAGGGAATTGATTTAAAGTCGATGTCGCTGTCGACCATTCTATACCAGAAAGACAAATGCAAAGCAAATGCAAATGCAAAACAAAATACACAATAATCAATAATGGACATGGATATGCAGGAGACAGGGAATCCAGTCTCTGGGGACAGGCACCTATTCTCCTGAGAGAGCAGATAAGTAAGACAAGAGAAGCAGAAGAAAGGAAGTCTAACTCCTCCCCAGCCAAACCTTCTGGAAGTGCCACCAGGATTTGTGTCAATGCCTGGAGAAAACTGAGCAGAGTATCTCTCAGATGCAAGAGATGCAATCCATAGGGAGAGCAAGGAAAACTTCCAAAGAAAATACAACTCCTACTACATATCTGGAAACTTATTGGGAAAGTGCCTGAGACACTCCTATTGTGAACAGGAAAATCTGCTTCCTGGTTTGCCACAATCCCAGGGCTGAGAGACACCAGTGCAGTTAAACTGCTCTATCTGTGTCTCTTTTACACTTAGATGAGACAGCAAAAGGAACTGAATGGCATTGAAAGCCCCTTTTGATTGGTGTTGTCAAAATACCTGCAGCAGCACTTCAAACTCTCAAGTGACGGTGTTAGGGGAAATTCCATCCAGGAGAGCCTCTTCCCAGAGCAGCTGTTCAAAACATCTTGTAAAGAACAAGCAAAAGTATAAACAGCCCAGCACTTTCAGAGACAGTACTTGCCTCTCCTGCCAATTCACACTACAATCATGGGGAGAATAAACCAGGAGTGTGGGGCAATACTTGAGCCAATGGCAGATCTAAAACTCCACACTAAATATGTGCACCTGGATCTACATTTGGCCCACCTTGCAATATGTGCTTCGAAAGACAGCACTGCATAGGAACCCCAAATATTTCTGGCTCCTCTCTGATCTCCTTTTAACCCCCCCACACCTCCTGGCTCCCTCCCTCCCGTTCCTGTCCCATCTATGTCAGCTGGGTATTTTCCAGAACAGCAGCTGTGTTTGTGTATTCCACTGGGGATTGGAACCTGACTTCCTGAGTCATAGAGATGCTTCAACTATTTCATCATGAAACACCAAATCTTGAGACTGGAGGAATCCTCATATTTTTATAATGCCTGTGTGTCTTCAGCCCATCAATGATTTATAAATTATGGATGAAGGAGCTAGGGAGACAGCGTGCACATGTACTTAAAAACTGACCCAAATTACCATGTTGCCACTTGTTACCTATTGACATTTCTTAGTTATGTCCATGCCAATCTAATTCTTTCTTAATTAATCAATTTAGACATTGAAAATGAAAATCACTTTTCATATTCCAATTGTTCTTGTTTCATCATTGTATTTGACATCTCAAATACTCGATATTAATCCTTAATCAGTGCTGTTTTCTTTTATGAAGAAAAACATAATCAAGGCAAGAAAATGTTGTTCGAGACAACAGAAGTTTGCAGCTCCCTGGTTGGCACAGTGAAGTGTTATTTAGCCCTCACTGAGATAAATTATCTGATGCATATTATGTTTGCTGAAAGGCAAATGCACTTTAACACTGCAGTTTGTCTCTGAACAGATCACTTCATTCTACTGAAAGCTTTAGACCACCTATTTTAGCAAAGCAAAAGAGAATGTGTGTGTGTCAGATCAAGTGCAGGAAGCAAAAGGGCAGACATTCCAAGGCAGCTCCCAGAGTTAGGTACAATTATGTTACAATTATGCCCACAAAAGAAAAGGGAAATAGATGTAACTCCCTTGTCATCACACTTCTCAAGAAAAATTTCCACTATACTGAGGTCTACCCTAAAGTAGATCACCCTTCTGAAACCACTCCTGTTAAGAGTTAGGTAGGCATTTGTCCTAAAGACTGTTGCAGAAATTAATATCCTGGGTCTGATCTGAAGTCCATTAAAAGTTACTGGGTCACTTTCATGGCTTTTAGCAGGCAGCAGCTCAGATTTTATTGCCATTTAGAATAGCAGATGAAAGTTAGCTATTTTACACAGATCTGTATAAATTAACACTATATTTGGGAGAGCAGACTGTGTTTTTTAGCCATCAATATCAAGATCTCCTGCCCTGGCACCATTCTGGGACTGTGGCCCAGAGCGATTGGGAGAGACAACAGATTTCTGAGAGGAGTGAAAGGCCTCCTGTCTCTGTAATATCCCCCACAACTGATTATGTTCAGCCCCACCCAGCTGATATCTAATTGGATTTCTGCAGCTAATTGGTATTTTTTTGCTGACATTACACCCTTCCTCACTTCTGACTAAAACCTTCACAAGCCTCAGCCAACACCTCTGAGGTGAAGAGCCAAGCTGAGGATCAGATCAGCGTTCCCCTGGAGGAAACTCTCATCATCTTAATGCCATGAACAGCAAGCTGATCACACAGCCACTAACATCCCTGAAAACCCCCTGCTCTGTGGAAAGAGATGTATCTTGTGTGCTAACAAAACCCATCAGGCAAGAACATCAGGCTCAGCAGAGAGAAGGCATAAAAAGATGCTTTTCTGCTGCCAACTGTTTTCAAAGCTCCACTTGAAACAAGTGACAAAGCAGTAGTTATTGTACAACAGATTGTGTGGTTGCCATGAAAACCAAAAGTTTCGGCACTCTTAGCTATCATTAGGATCCTCACTGGCACACTGAATCTTGATAGTTGCAGGGTACAAAACAGGAACCCCAGGGGGACCATCTTCCCAGAAATCTATGTGGAGCTGTGTAGGAGGCCAATATTTCAAGCAGACTTGGTGTATGTGTTCAGGGTAAATCTGGGAGCCTAATAAACTGTAAAAATGTATATCATCCGTCCTTCACGGGTAAGACTAATGTCCTCTGATGGTAATTTCTAAAATGGGTTATGAATGCTGAATTCTAAATTGTTGTGAAAAGCCATAAAACCACTCAGAGCGAGCGTATCAAATTAATGTGTGATAATCCTTCCCTTGCTGCAGCCAGATTTTATTTTTAAGTTGCATTTTGAAAATGTCTTCTGTGAAGGATAAAAGCAGTGGGGATGTGATTATACCACACTAACTGAGGGGGGGGGGGGGAATCCTTTTCCAAATTTTCAAAACCCAAATCTGTTGTTTTCAGTCCAGGATGCCTTTTTAAATGACAGTGTGCAGAGGAAAAAGGGAAAAGGCTACCCTTGGAGCAATGCTATTCAGGCAGATACTCAAAAAGGCCTCAGATATTCTTCTGGCAGCCCTGAAATCCATCCCCCCCATTCTTTACTGGCCAGTAGAGTACAGCACCAACTGTGTTCCCATATGTAAACCATGTTGCTCTGCTATGGAGAGAGGTTAATTACAAAAATACATATTCCTGAGCTTCAAATATTTCTACAGCACTGGAGGATGGCACCATTTTTTGACTGCAAAGGAAAGTGATTTTGGGGGGGAGGATGTGAATTCTTATTTTCTCCACAAATAACTGACTAATATTTATTGTCTGTACCAGTTTTGTTTCAGCAAGGTATAATGAGAGAGCTTTGAGAGTTTAAATTTCCTGATTCCAAGGGTGTCGTAAATAAAATAAAAGCCTGAGGAAGCTGTTGATGAGTGAGCAAGCTGAGTACCTGGTTTAACCTGAAGAGTTTAATTTCCACCAAAAATGTCAGCAGAAAAGGATCAGGACATATCCAGCATTCCTTGCCAGCCTATGAGTCCAAACAATATATTTCAGCTTTTAGGTTGTGGTGCTTCACTGCAGTTTGCCACTGAAAATTTGGCACATCTTCTGTCTGACATTTATTAGATATATGCTACTGTTTTGTGTCCTCAAGTACAAAAGCCATTACAGAAAAATATCTAATATGAGAAAGATATTGCACTATAGAGCAACTGAAGAGATAGAATTTTGTGCCTGTTTCATAAGCAGAAACCAGATATTTCCTAAATGTGTTCCTTACATTTGAGAAAACTGTGAAAAAAGATTTCTTTGATTCACAGAAAAGTAATATGAAAGTGATCTCGAATGCTCAGTATGATAACAGATAAAGCATGAGATGGGATACAAATGACACTTTTTACAGACCATAAAACCAGAAAAAGTAAAGGATGCTTGAGTTCCTAATATCAATTTATAGTTTCTACCTAGAGAAAAATGTTGCATTAACACGCAGTCTACAATATGAAATGTATCTTAAAAGACTGGTGCTAGTCAGGAAGATAATTTCCTAAATCAAAAGGGTTCCATCCAACGTGCTAGGAAATCTATATTCCACTTTACCTTGAGAGAGAAAGACTAATTCCTCCTAGAGCAAAAAAAAAAGTGATAGTTGAGGTAAAACCAATCAACCTACTGCATTTCTTATGTGCAAGCAAAATAAAGTCTAAACCCCAGTGCTTTTAAAGAACCAATTCCAGGAAGCCAGAAACAATTACAAAGCAGATTGATTGTTGATGTGAATTTAACAGAATAGCATGAGTGAGAGCAAGTTCCAATGCCATTATTTTTCCAAGTGCTACAAAATAATAATCAAGGAAACCTACTCATTTTTAAAGCTTCATTGTAGAGACAAAAAAATCCATGAAGTAATAAGGAAAGAATACTTGCTAAATCACAAAAATAGGGCAATTGGTGATAACACATTATAAATCAAGAGGCTGAACTTGCAGAAAATTGAGACCAGAAGAATAAAATTGCTATTTTGCCTAGTTAAAACCAGTAGAAGCTTTTTAACATATATGAAGAAACAAAACTAACATGACCTTCCAAGATATCATTAAAATGTGCCCCATGCAAACTAAAATCAATTGCTTGCTTTTTTAAGTCAATTCATGGTTTCAAAACTTGGAGGAAAAAAATGCAATATATAATTATTGTTGCCATTTAAAAATTATTATTTTTAACGACACATTATTACCATTATTGATTGTTGCTTTGTCTCCATTCTGTGATATTATCCACTGCTAATACAACCACTATTATCAGTCTAACTGATGTAGGCTCCTTTGGAGCAACAGGGAATTTATCCTTGGGAATCAGAGGCTGTCAAGGGCTGTGAGAGAGGAATTGGGAAAATAAAAGCAATCAGTAAAAAGCACATATTTACCAAGAAATGTAACTGTACACTTGCCTCAGTGGTGTTATTGTTTTCTCCCAGGTAAATTGTTTTATGACAGGCAGTGCATTTTTTTTAGTTCCAATCCTGTAAGCAAACAGCAACTACAAACCAAATTGCCCCAAAGGAAAAGAAATCCAAGAATAACAAATTCAAATGAGATGGGACATGTGACAGAAAGCAATTCTCACTGCAGGTTGGGCAATTATGAGATGGAAACCATAAAAAGTTACAGGAAAGGTATTTCTGTTTTTTTTTCATATTTTCTGTTTTAGCTCATTAGTGTTAGAGCCTTTGGATTACTAAACTTAATTAGCAGTAATTTAATTACTACCATATATTTTGAGGTGCAGAGCTCTCCTCAGCAGGCACTTGCTCCCTCAGAAGCCACTCTGGAGACTTATGGATGTGTGTTGTTGTTATCAGTGGTTTCTTCTGGTCACCCAATGCAGCAATAGAGCAATAGAGAACAGATGTGGCCTCAACTCCTTCTCAATTTATAACTGTCTACAGTAAATCCACTTGCAACTTTGGCATTCACATGACAAGCCATGATGTTCTTTCTCACTAAGTTCCTAAGGTGGAAAAAAATATTCATGTCTGGGAAAATATTTATGAGAGCAAATATATCCTTAGGAGACAGATACATGTCACAGAGCTCTGGTGCTTCAACTCTAGGATTGAAGTGTATGGTTTTGAAAGAGTCTTCCCTGTGGGGGAGAGGGGATGATACCTAAATCACCAGATCTTGAGCTTACAGAAGCTTTTAGGCTAACTCAGGCCTAATCTGAGCTCTGGACTGTATATATGTACAATGTTTCTTTTCCCCTGTGTAAAAGGGCTTTGATCAATTCCAATTAATGCTGCTTTTAATTACCCTGTACTTTACCAGTATCAAATAAAGGAGTTTTTGTGGGCATGTTTTCTTCCTACTATTTTGGAAATGCTTCAGTTTTAGTCATTTAAGACAGAATATGAAATCTCTGCAGATGAACAAAGACAGGTGTGGGAAAGGCTTAAAAAGCAACAACCACATTATCATTTAGTAATTCATGGCATTGTCAGCGAGGGAGAAATGAGAAACCTGCCAGGCCAGGAAATACTGCACAGTTGCAATTTTGGCAGCTCTCACTCTCCAGCTAAGCCTTCAAAAGCAAAGGAACAGAAGGCAAAAATATAGGAAAGTATGTGCAATTTATCGAAAGATATAACTGGTAAACTCTCCTTCAGGACTATAAGACAAAATATTCAAAACCTGGACCAGGTATAAATGAACCATTTGTCCAGAGCGAGCAGAATCTGAAGAGATGTGGCAAATGCAAACAAAGGATACAAGTAGTTATTAGCTCCTGTAAGAAGACCTAAAATACCCTGACAGAGCCAGCTCACAAAATGTCTTCTAATTCCTTCACCAAATGAGCCTCTTGCATTCCCATTCAAGTTGACAGTAAACATGAGTAACTTCAACCTAACTTTTGGTATTCACATGAGGCAGCTCAGTCAGGAACTAACTCTCTGTGTCCCCCAGATTAAAGTAGAAATACAGGGGTCTCGAGAGATGGTTTACAGCACCAAGACATCCCACTGCCTCATGCAGAGGCAATCTCTTGGATTTTTCTGCAAAGTCATAGTAGACACTCACAGTTGGCTCACAAAAACCACACAGCAGGAAACTGAAATGCTGGTCTTGAGTCCAGATGTCATGTCCATCACTGTGGCTTTGATGAGAATAAGGTGGAGTTGCACTTAATTTGACCTCTTTTGGCCTTGGTCTGCTCAACCACACTTGGGAGAACACTGACCTGGAATTTCAGAGTATTATATAATACAAATGCCAGTTTGGCCTGAACACACAGGAGCTTAAGGCCAGCAGCAAAGTACAGCACATAGAGCTGCTTGGATTGATAAACCGTCTCCAGACACAGGGTTGCTTGAGGATATCTAACAGCATTCCCATAAAACCCAAGGGGCTTTGGCTGTCTTTATCATGAATAGTGAAGAGCTGCAATTTCTGTCTCTAGAGAGTAAGAATTGAGGCTTGGTTTGGCTACTGTGCTACTTGGAGGCTCTTCTGATCTCTGTTTCAAACAGAAAAGTTGGTTCTTGGAAGATGCAGCACTTCTTAAAGAGGTGTGTACTGGTACTGTCACTACACACCATCCCCTGGTGAACTCCTGTTATGTTTTCTCAGGCTTTAGAGCTTTTTCTTTAAGTACAAAGTAGGGGACATTTTTTAACCTCTCCTGGTTTAATAACAGGTTGATAGTTGTGTCGCAGTGCAAGGTTTTAATATTAATTGGCAGCACTGGAAAAGGCAAACAGGCTGTCAGACACACCACAGAGATACAAGGAAAGGGTTGGAAAAGTGTTCTGGGTTTCAGTGGTATTAACCACTTCTCCCTTAAATCTTCTCAAATGCAACAATACTTCTCTGCATATTTATATTCAGGGTTTTAACCACTAGGGTGGGTGGTTTATTTCTAATTTAATCAATTAAGTGTCTCCAAGGCACTTTTGAAAACGTGGTTGGGTCTAAAACGTTTTATATTAGCATCTCACAGGATTTTTAAGATAAGCTAAACGTATTAGATGCTTAAACTTCATTAGTTCCAACTTGCTCAGGCACTTTGTAAAATCCCAGAAGATATTCACATCTATCATTAGATGAATAAATAATTTTTGACAAGCTATTCCTTAACTATATTTGAAAATTACCACAGGAGTAATTTTAAGCTCTGTAGATAAAAATAATTAAAAAAAAAAACTCTGAGAAGTTGGCAACCTGCTGGTTCTTATCTTGCACTATGCTTCTTTATAATGAAACAAAATGAAGTTTGAGTGCAACAATTAAATAAAAGTATTCTGTTGTGAAAATAATGATAAAAAGTAGTGGAGCCCTTAGACATATCTAGAGATCTATGAATAAAAGGTGTTCAGAAAGCTGCACTCAGGCATGTTCCCACATTTGTCAAGCTGTTTGTCAGCAACAATAATGCTGATTTCTACAGGTTGGATACAACCTTCTCAGAAGAAGGAGTCTGATTCACTCTAAATACAAATTTGTCCAGAATGGTTCTATAAAGTTTCTCATCACTTCAGTTAGAGTTGAATGGTTCTTCAGTATGCAACACTGTATATTTTATATTTTACATGCAGAACTGTCTTTAGCAGGAATGGATTATATGGTCACCTGTTCTAGGGAAAAGGTGGAATGGCAAGCAAGTAGTGCAAACATGAAATATTTATTACTCACTGGAGATAATTTTCCTGTTAGAACCACCAGAAGTGGAGAATCCAAATCTCTATTCTGTTGTGGGTTTAGATACTGACAGGGAAGAGAGAAAAAAATGCATCATGGATTACCTAAAAATAATTAGATCATGGAGGAATAAACCTCTCTCTCTGGTTTTCATCATATAATTTATGATCACATATGTACAGTCTCAAGTGACTTAGCCCCACCAAAATTAATGTTAAGTGCCAGAAGACAGTTGTATGTTCCAGATTTAATTACTGAGTTACATAAACACCATAATTAATTGTAGGAAGCAATAGAAATATTAAGCCCAGTAATATGTGCTGATTAGTAAAACTTAGAAAAAAAACACATTTCCTTCTCAATGAAACTCATCTCCACAAAGATCCACTTTTGTTGGTGGGACTGACACAACAATAACAGCCTGTGCCACACAGGTCATTTCAGAAGATGCTCTACACTTAAAGCAAACCTGCAATCTGCAAATGCTCTGCCTCACAATTCTGTGCCTCAATTCCTTAGCATTATTATTTATATTTATTACAGAACTGTTGAAGGTCTAACCATTAGGTGGGCCACACTACAGCAGACACTGTGTGAACTCTGGAGAGTAACAATTGACAAATGGACAAAGCAGTGGCTTCACACTGAAGGGAAAATATAACAGATTCACAAAGTTTACACAGTTCTTTTTACTTCACCCCTTATAGATTTTCTAAAGGTGCCTTTGTAATATAAGTCAGGGCTGTCCACCATTTACATAGGTCATATCTGCAGTGGCCAAATTACAGATGTGAGGACTACAGGCCTGTTGTTCCTCAAAAACAATGACAACAACAACAACAAAACCCAAGTAAATCCAATTCTAGTGTGAGGCTGAGCCTCCTTCCCAAAGTATTCTCATAACATGGACCTTAAAGAATGTTCTGAACTCCACTTTTGAGTGGTCATTGCGGTCCTACTACGAAATCCTGTTCTCACAGACAAACTTCTCTCTCTTACAGAACATCCTCCTGTGGCACTTACTCTGATGAGTGAGAAGAATACTGATGGCTAATTAAGAGCTTCATGATTCCTTAATGTTTTCAACTCCTACATGTACAAAACCTTTTTGAGACAAATCTAAAAATACAGAACTGTTATTATGCTTATCGCAGATATGTAACAACGCTTCTGTTAATTCTGTCTATCAGAATAAAGGTTAGCCAAAGCTCAAGTTTGGATTCAGAATCAATTAAAAGCTCAAAAGACTAACACATCACACTAGAAATTGCAAAAGATTGGCCTCTGACACAATTCTACCGTATTGTAGTTAAAATTTCATAAGAATAACTCTTCTCACAGTATTCCTGATGGGAACAAATCCATCCTTTGACCATCTAACTTCAGTAACAACAAGTAACTGAACAGGAATGTTTCAAACCACATGTAAATATAATAAAGACCCTCCAGTAAAATTCCACTGATTTTCTTCATGTCATTCACAGAAAAGCCCAATTTTTCTGTATTAAGGACTCCCAAGAAGAAAGCATGCAGCATTTTGGTTTTTTTTTAAATTATGCTGAGTCTTAAGCCAGCTCTATTTTACTCTGAAAGCCTGTGGATTCCTAGATATGTTTCTGCAGCTAAAGGTGGAATATCTGCAGAACACCAGGACAATTAATTAGTAACTCCAATCACATTTGAATATTACCTTACCTCATGCTCAGAAAACTCTCTGGGTAGGAGTTTTTCAGCCTGGAAAGCAACATTACATCACGTCACATCTGCTGCACTCCAGCAGAAGCTGCTCTTTTACTTGATGTATTCTCCTGCAGGACTCTCAGTTCTTTCTTTCCACCTCCAGCACCATTCATCTGGAAGATAAGAGATTATTCCAGGACATTGGATCCATCACAGATCACTGCCATCCCATAGTCTGCAGAAAAATAGACATCACAATTATTTTACTCAAATATTAATTACTTTATTGATAAAACTGTGGAGCAGGTCTTGTGTATCTTCTGCATATGAAGGAACATAGACTTGACCTATTACCAAGAGAATAATTCAAAAAGCAACAAAAAATCAGTGTTCTGATATAAATGAAATATCTTTCTGGACAGAGAAAGGAGAGGCTATTCAAGAGGAGTTAGTGTAACAGCATTATAACAGAGGGGGGTATTTATATTAAAAATTTAGATGATGAACACAAGAATAACTTCCAGTGTAAAAGGTTATAAAAGTAGCAAAAACTAAACAAGTAAAAGGCCTTGATTTTCCCTATATGCATGTAGTCTTCTACACCACCTCTTCTTTTTAGCTGCAAGAGAAAGACTTATTCAGTATCATTAGTTATACTGGAAGTGGAAGATAAATTAATAGGGGGGATATTTTATTCAAATGTATTTTACCCATAATTCATGTTTTATAATAATATAATAAAGGTTATCTTTGCCATATTTGAAATAACATTGCTTTGGCTTTTCATTAGTACTGCTTAAGTAAAAATAATCCTTTTTTTAAAGACACAAACCAGAATGGAGAGTCATACAGCCAAAAAAAAAAAAATATAAGGCTTTCCTGTAGTGTTCACCATAGTCTATTAAAAACACAATTCTTTTTAAATTATTGTCCTCCTGTATTTGTATGAAAAATCCATTCAACAAGGTGTCACTGTAGGTGTTAGCCACAAATTGTGCATAATCATATACTATTGTCAACAAGAGGGAAAAAACAGCTTTTTAACTTACATTGGAAAAGGTTTTTCTACCAAAACTTCAGCAGAACTGAGACCGAGGAGTTGTGCAGCAACTTTGAGTTTGTAACTTCACACACAAAAGTTACTTTGGCATCTAAAACTCCAGTCAGCTCTTCTTGTCCTTTTATTATATTATCCCTCCATGCCCTTGACATGAGTGATTTTTTGCAATATAACAATGGGTTCACTTATTTGGCTCATTTAATAGGCAGCATTTAAAAACATATTCTTTCTCAGCATGTATCTTGAACTACTGTCTGAATATTACCAAAATGACTAGCACATTAGTAGTAGAAAATTAATCTAATTTTACCATTGTTAATTAGCACTGCATTTCTAACTTATGCATATAGAAATATTTTTTGACAATGGAGATTATTCCTTCTCAATTTTTGCTGTTCTGATGATGAAAACAAGATAAATTTCCTCAGAGCAAAAAGATTGCATTCTTATTAATTTTGGAGTATCATAAAATGATACCAATTATTTCCACCTAAAGGCACAGAAGCTTAATTCTGATACTAAGCAAAGTGCTATTTTAAAATTTCAGGATTTGTTTCTTTGGAGATAATAAAGATGAGTGTTCAGAACTAGGCACCAATATGGCAAATAGTTTATTCTATACTGACAATCTCTCTCGTGTAAGCTATTACAGTTTCTCAGCAGGGTGAAGATGAATCATTCTTCCTGTTGCATTTATTTATATTAACTCATAAACCTGTAATATGTAGTTTAAGGATAGAGTTATGCCAGACTATTAATTTTATTCAGTCCACTGGCCACGTGTAAATGGGGTGTAAATCCTGTTGAATGCCCAGAATCCCACAGCAGCTGAGGTTGGCCAGCTCCTCTGGGGTGGAGTGTCCCTCTTCTCAAGCAGGGGCAGCTAAAGCAGGTTGCCCAGGGCCACAACCAGGCTGGCACTTTTCATAAAAAGAAATAGAAATCCAATGATGACATCTGTATTTCTAGATCTCTTACAATATGAATCCAATGAAAATCTCCCAGTGGTATAACTCTTCACCGTGCCCTACTCTGAGGATCTCCAGCCCTTGAATGTCAGGTTTTACTGACAAACTTAGAATTCCTTTGATTTGGTTGCTGAAAATTGTTTGGACAAGGCTTTTGCAATTGAAACTGTATAGTTAAAACATGAAAGAAAAGTCTCTCCAAGCACTTAAGGGTTGCTGTGTGAACAATTTTGGGCTGTCACTTTGCCTCTTTATCATGCACCACTTCCCAGACTGGGCCTTGACAGGAGCAAAGGCAAGTTCCCTGGCTGTGGCAGTGCCAGGGCTTGGCACAGCTGACAGCACAGACCAGCTAAGTAACAACACCACTGCCACTTGGAGAAGATGAAAAAACCCTCCTTATGTTTTTAATTGGTAAACACTGACTGCCAAGTTCATAAATCAAAATCTAAATGTATATATTGCAGAATCCTTCAACTTCAGCTTTTTTTTTCTTTCCTATTACACTCTGTGAACTAATTTTGGAGGGCAGCTGGTGCTATTAAACACTTAATTGAACTGTTCTTTTCAGTTCAAAAATGTAAAACTCTTTTGTGAAATAGATACAACAAAGGAAACGTATCCAGATAACTAATTCCAGCAGTGATTTTAACTCATAATTTCATTAGCACTGCCAGCAGAGTCAGCAAAAACATCAAGAGATCTGTATGTGCAACATTGTGCTGCACTTGTGAAATACAACGGGCCAAATTCTGCTCTCAGGGGTTTTTTTGTCTGCTCAAATACGATTTGGACCAGTTTAGCTGATGGCAGGGTTTGGACCTGTGTCAGCTGGCTTCAGAAAAGCTTCACCTGTCCTTTGAGTAGACTGACAAAATCAGCAGAAAACAGACACATAACAGCTCCAACAGGCCCCAGGTTGGCCAAGAAATCAAACAGCTGCATTTGCCCAAGTCTGATGCAAGGTCCTGCCTGAGACTGACACCTTTGAAGTTAAAATCCTAATTTGGTTTTCTGACATTTGGTGGGTTTGTTTGGGGTTTTTCTTTTCCATTAATGAGGAAATTTTACAATTTCCTATATTTGAAATGTAAATATTCCGTGCTCCCTTATTTGTTCCATCCAAAACAGCATACACACACCTCATCTATTACACAAACAGAGCAGGACAGAAAAGTCATTTGTCATTATAATCACATAAATGTCACTAGCTCTGAAGAATGCCTGATTGAAGGCCAAGAATACCTCTATTTCCCACGATGATGAGGCACTTTCTTTTTAACAACTACTTTAAGCTCTTCTGAAATGGCTGAAATTATTACAATTCTGGCAACCACTCCAAGATTTCTTGCCATCAGTTTGACACCAGCACAATGGCTTTCATCCTTTCACAGTGTTTGTGATTATTCCCATACAGATGAGACATTACTTGGTTAATCACACAACAGATTGAGCCAAGGGAGTGAAGAAGGCTTCCCTGGCACAGATAAATGTAGAAGATGTGGCACAATGTGACACCCACGGGTGTATGGGGGTCCTCTCTTCCATCATAACCTGGTTATTGGGCTGAGAGTTCTTTATAATGGCAACACTCCTTATTTTTGTGCACACAGTTGTCACAAATTGGAAGGGCATCCTGTGCTGTATAGGTAGGAATGGGATTCATTTGCATTAAGATCACTTTAGCAGTTGCAAGTTTTGCTCAAGTGGATCCTGAAATAACAGCCCATCTGAATCTCATTCTAAAAACACATCCACGCTCAGGGAAGCCAAATCTGTCACTTACCCAGCACTGGAGTTTAGCCATCATTACAGAAGTATCCCTTAAGGGCTATTGTTGGTCTCCCTGCCAACACTTGAAGTACTTCCCGAGTTTCACCTACTCACATTAGTCCTTAGCAAGAGTGAAGGATTCAGTGGAGGAGTCACTCGAGGGCTGCTCCAGCTGACTGTGTGCTCCTATGGCATGAGGCATTCATTTAACCATTTCAGATGTGTATTTGCCTTCTCATGCTGTAGTTTAGAGGCAGAATTAAAAACTTGGACAGAAGGAGCCCTTCCTGAAGGGAAAAAACCCCATAAGTTTCCTGTTTCTCTTCTACTAAGAAGCCCAAACAAAAAGCCAACATGAGCCATCAGGACAGCATTTGCTGTACACAGCTTTTCCTTGTGCCTCTGAAATGATTCAACAGAAATACAACCACCTGGCAACTTGTAGTACCACCAGAAATGCCTGGATACAGACAACTATGGGATACCTGTGAGGGCCACAATTCAACCCTAAAAGTACCGTTTTCTGTCACCCAAGTCCCACTGAAGTCATCTGAACTTCTTGCTACACAAGTGAGCAAGAACACAGTGGTTTGGTTTTACCTGTGAAAAGGCTCCAAGGATCATCTTTCTTAAGTGGGTGCTGTGCTACCTTCTCATTCCTTAGGGATATGAGTCATTTGTGGCTTTGTCCTTACCAAGTGCTGCAACCTCCCTTCAGGGTGTGATGCCAACTGAACCTCAGTGGAAGTTACTTCAAAGGGTCACACCAGTGACCTCTGTGTGCCCCAGTCCTCTGCAAATATAATGCAACCATAAAATACAGCTCATGGGAGCACAGAGAGATTTATGCAGTTAATATAAATGCACTCTGAAATAATCTATTGGGGGGGAAAAAAACCCACACACACAAAAGAGGAGCAGCAGTGGCAACAACACCAAATTTGGGTCTATGAGGAGCCTGAAAAGGCATCTTTGCACACTTATACTTTAAATAATTCAGAGCACTCAACCAACAGCCCTTGGATGCAGCACTAGGACATTGGTTTGTTAACATCATTGCTCTACAAATGTGCATTTTAATCTTGTGGAAGTCTCAAGAGTGCTTTGGCAAGATTCACCTACTAAAATCCCATAGCAAAAAAGTAATTTTCATCTCTTTGATTGATCTTTTGGGGCATGTGGCTTCAGAGCAGAAGGGATTTTCCATGATAAATTTTAAAATTAAGAAGAGAAACAACTACATTTCTAAATTCATATTTTTGAAGTTTTCCCTTTCTAATCCATTCTTTTACAGTGGAATTGTTTTAAAGCACAGAAACTACAGTTTGAAGGAAGATGAAACCACATGGAAAAGAAGGGATCAGGAAGTTGTGACTGATTTATGTGTTTCGTGATCAGCCAAGAAAAATTCAGTTTATCTCCAGACCTAATGACTTTTCATTGTACAGCCATATTGCACCAATATAATACATAATAACAAGAACCATAACTGGGTTTTTATGTATTTATGTCAACATGAAAACATCAGCAAGGCAGAGGTGCTAACAGAGTTAGAAAGCATTGCAGTAATGATCTGCAAGCCCACATAGTTCAAAGTGTTAGAGCCAACTTACCTCCTTCACAAGCACTTTATTTTTTAAATTGATTCCTTCTATCTTTATGGATTTCTTGAGTCAAGGTCAATACTTTCATTCTGTAGCCAGGAATAGGCCAGACAATAAAAGTTGCAGAAATTAATTCATCTAAAAGAGATGCATATCATTGGGATTTGAGAAGAATAGAAGTTATCTTCAAAAAGTTGCTGAGTGTAAATATTCTCTTTTGTTTACTCAGCTTTGCAGCAGGTAGAAACCTGGAGAAGCAGCTTAAAGGTCACATTCAAGTACATACCATGTTTATATCTGTTGGTGTATGGTCCAGCTTTCACAGTAAATTCTCTGTGGACATGACTTATGTGAAGCACATCTAATTCAGGCCTCCAAAGTTCTGAGTCTGTGCTGGTAGGAAGGACCTGGTACTCAGCTCTCTGAAGCACAACTACCAACTTCCACTTAGGAATATCTAAGAACAGGTCTGGAAGTACAAGAAGTGTCACAACACAGACTTTTTATAGGGTGGTTACAAGGAATCACAAATTGCAGTGTAATGAGTAGCACGGAAATTATATTTATTAGCAAAGAATTCTGGAAGAAAAGAAACTCTAAGCATTGGCCTAAAGACTCATAAGGATGAATCTTTATCAATTATTTCGCTAGTGAAGGGCAGATGAGCCTGACAAATTGCACTGATTATATTTTCAGTATGCAGGCAAACTGACATTTTACCTTCATTATTTCTCCATTGTTCTATTTTGAGCTTCCCACAAGGTATCTGCAGGAGAGAAATGAGCTGTAATGCACAAAGACTAGTGTAAACTTGCTTTTGTTACTGGAAAAAGAGTAAAGAAAAATCAGAAGTTGATTTAACAAGATGAGTAGGACTACAGTTTGCTTGATTTTCACAAATTTACATCTCAGCTGGCTAAAAAGAAAAAACTTCTGGGGATAAATGTTTCAGAACTCAGAGATAAAAATTTGTATTTCCTGGATTTATTGCCTCAACACAGAATTGCGCACTACATTTTTCTGTTGTCAGTCCTCTCCTAGTGCAATGTAGCACTTACCCACATTCTGTAACTCACACAGGTTTTGTATGAAGTGCCCTCTCAACCCCAGTAAAACACCTGAGCTTTTTTACATCTTTCTGGATCAAGGTATCTTTTACACTAACAATTACAGAGCTTTAAAGGAACCAGTTAAAGCAACCTTGAAAAAGCACCTAATTTTTTATTAACTGGAAGAACATATTCAGATTTCATGGGTCTTCAAAACCCTCAAAGATTCTCAAAACTATCATATTCTGAGACAAGGCACCAGCTCAGTCTCCCCTCCAAATACTTGGATGTGTTTTGACAGTAAACATCGTGTAAGAGATCTGGTGTTACAAGAGCACATTAAGGGCCTGCTGTTGGCTACGGGGCTGAGGGGATTCTGCCTTGTCAGAGATGCCCCCTCCACAGCCTCATTTATTTGGGCATGTTGAACACAGAAGGACTGTCACAAGAGCTTCATCTTGTCATGACATTTATTGAGGTTACATAAGTAAGAAAAAAATTGCGGAACTCCATTTGAGAGCACGATGTTTCAAGAAAAAGTCCTTTGTCTTGTAGAGTTGTTCCATTAGTTCTGTTATACTCTAAGTAGAAGAAATCAGTTTTCCACTCTTGCTTTCCACACTAATGAAAATGGGCTGTGTTTACCCTTAATGACTGTGTTTCTGGGAAACACAGCCATGATCCAAAACTCGAGGCAGATGCTGAGAAGCCAGAAGAGTAGAGGAGACATTACTGCCCATGCCATCTGCTCTCACCAGAGACTCTTCCCTACTTAAATTCCCATGAATGATGTAAGATGAGGCTGCTCCTGGGACACCACACACACACTGCTAACAGCTACAGACACTAATTGAAAATGTGGTGAGAGGCACCGAGCTCCTGGTGGGTGCTTTTAGTGTGGCTTCCTCTCCCTCTGCCTGAGGATTTGAGAACTTCCACAGAGAAGACAATTGCAACTGAAGCACTCATAAAAACAGGGACTAATATGTCATTTCAACTTCCATCCTTAAGCATATTCCAGAGAAGCATTTTTTAATCACTGATGAGTTAATAAAGAAACATGAAGGGAAATACATACACATGTTTTGTGAATTAACTGGTGGTAGAAGACACTTCCAGTGGCTCTCATGGCTTTCTAGTAACAGGGTAGGCATAGCTACCTGTTTGCAGTCAAGTGTTTCTGTTTACCTCCAAATTATGGAGAGGGTGCTTTTTTTAAACACAAAATATATTAAATTTAATTTATCCCTAATATTATAAAGCAAAAGTGAGAAAGGCACTTAGAATCCTAAGACAATGGGATGTCGCTTGTATCCCTTGGGTTTGAATTGTATATAAAATAGTTGCATTTTATGTGAAGGGTATCATTTTCACACAATTTTCCAGAGATGATGGTAAGTATCTTTCAACCTTAACTGAGAATAAAAACCAATTTTAAATTCATATGTATTTTTTCAACTTAAAGCACCCTCTACATAGGAAAATAATATAGCACATTCTTTGCAACTGAAAGTTTTCTAATATTATTTTTAAAATAATGTTCATAGTATTCAATTTCAGCTTAACTTTATTGATTAAAAAAAAAATCAGCATGTCGGAGGGCTTGGATTTGCAATGTAATTTTCAGTTTATAATAAAGATCCAGCCTGATTCCACCTGATCCATGCAGCTTTTGCCCTTAAATTTACGGAAACTGTCAGTTTTTGCATTAGCTGGATTTACACATCACAGACTGAAGTGCCTCAGCAAGTTAAGATTATTAAACTGTGCAGTGCTTTTTGTGCATCTTTGCCCTGATCTACACTATTCAGCTACATTTCTGCTAAACAAGTCAAAAGGAGCAGAATGCCTGTATTATACATCATATTTCTGCTGAATAGAACTTTAATAAATGGACTAAGCTTCTATTTTAATCAAGCATCGTGCACATAGTGCAAAAAATAACGTGTGGAAGAGCTCTGAAAGATCCTGCTGTCTCTTTCTATAAAGAAAAAAACCAATTTGTAAAATTACCATCCTGTTTGAAGATGATACAGATTTTTTGATATTCTAGAATGCTGAATAATATGAGTAAGCAGCAGAACTGGGATTGGAATTAGATCAGCACATGATATTAATGGCAATTAATAATACTAGCAATAAAAGCTGATATACTTTAACTGTGGTCCCTTTCTCCCTACCACACACAGATTTGTGTTGTACCACTGGAGGTTTTGGTTGTGTGATTTATGCAAGAGCAGGATCACAATCAAGGTACAAATGAAGCTTCCAAAAGCTGAAAACTAATGAAACATTCTCTATCAGGCTAAATCTGCTGAAATCAGAAATCTGGTACTGTTTGTGTATTCAGGTTCATATTGTAAGATTTTAACATCAGAACAAAGGAATGTAGTTCTGGAGCTCAAAAAAGAGCTGCTCCAGTGGCTTATGTTGTGTGGAAATATTCTATTATTCTTTCATCTAGGCACTTATACTGTCTGTATCACACTCATTAGAATAACACTAATTATCTTCCTAAGGCTGTCCTTAAAACACAGGACACCTGGGCTGGAGTTTGGTTTGTGTGATTGTGAGTGGGTTTCTTCATTGCCTGTTTTCATTTTCAATTTGTTTTAGTGAATTTGTGTGATTGTGACACAAAGAATGAAAGATTTTTTTTTCTACAAAGAGCCTTAATGCTTTTCTTTGCCTTTGCTCATTGCTTTGAAAGCACTTCACTGAAGATACTGTTGAATAACCAAAAAGGGGGGAAGTTTTTAATGGTTCAGTGAATGTTTCAGGAACAGAGCACATTAAAATATCAATATTTTAAAAAATTATTTAATTGATTTCACAACACTACCAACAAATCAGATTTTCTGGGTTCCAATACACATTTGAATGATGGGGGGGTGGGGGGGAATTATTTATTTCAATATCCTGCCAGGTCAGCTACAAAACATGTAAACATGATGATCTCTAGAAGCAGAAGATGGATATTTGTTCCCATATCATTTATTTATATTTGCTCACGAGTGCATCCTTAATGAATACATCTACCAAGAGCATTCAGAGGGAAGTCAAGGTGAAAGCAAACAGGAAATGAAACCACTCCATCTCTTTCAATTGAGCATCCAGGGAAATAACAGCACATGAGCATTTACAACTGCAATGCCATGGACAAGACAAATGTTGGGTATCCCCAGGAGCACCGAGACCAGCTGGAAAGAACTGATGCTCACAAAATGTAAGAGAACTTGGCATTAAAAAACTAAATGGCAGGGAGAGACTTCAGGCAATGTCAGACAATGAGTAACAAGAAAACCTTAAGATATATAAGGGATAATAATAAGAAATAAAGAAAATCTAGAAGAAACTTCAAACAGAAATGGTTCCCTTGCTGTGCACATGAGCAGTTCCCACAGCAGCCACTGTGGTGGTTGTAGAATCAGTATCCACCCCAGAATTCCCAAACTGCCTGAAGACCTTCCTTCCGCCTTTGATCCTTCTGCAAACACCTCCCTACACTCTGCTTTTTCACAATGTTAGTCTCATTTCAGCAACATTATCTCTGCTTCCTCCAGCTCATCACTTTCTCTTCTTTATCTCCCAGCCCTGGTGTCCATGGTAGGACATACAGCTGACTCTTTGAGCCATGGAACATATTTTTATTTTGCCTTCCCATAATACCTGCCAAAACAGAGTTCAGCAGATTCAGGAAGATGCTATTATTGCAAAAGCTTTTGAGTGAGTCCTCTGCAAAACATGAATCACAATCAAATTAAATGCGGAGAGATACTGGACAGGGAGCAGATGTTCTGTTCATATCAAGTGAGGAATCTGTCACAGTCTGGAAGGAAAGCAGAAGCCAGCAAGCTCCTTAATTTGCTCCTTCCATACATATAAAGTCCAAATTTAATCTGGAAATCTTGTTTTGTGTCCTCTGTGGTTCTCATCTGCCAGGATAAAAATAAAATAAAAAAAATTAACATAATTCAAGAATTTTAACAAGAAGTTTCACTAATTCAGTTTTCCTTTCCAACACAGCTCTTTTATGCCACTCTGTCACCTCAATAGTTTCACAGTCCTCACATTCTTGCTGAATATTTAAGCCACAAAGGTGAATGTCACTTATGTATTTTCAATGAAGTTAAATTCTAAATTCTAGCAATTTCTGTTAGAGAATCTCTTTGTCTCTTCTAGCAAAGGATGTTCAGTAAGGAGTGAGAGAAGGATGAAAATTCATGGCAGGGCCTGTCTCAGTACAGGAAACCACAAAAATGCCTTACTGTCTCTCTCTTTAGAGTTTTCATTGCAGAAAATGCCAAGAGCTCTTAAACTTGTAAAGTTCAACAAATCCATATTAGATACAGTTCATACAGGCTAATTATATACTTTCCTTGCAAAACACTGGGATACAACTAGAGCTAACAGACACAAAGTTGCATGTCCATGCCTAAAACCAGATGGATTATTGGTCAAATATCAAATATCAAGGATCATTGGTCAAAGATGATTCAGTTCAAGTCTTCCATGCTGGAGCAATGGCACTAAAGAAGAGCTAAGGTGAATGTCAAACACCTGAATAACAATCCAGCTGTTCATCTCCTGTCAGAGAGGTTTGCTGTGACACAAGTGTGGCTCAGCAGGGGCAGTGCAAAGGTGGTGTGGAAGGAAAAGACTTTCTCTTCATACACTGGTCAAATATCCACCTAAGAGTGACTGGTTCTGGGAACAGGTCAAAAAGAGTAGGGTCTATTTATTTAGTCCATGGGCCACATGCATCCTACTTCTGCTACAGTAGCCATGCTGCCACTTGGATGGAGATTTAGCATTAATCAGTGATTAATAAAATAATGATCTGACACAGGAAGACAGAGGAAAGATTCAATGTTTCTGACCTGGATCCGCAGGATGTTACAGCAAATTTCCCACCAAGGAAGACTTCTGAGTGGTTAAAGCTTTTCATCTCAGGGAACTTTAAGAGCGTAGAAATAGAAGCAGTGGCTGTGTCCCCTGAGGATGTTTACAAGCAGCACAAATTCACCCTGTATTTCAGCACATCTGGCAGCCCCATCTCACAAGGAAAACCAAAGTGAAAACAGCAGGAGTACTGTGGGTTGGGCATGAGCTGCACCAGAGATCCCTCCTTGTGCCTTGCCAGGGTCTGATCAGCATCACAAAGTTTTTCTCCTTAAGGAGGGACAAATTAATTTCCAACAGACATTCTCTTTTTTTTTTTTAAGAAGAAAAAAAGGTATGATTTCTACTTCATCAAGCTCTTACAGGCTTAGGAAAAGAAGCTTTCAGGTTCTGTTTCAAAGCTTTTGAGAAGGGTCATCTAGGAATATATGTGAACAATAGACAACTTTTAATTTCTCGGTTAATCACTGGCAGGAGACTCTCATAAGGTATTCTATTTGCCTATTTTTATTAAAAAGAGAGAGTGCTCAAGACACAAAGCAAACAGATAAGGAAAACTATTCTCTAACCTATAATCTTTTATGAAAAAAAAACCTAAAGAAAATAAGAAAATTCCTATGGCAGACTGAGCTTTTTGTTTTAATAACAATGGAAAGATTATGCAGGAGTGATGTGAAAATTCCCTTTGCTTTGGATTATTTAAGAAATTATAGTTGTTCCATTATGTATTTGCCAAGTCCTCCAAAGCAGGGATTTAGAACTAGGATTGATTTTGTGCTGGATAAGACAAAAGGTTTCTATCACAGGAATACAGAAGCTAACACATCAAAGTAAAGAACAGCAGTTAATCTAATTCAGCATCTTCCCCAGTTCCCCATTTCAGATGCTGATATACCTCTGTAATTACAAGCAACTATTGAACTCAACAGGGAAAAAAAAATGCATTATGAAATCTGAGGAAGATTTGAATGGTTCAAAGGGGGATAAGGCTTTGAGCACTACATTCCACCCAGCAATTTATTAATTTTTTTTTTATAAAATATCTTCCTGATATTCTCTCCTCATCTTCTTGGAAATCAATTTGGCATCTTCTGAACTCATCACATAATGCAAACTGCATCCATTTTAGAGACTGTCTGCAGGCATTTAATTCTGGAGCGTCTGACTCAAAAACATGAAGGTGAGTCTTGCCATTTGCAGAGTAACAGGACAAAACATAACCTGAAAATCCTGATCCAAGAATTTAAGCAGGATTTGAACTATTGCACAGACTTTTTGTACAGCAGTGAATTTTATCCACTGGCACCACCTCCTTCCATGCTGAGGCAACCCTGCAGAGCTGCAGAAGAGAGCAGTGCCTACCCCAGAACAGCTGATTTACCCCCTCTTATAGCTGATTCTCAAAGTAAATCAGTGCTAAAAAACTAGTGCTAAAAGTGCCAGGTGAACCATCTCAGGTCTAGTAAGCCATGGGGAATTTGCAGGTTGACTGAAATGTTTTCAAACCAGTACAGCAGAGGAGGCAGGTGAAGTCAAGAGGAGAGGAGGGGTCACAGAGCAAAGCTGCATGAAGCCAAGGGGGTGATGCCTCCTGGCTGGGGCAGAGTCACCCTCAGCTGTGTCGTGGGTGAACCTGTGAGTTCCATGCACCTGGAAGACACCACAGGGGAAAAGGGACAGAGCACAGGACTATGAACAAAAGAGGAAAGCCAATCTGCAAGGAAAGCATGAGTGGGAGATATCTGTGTGACCATCACTTTTAACCTGAGAGCCTTGGCAGTGATGGTGGTTTGATTGCCCAAAACTGCACGTGCTGACCAGACAGGCCCTGCATGACCCCACAGGTGAAGCAGTCACCCTGGTGACCTGTCTCAGCTCTCTGCTCCTCCTGGTCTCTCCCTCCCAGTGCAGCAGTGGATTATCCAAGGACTGTGCACACAAAAGGATTACTTTAAATCAACAGATCCTGGAGAACAGAAACCTATGGCCTTAAGTAGGTGACTGTTCTTCCCAGGCTCCACAATGTGCACTGTTCCTCTTTGGGTCACTCTGACAAACAATCCCAAAGACATCAGCTGAAGTCCAGACTGGTCTGATGCACTGTAAGACAACTGGGTACAGACTGACCTTGGCTTCCATCCCTTTTGGGGGAAAGGTGGAGGTGGAGGCTCTGCCTGGAAAGTACAGCATGCAGAAATACACAGCAGGATTCTGCAGGGTCCTGAGGTACTCGGTACCAAAATGTCCTGGCCACTATTGCTGTTGCTCCTCTGAAACTGTTCCACAAAAGATGTTCCACATCTATTTTATTGGATGGAAACCCAGCAGCAGTTTTATCTTAGTAGAAAGCATCATAGGACTAACAGCAGATGCAGTAGGAGCAAGGGGATGTGGTTTAGCAGAGAAGGCTTAGATGGATACAATGTGCAGCAAACACAGTCATTTCAAAATAAGTACCTACACCAGCTACTAAAAATCAAAGATGTGCTGTGTTCACTTGTTTCTTGTCATAGAAAATTGTCACAGTGTATTGCAGAGAATAAAACCAAGAGTGCTCTAAAGGAGACCCCTGAAAGCGATGAGGTGAGGCTGCTCATTAAAGCCAACAGAGCAGATGCAATCTCTGGCTCAGGATGTCCTGATGCTGCTGACTGGCAGAAGCAAGGGCGAGTATAACAAGGAAAGTACAAGCAATGTTTGTTTTTGCGTTTTTATGCCCTTTTCCCATGAGTATCTACTACTGCTGGCATTGTCAGAGCTTCAACCATGCACAAAAGGAAGCAAAAAACTATCATTTTTCATGTTTTATTAGATCCAATTGGTAGTCAATGATTGTAACACAGCAATTTGGTCTGACCTAGTTCAGCCTTTCTTTAGGAGAGCCGGTGAACATTTATATTTGTGAAGATTGGACCTTTTTTAAAGCTGAAAAGTTTTTAGCAGTGTTAGTTGCTTCTACGCTGCTTCAGTAAAGACTTTTTTTTTTTTTTCTGTCTTTTTTTGTTCCTTTATTTTTCCTCTGTTCCTTTCTGGCACAGAACAAAAGAAAATTTTTAATTACAGGGTGTTTTTTCAGATTTGGGGTTTTTTTTCTTTTTCCTCTGACAGTATAGTTTTGAAAAGCTAAATTTTCAAGCTACTGAACAGTAAAAATAAAAATGTACTTCCTCCAACTGGAATAATCCCAAATTTTAATATTAATATTTTAATCTTATATGACAACCTAAGGTAAAAAATACTATCTGAACTTTGTTTTTCATTCATAGCTGTTGCTAGGCCAAAGATACCACAATCACTACTTTTAATGGAGCTTTGCAGCTTCATGAACCAGAATACATTCCTCTCATCATGTCTAAATTCCCATCTAGACCATCAGCCCACAAAAGTGGATAATGCTGTGTAAGCACTGTACCAAAGCCTCAGTCCCAGAGATTTTTCAAGCAGAATTAAGTGCAATTAAACACATTTATAAGCAGTAACATCCATGTTAAAGACTCAGCAATGGGGGTTTCTGCCAGGAAAAAGGGAAATGAAGAGTTCACAACCCAAACTGCATCAGCACAGACAGACACTTGTCTGTCACAGATGTACAGCTCAGTTGACACTGGGGATTTTAATAGTTTCCTTCAGAAAGAATAAAGATTTCCCAGAATATTTTTCCTCTCTGGTGAAAGTTACTCCAGAAAATGGGCAAAAAAAGCTTCTCTATCATCTCTTCTTCAAAGCTAAGGAATGCTAAACAGATTGCATTCATTCCTGTCCCTGTGAGAGTCACAATATTAAAACATACCTTTTTGCAGAATGTATATGAACAACTATTTTATTCATCAGCATTAGCAACCTCCCAACTCTTGTAGGAGTTACCTTCTACCTTGTGGTTATGCAAGTTTCACCTTCTAATAATTTCATTTTATATTTAAATCAAAATTATTTTATTTCTTCAATAAAGAAAGAATAAGTGATGTAAAATGTCATCCTTTCCAAATGCTAAGGAAACCCTGAAATTCATCAGCCACAGAAAATCTGGTTTTAGGACTAAAGGTTTTATAAAACTAAGGACAGCTTTGTGTACAATTTGTAAGGGTGGATTTTTGTGATGTGTAGAAGAAAATCTAGTGCTTTGGCAAGGTATGGATATAATAAATGTTGTTTGCCACATACAGATTGGGTTGGACAAGTTTAGTAGAGGTTCAAAGCCTCTGATTTCAGGAGATTTCTTTTAGGATGAATTTTGCTCCAGTGGAATCCAAAACACTGCTCAGCAGCACTAAAGAATGAGTGTTCTGGTCACTTCATTAACGGGGAAAACCACTGGCTTTCAAATAATGCAAGAGAATTGGTTTCTACTGATTTATAGCTCACTGGAGTACTTTTAATTGGACTTTGCTGTTTTTCTGCACCAATGACTAGTCCTTTCTTAACTGTTTGTTTTTTCCTAAGAAGTGGAGCCCAGAGAAAAATTACTTTAATGATAATGTAGGCAGAAAAATGCTCCTTGGCAGAATTCAAACACTGTTAATTATAGCCCTTTCTGGAAATATTTTGCCAGGTGCATGGAAAATAATGCCCATGGATACTTCATATCTGGAATTTAGCTGTATGATTTTTACACAGAAATGTTACCTTCAGAAGGAAAAAAAAAAAAATTCCTGCCATGAGTTTTTATCAGGTAACTTTCCATTTTTAAACCTGTGGTTAATCCTTTGTAGGATTGTAGGAATTATGCACATCTGTGTTCCCTGATGAGGTTGTTTTCCCATGGAAGGGTCACACCCACCAGGAAGGATCACCCCTCACTTTCTGGTCCAGGTTTCACCACGTTCCTCACTAGAACACAATGCAACTTTAAACCAAGTCATTTGCACCAAAGGATCCAATTATTTGCATTTTTCCCTGCCCTTCCTGAAGGAAGATGCTGCACCTGGGCATTCCTGGGAATGGGGAGCGAGGCTGCACCTTGGCACAAGCCAGATGAGGCTTTGCCTCATACCCAGTCCCTCTGAAATATGGCCAGAGGGTTTAATGTCTGTGTGTGCCTGTTTACACCAACACAGTCTGGTTCCAAATGCCCAGCTCCCCATTTGAAAATCTCCAGAGGCCCCTGCAGGTCTACACAGAGACCTGAAAAATATCTATTATCTCCACTCTCCACATACTTATATTCTGATTTTCCTGGTGGATCACACTGTGTAGAAAATACAGGGATACATTTTCTCATGTGCAACCCAAACTTCAGGGGACATAAAAAATGATGCAAGTTAGACCCCCTAACATTGAAGCAGATAAGAGGTCTCCACAAGAGTTATTTAGGAGACAGATAAGAGATTAAGGTATTAAAAGCCTTATAAATAATTTAAGCCTTCAAAAGGCATAATTTATTTCTATAAATAATTCAACATATATATTCTGTGATTAATTAGGGACAAAAGGCCTCAAAGATTCCCACTGATGGTGCCCTGGACCTCAACTCTGCCACAGGGACTGCAAGCAAACACATTTACTGGTAATGTAAACACAGATAATGTCAGAAGATGCTACTGGCTTCAATGCTCCTAAAAACTCAGATGACTCTTTGCTTACTCTCAGGGCTGGGAAAAGCTTCCCAATCAAACAAGACATACTATACTGGGAAGCTGAGCTGAGCCCTCAAGCCAAGGGCTGAGGTTTTTCACCCGCGGAGAGAGGCCAGGAGAGAAAGTGGATGAAAGCAGAAGCCAAGCTTGGCTCTCCACGGTGCAAGCATAAGCCTGGAGTCACTCAAAGGAAAAATTAGTAGAATCCTACTTTTCACATCGGGGCAGGAATCCTCCATTCTGGAGGGAAAAGAAAAACAACGGGAGAAAGAGAAGGATTTGTGAACTGGTAGCTGGTGCTTGAATGAGTGGACACAATGGTTTCCTTTTTCACCTTTAATGAAATCAATAGATAAGAGATGCAAGAGAAAAGTATTTGCTATATGCTTTGACTTAAACAAAAGTGAGAATCTTAACATACTTCTTTTAATTCATTATATATGCCCCTTGTTTTTGCTTAGTGAACACATTTCCTTTTTCTCTACCACAAGGCAAGAGTAAAAAAACTCAACAGTTAATGAACTTTGCAGCTGAAGTTCAGTTGCTTTGAAAAAAAAAAAGTTGGAGGGTTCAATGATGAACTTGGCAAAACAACCATCCCCTTCTGCTGAAGGACCACAGAGCAGAGAGGAAATTCTGTCACCAACAATTTGTCAAGAAAAGCTCTCTGCTGGAGAAAATCCCACCTCATGGCTTTGCCAAACGCTGCCATCATATTAAAACAGCTTCAGTGAGTCAGGGCTGATTTAAATGTTACCTCTGCATCTCTCCTCCTGCCTGTCTTCTGAAGAAAGGACACCAGCTTGTGAAATGTCTGTGTTTCCTTCAGCAAACTGCTGAAATGCTGTTCTTCCCTTCTTCCATCCCCTCCAGATTGTCTAGTCCGTTATCTACGTTCTGTCATTGCACCAAATCATTCTTTATTATCTGCTCACTTACTGAATAACAACAAAGGCTGGACCTATTTCCTCCCCAAATAGCACCAGCCAACGAATCCATTGCTTCCATGAATGCTGCATGAAGTACTAATCCCATCCTCCTGATGTCCTCAGTGTTGCCTCATTACCACCCAGGGTTGGCCAATGTCCCTGATAACTCAAAAGCACTCAAAATTTCTCTTTGCCAGAGAAGGGTGAAGTTTTAACCACAATGAAATCGTGGAGGAAGAGAAACGATGAAAGTAGGAGAAATTCCTCCTCTAAATTTGTAATTCAATTCACTTAATGTTAAAATTTAGCATAGTTTACTAGAAAGGCAGGTCATAATGACTTTCCCTCACTATAAAAAAAAAAACCACCCTGGAAATATCAGAGAACTAAACAACACCATTTTCTGTCAGCTGGGGCCTTTTTCTAGAAATACTAGCAAAAAAAATTATTTTGGCAAAAAATTTCTATTGACCTTCAGTTGAAATTGTCCAGTGTCACTGAAAATGACAACTCTGCTCAGCATCACTGCATTCACTTTTAATCACCACTCTCCAGGCTTTACTACATCTTCTCCTCTATTGGCTTATGGCCATTTCAAATGTTACGTCCTTGAGCAACCATTTTCTACTTTCCTTTTTCCCTCCAGCACAAGAAAGGGTTTCCTGGCACTAAGTGTGCAGAGATTCAGCTATATAATCCCTCCTGATACCATTCGAGGAGAAAAGTCAAAAATTACAGACAAAACCCAACCCACATTATAACAATATTTTTTTATGACACTTATAATTAAGAGTTTAATTCACTGGTCTTTTTATCCAGAACATTCCCCACATAGGATATGTGTATAATGCACTTGGTTTCTAATATAAATGTTTGTTTTATTGGGTTTATTTTTAACTACATCACATCAAATCTCAATATTATTTCTCAAGAAATTTACTCTCACCTAGAAAAAAACTAATTCTAAAATAAGCTCGTTACTAAATTCCATATATTTTTACAAAAAGTTCTTAAAAATAATAACCTGGAAGAATTCTGAGGTGATACCAAGGATGCCACTGTGGCCTAATGTTAAAAGTTGTACCTGATATATGTGACTTACAGGAAGGAATTCATTCCCTCCTGGGCCCATTCAAGCATTTAAACAAGTGTAGAAACCTTTTGTGCCTCAAGAGTCAAACTTTTCACCAGTGTTACTCCTCAGAGAACGCAGTGGGGACAGTCTTGAAATGTCTTGGTGCTCCTTTTTGTGGACATCAGGGAAACTGAATCTTGATAACAAAATTTCTTTTGGACTCCCCACATCTGTTGTACAGAATAGAGGGAGGAATCTGGGCTCTACTGAGACTTGGAAATATTAATTAATATCTCCAGGAATGCCAAGCCAAACTTTTTTGCTAAAATATGTGAAGTACTGGAAAATCAGTAGTTTGATTACCTAGTAAGTCGTTTGATTGCAAACCTGCAAACACAAATAACTGCCCTGCTAATCTTTAAAAATGTCTCCATTGTAGAAAACCTGCATTTATTCATGATATAGTGTAAAAATTTTTAATTATGTCCGTACCTATCATAATTACAATGCCTCATTGCATGATTACACAGGTTCCTATTCATTATAAAAATGCAATTAAGAAAATGAAAGAAGAACAACATCACATACACCTTTCAAAACTCTGGAAAAAAACTTCTGGGAAGGCCTAACTGTGCTGGCTCCACTTGGGTGAGGAATCTCACAGCAGAGAAACACAAGTTCCAGGACAAAACAGGCATTAGGTGTGACAGTATCTATGCACCACCTACAAGTGAAGCTCAGCAGAGCACCATTCTACCCTCTGGCCCACTCCTCCTTGGTACCATCTTGCTAAATTGTTTCCTTTAGAACATTTATCAGGCACTTTCTTGGTTTAATGAAGATTTGGTGGAGATGGGCAAACCAATTTCTCCTGGCAGTAACAGGTTCACCGTGTCAGCAGGTCTGCAGGAACAGGCTGTCGTTTGCTCAGTTACCCAAAAGATTTTCATTCCACTTTTAAAAAAAAAAAATAAAAACCCCAAACATTTTTGTCTTTCAACACTGAGCTTTCAATTTTGGCAACAGCCAGGTTTTTTTTCTCCTACAGTGCTATTGCTCTGCTCCTAATGGAATATTGATCTTTCTAAGGAAGTGTAAAGCAATCAATACACTACAAAGAGGAGAAATAGGTAAGAGAAAACATCTCCTTATTCTTTTCATACATAACTGGAACAAAGAGAAGTGGACTGAAACCAATAAACCAGAAATTTTTGGATACTAAGGATTATTTGTGAGGTCTTCACTCTAAGGCAAAGTATTGGCACACATCATGTTTGACATGATACACAAATACCTGGTGTAAGGGTTTAGTTGCACTGAACTCACAAGATTAAGCTCTTAGACTGTGGGACTAAGAATAGAGCCAACAGTTTAATCTTTGCTGTGATGTTTCTGCTATGCACTCATGAGTGTCCTTTGGTTTATTTTGGTAACAAAAATAAAGTATATAATGTGCACCCACCAGGAACTCAGAAGTGTCTCCCTGCATGTAGAAATAGCCTCCAGTACAGAGATACCAGCTGGGGTCAGAAGGGAGGAATTTGGCCATCTTTTATCTCTCTGTTTAAATAAGAGGCAAACTTAAGATAAAATAAAGAGCAGAAGAACATGGTGTGGAAAAGTCTTACCTATGTGCAGTACTGCAGGTATAGATATTACAAATGTAAGCCCTTAGACATTTCTTTAGGAGCCTGAAGATACTTAAAACAAGTCCTGTAATTTATCTGTGACCACAGCTGCTGGCTGGAGCATTACAGCCCACTTTTCTGTTGTTTTGTCATAGTCTTCAGCCTTTGAAAACATCCCAGCCTTCATTTTCTTAAATCTTATCAAATAAGAAAGACAAAAACAGAAATAGCAATTTTGTCCATGTAATAAACTCTTCTCTAGGAGGTCCTTTCAAGTAGGTTTAACATTTCCTTTCCTGGCCTGCTGGGTAACATTTGTGTTTGTTACGGACGTACATGAAAAAAAAAAGCTCTTCATTGAGTCCAGAACACACAACCAAAGGAGGAAGAAATGGAAACCAGCAGCTGAAGAACATCTACCAAAAGATGAGGGGTTTTTCTTACACCTTGTTTTACCTTGTTCTAAGTCCTGACACAATCCATGTGCAGTCATTCCCTCACATATCTACGAGTCCAAAGCTTCAGGCTAATTACAAGAAGCTGAAACCGGTCCTTCCTCCACAGAATAACTTTTTAAAATAAAATAAGAACAAACAACTAGACTCTCGTTCCCTCCACTTCTTTCTGCACATTATCCTATTATTCTAATAGATATCCAGGAGTTTTTGTCATACTAATAAAAGGGATGAGAGATCATTTTGATATATTCCAGCTGAATGATTTACAACACAAGATAGAGGAGAGATCAGCTTATCATCTTTCAAAAGATGCTGAGTGTACTACTGACTGAATTAATTTCTGATTTTTTTTGCTTCTAATCTGATGACTGCAAATCACCACAAACCCTTCTGGTCTCTAGGGTATTTTCAAATATGGCAAATATGATTTTAAAATTCTTTGATCAGATGGGGCAGCAACCACCGCTTCAAATTGCCTTTTAATTCTCATATATCTATGAATAAGCTGGAGGAGTCTTAAAAAGACAAAAGAGAAAAAATTCCACTTGGCACTTGCCTTGGGATTCTGTCTTGCCATCAGTTTATGTATGCTGAATTGATATTTGCACAGAAATAAGACCCATCTGGTGAAGAAGCAAAGAAAACTATTCAAGAACAATGAAGAAATAGAAGGTAAAAAGTGGGAAGAATGAGTATTTCTCAGTAATGGAAGTGCTGGCAAAAAGTGGAAATAGTGTACACAGCCCTTGCCCAGGAAAGAAGAGACACACGGTTAATTTTAATTTTAGCCTCATTCAGAGCATTTGATTCACTGCCCCATTTAGTTCAAAATTAAAATTAAGCATGTGCTTAAGTGCTTTGCTGGACTGAGGCCATATACAAGAGTACATTGGTCATGAATCCCTATTGCCATAGGTTGACTTGGAACTGAAAAGTCAAAGCTTTGAGGTAAAACCTGAAATGCTTTACTTTGTTTATTTTTTAATGCAGGAATGCACTGGCAGCATGGATAACTACAGCAGTTACACAGGGGGGTTTTTTTGAGAAACTAATGCAAAATAAACAAAAATTCCAAGAGACCTTAACAGGATAAATGAATCTAGAAAATTCCCAGAACTTAGAGAAAGAAAAACAGCTTTTAAAGATTGATTACACTGTCCCATGTGTCTGTGTGCACTGTGGCCACCCTCCTTATCTATGTTCCCCCATTCTACAGTAGCTGTAGTGAGATACAGCTGAGAAAAGAAGCTGCTCTGAACCCCCCCAGTGCAGCAACTTTGACACAATTACTGGCTGACTTACCTCCTGGTTATCCCTTACCCACAGCCTGGGGAGAGATCTAATCCCTCAGCATGCTCAGGGAAATGTCATTTCTAATGTCACCTCTCAAGCACCAGAGCCAAAATGCCTTTCAGTGCCCAATAAATTTTCCAGGTGAATGCAGAGAAGAAAGGGAGCCACAATTCTGTCTTTTCCTTAAGTGATTTGTTACCTGTGAGTGCAGAACAGAGCAGGCACAGCAGCTTGAAATGAAGGAAACGTGCCTACCACAGTCCCAGGTCCTCACACTCTTTTGTAGCTCCTGATCAGGTCCTTAGGAGTTCTGCAGTTGCCCAACACAGGAAAACATGGTCCATCATGAGAAGGCTTGAAGTGGGTATACCAGACAAGCAAAGGGGTTTTTTTACCATCTTGTCTCTCTCCTACTCTTCTCCAGACAGGTAAAGACAACCTACTGCACTAAATACTTTATTAACATTCCAGCAGGTCACTAACTACACCAGTGGGTAGTGCTCTGGCATTGAAAAATTGACAGCAAAAGACTCAGCTTAATTTTTAGAGTAAGTACCATGCTCATCTCAAAGGACTACTACTTCCTTCCTCAGGAAAAATCAGAGAAAAACTAAAAGAAAAGAGAGCATCTGTGATTGATGCTGAGGAACCAGAACTCCTAGAAAAAGCATCTTAAGGTCATCAGGGGCTTTCCATCTGAGCATCTATCTCAACTCTTGAGTTCTACACTTCACACTAATTGAGCCCAGAAGATTCTGGCCTGCCAGGGATTTTTGAGCCTGGTCATATTAAACTTCAGAAATGTGATGTTGAGACAGTGTTAAGTGGCTGACTATAGCCCCAAAGAGGAAAGAGTTTTGAGTTCAAAGAAAGCAGTTAAAGAAAAGAAATTAAAAAGGAACTTGCTGGACCAGAAGCCTACTTCAAAGCAAAATTAAACTTCTTTTCTCTTTATGGGCCTTTCTCTTTCTAGGTTTTGACCTAGAAACTTTGTGTAATAGATTATGTCTCTGGGAAATAACTGGTATGAGAAGAACCTCAGACACCATTGCAAGGGAAATGGCAGAGACTTATCTGTCGTTGATCTCTTCAATCACCTCCAAGCTACACGAAGATAGAGCTGTGTGTTTGCTTGCTTTAAACTCATCAGCCTTCTTCCACAAAAGACAGCTGTAAATCAGCATTACCAGCATGTGTTTCCATGCATTTCACTGTAAATAAGGCAGGCTTTTTTGCTTTCCTGAGCAGAGATCCACAGAAACAGACAGCTGAAAGGTTTCTAAGGTGCTGATGTGTATTGCCCATGGGAACTGCACATTCTCAAAGCCAGAGGGTTGTCACCCTCTCTCCAATACTTTGCAGAGTCTTATCCCCTGCTCCTCAGTTACACAAGTACCAGAGAACATTACCAGTCTTACTGGAGCATCATCACCTCTATTGGTAAGGAGGGGGCTTTGAAAATGCTGATTTTTCATGTGGTTCATTCTTAGCAGAACAGCAGAATGTCAATCCTTTCATCTACCTTTAGGGTGAAACTATATTGTTAGAGGCTCACAGGCTTAAAATTGCCACTGTCCAAGAACTGAAGAAATAGGGGCACTTTTTTCCACCAATTTATCTTCAATATAACAGTCCAGGCATTACTTAATACCAACAGCACTGGGATTTCCTATTTACAGTACTGCCCCTACTGACTGCCTCATGGCTTAGTTCTGGAGTAGTTCTCACCTCGAGAACATCCTTCACAGGGTCACATTGCACAGCCTGCAGAAGGACAGGATCTGTCTGGACTGGAAGTGGTTGCACAAAAACACAGGATGGGAGCCCTGGTTCTGCTCATCTCCTGTGCCAGCTGGAGCAGCCTGATAGCACAGAAGGGAAATGCTCACCTTGCCTCTTTGCCTGCCCCCATTCATGCAACATCACAGGTGAGATGAACTCACGGGCTAAAATCCCTCTTTGAAAAGCTACTTGGATTCCTGCAGCAGCATCTACTACTCGTAGTTCCAAAGCCCTGATGCTGGAAGACTTCTAGGAAGAAAAAGAATTCTTTACAGAAATCAGCAGAATTTCTTTACAATAAGGGAAATTGCTGGTTAATTCTTTGTTAGCATTTACTGTCTCACAGTTTCCCTTTCAACAGCTTGAAAGAGCTTCCATTGAGACAGACAACAGCTGAAGGCTGCACGTAACCAAATGCCCTGGCTGTAAAGAAAAGGAAATGTGGATTCTTTTTTAATGAGTTTCCTTACCAAGCCTTTGTGCTTCTGCATGTTTGTTGATGCACTACTCTGTGAGGAGTTAGCTATGGGTATAAATGGGCAAGGTGAAACTTCACTTGTGAGTTTGGTTTGATGCCTTCTTTTTTCTCACCTATAGAAGGGGGTTTCCTGCAAAAGTAGAGATAAACACTATTTTGGTTTTGTGCAATCACCACTTATGGTTCAGAGCAGATTTTTTTTGATCACAGTAAGGGGAAAAGAGACAAGACACACCTACTCAACAATAAGAAGGAATCCCAAACAACTGCCCTTGCCTGACCTACAGCTTCCTTTTCTCTTGTTAAGGTGTCCTGTTTTAAGTGTTCCCCAGGCCAGAAACAGTGCTCAATCGATGCCTGATATTCAGGGTACCCATCTGTCATTAGTGCTTTAAAACCCAAGTCGAGGATGTTTGTGGGAGCCAAGATCTTCACAGGCCAAGGAAGAGCTGCCAACTGGTGGCTGTTTGCTGAGGGTTGGCTTTCACTATTAACAGATCTGGACAAATTTCATTTTCATAGATTGAAAAATTACTTTCAAATCCTTTTTTTTTATTTTTTTCCAGAAAACACTCTATGAAAAGTTCTCATGAAATTTTTGTCAGACATTTCAGCTTGAAAGAAAGATTTTCTTATTCCAATGGACATTAGCATTTCAGATAAAGGACTTCACAGAAGCTCCCTGCCCTTCTCATAAAGATTCCACCATTCTGGGAAAAAAAATCCCTGTTTGAAACCTCTTTGGAATTTTTGCAAGATTTTTCCCAGTTAACAAATCTCTCTTATACAGCACTGCCTCTCTCTCAATGCCTTTTTCTGTAAACAACCATATTTCTGTTTATCTGCTTCCCTCTTTCTGCCTGTGAAGTTTCTGAAGCCTCTGAAGTTTCCATTTTTCCACTCACTCTCCTCCCATCTGCACCATTTCATGGAAGCACTCAAATGTATCCACAAGCAACAGCCGAGTACAGCTTGTGCTTAAGTGCCACGACCAGGAGGATGGAGTGCTGAGCTGAGGTGCAGGAAAGAATCCAACCCCCATAAATGTCTCTTTGTACTAATTTCTTGGTCCCCAGGAACACACATAAGTTTCCAAATGGGTTTTGGAAGCACCTCTTGAGATCCCAAAGAAACACAAGGGACTTCTTCAACCTCTAGGCGTTATCTAAGGACTTAATGACCTGAAAACTTACGCTACTGAGAGTTGCTGGGGTTTTTTCTTCCACTTTCACCAAATATGATTAATTTATGAGAAAACTGTGTGAGAAACTGAACTTTTGAATTTTTAACCATGTGGTTTACTCTTTCCACTATCTTGAGTGTGGAAATTGAGTCTCGTATGGACCAAGCATTATTTTAAATGTACAATGGAGCAGCACATTTGTGTACAAATTATGAAACAAAAGTCATGAGGAACCTGTCCTTTGGCAGCCTCATCCCTTTTTTAAATTGTCCTTTCTATTTTGGAGACTGCCTGGGTCTGGTCACCAGAGGAGATAAATCACCACAGCCTGCAGAAGTTCGTGCTCTGCTCTTGGTTTAAACTCACCCGATAATTTGGCTCTCAGCATCTACTGTGCTTACAATTAGATCAGAGAACCATAGAACGGTGTGGGCTGGAAAAGACCTTAAAGACCATCTTGTTCCAACCCCCTGCCATGGGCAGGGACACCTTCCACTATCCCAGGTTGCTCCAAGCCCTGTCCAACCTGGCCTTGGACACTTTCAGGGATGGGGAAGCCACAGTTTCTCTGGGCAGCCTGTGCCAGGGCCTCCCCACCCTCACAGGGAAGAATATTTTCCTAATGTCTAATCTAAACCTACTCTCTTTCAGTTGGAAATACACACTCCTTCCATCCAATATACTATAAAATTTTGGAAAATAATGTGAATTGAGTAATTAACTTTCACAAAGATTTGACAAGGTGGGTATTGAGCAAGGAACTGCTGAACTGGACATAAAAGACTGTCAACGTCACCCCCTTCTAACCTGTAATTTCTCCTAAACAGGACTGATCTACTAAGTCTGTACGGTACTATCTGACTCAAATACATATAAGCTTGTTCCTTTTATTCTGTAAATGTGAATAAGTGTTCAACATAGACTCAAAAAACATAATTATATATCTAATGTAAGTCCCATTTATGGTTTGGCCACTGGCATAGAAGCAGCAGAGAGAAGCAAATGACATGTAAAATAATGCTGTGGGCAAGGCAAACTTGAGCAATCTGAAAATGGAAGAAAGAAAGAGGTGATTATCTAAATGGAACATAACAGCCATTAGTCAAACATTCACAGCTTGAACTAAACCCCACTGAAGTTAACAGAAAGATCCCCCTCGACTTCAGCGAGTTTTGAATTAAGATTTTAAACATTAAAATGAGGAGTATTTGATGAGATTTATGTGATTGTACTTCTCTTTAGCATTTCACTCTCAAACTCTGCAGTAGAAAGGCAGAATAGAAAAGCAGCAGCTCATCTTCCCCTTAAACAGACTCAATGAAGTAGCTGGCTTCAGAAAGGCAACCAATATTTACCAGTTATTTCAGACATATCTGACTGTACATGACTTCCACCTCAGTGGTACTGGGTTCCAAGTCCTTGGAAAACTGTCACAGAACTAAGATTTCATGTAAAACCCAAAGTGTTGTAATTTGTGATAGCTGAGAAACTTTTCTAGGCACATGCCAGAAAGGTACACTTCCTACTTTGGCATGCAGAAAAATTGGTTTGTCGAGCAAAGTTACAATTCCCACCATCCTGGGATGACTAAATATAAGTTTGTAAGTGTTGACTCTCTTTTGGATGAAATGGGTGACCTATGGTGGTCCTGCCCACACCCTTTAGATTAAACAAGGCTCCAGGTGTGTCTCTGCAAGGCTGTGTGCATTTGCTAAGCCTGGAGAAGAATGAGCATCCGGGGCATATTGAGAGGCCACTGGAGACTGAATCACCTGGAGCATTCACCAGGTACTCCCAGACTAAGAGCCAGATGGCTGCACTGCACTTTACAGTGAAAAACCTTATGTGTTGTTTTACCAACATTTATAACAGGGACAATTGATCTATAGGGGAAAAAACCCACTTTAAAGTAGTTCTAATTACATGCAGCCCTGTCATGTTGTTAAATGAGGCCCACTGCTGTTTTATGAATAATTTGCAGAATTCATTGTCAGTAAATTATATGAGGAATTGTGAAAGGCTCTGGACTGCAATGCAGCAGGTTTTTCCTTCCCTCCTGCCTTCTTGTAATACATTCAGGATATTTGCTATAACTACAGAACATAATTGCAATTACACTCAAAGACAAGGAGCTATAACATACAAACAACAGTATTTCATTTCCCATCAGATTGTGACTTAAACACTAAAAGTAGCTGAGTTACCAAGAGTGGGGACTCTTTCCAATCTGTGAACCAAACAAAATGCTTTACCTACACAAAGCTGTATATGGAAAAGGCAAAATTTCTTCTAAATATGTTTAGGCTGATGCCAGGTAAACCCCCAATTCTTATTTTTCTCCTGAACCCAGTATAATAGCATCTGTAGCATCCTGGAAGACAAGTCACCCAGAATCCAGGAATTTCTAACAGGAAATTTCTGTAGTGTACATCCAAGGAGGAAAACCCTCAGAAGATAAAAGCAATAAGCAGAGTTAATGGGAAGTAGTCTTTGATTGGGGAGATAACACAGTGTAGACCAAAGACAACTCTAGAAAACAAAATCTCTTAATTCTCTCTTTGACCCCAAGCTACAGTGTGAGCATACTCCTAACTCCATTTCACCTCTGTATCCTCTCTCACCTTGCTTTGCTTCTTTTGCTTTGTGTTACACCCTGTCTAAGAGAACATTGCTGCAGTGCTGCTATAACATGCCTGGAAGACTTTCTCTGACAGGATTTTTTAGTAACATGACGTGAGATAAGCTGTGGCATAGTTACATATATTTAGTACACGAGCATCCTATAAAGAGGAAGACACTGAATTTCTTTATGGAAAGAAAAAAAATCCTCAGATGTGGAGTTCACTGAGGTCCTGCCCTGCTGTGTAAATCACAGGGCTGCAGGCACACTCTTTTCTAGAGCCATTTCCATGGGAGGCAATCTAACCTCCCAGAAACTACAATGAAGAAAGTTCATAGTTTGGACAAATGAGTCACCAAAACTAAGGGGAGCTCTTGCATTTATTGTATAGTTCAGGAAAACCTTGAAATTGGTCACAGCATTGACTATTCCTGACTGCTCCTTACCTTACAGTTCCTGGGACACTGGCAAAGACATAGGTTTTTCAACATGCACGAGTTCTCAACAACATCCACAATTTTAACACAGCTTGAGCCAAGCTCCATGGCCTTCCCATAGTGCCAAATTCAGCAACATCTCTGAATGGGTCACTTTGCCCATAATATGATGGGCTGTGCCTGCAGGTTGTGCACTGTGTGCTACACAGGATATATTTTTCTAGTGAGAAATGAAGGAGGATCACGAGGTGACAGCAGGTAACACGACAGCTGCACTTCACTTATGCAAACATCTTTTCACCAACCTGGGAACAGGGTGCAGACCTTGTGTCAATCAGTTCTCCCCTTAAGACATAGATCAAAGAAACATTGCACCAGGTTCTTTACTTTCCCTTTCCTATTTTGTCTTTTGAAATCTGTGCAGGGATAAGAAGCAGATTTATTCTTGCATGACAATGTCTAGTTGACTTCAGAACCAGTTTTGAATTTTTAGTGGTTCGCCTGTTTAGCAGCTCATCTCATTTTTGCTGAAGAACCCATCACCATGCCTGTGCTGTAGTAAATTACCTGTGAATATTCTGATCACCTGTTGCTGTTTTTTGATTGTCAGTGGCCTGGCTGCTCTGGTCCATCAGCACAGCTCCACTGCAGTCTCAAAGCTGTTATTCTCACAGAGCTGTTTTTCCTTTGTGCAGACTATTCAGATTAAAAGAGGCAATTCCTTATGCATAAAATTCTCTGTGAAGATGCATAACAAAAATCATGGCTTTTATGTGATTAATAGAGCTGTCAGGACCTGTTTGAGATTTAACTTCCTTATTGTGAAAGTTTAACTTAGTAGTTTCAGAATAAAAACTTACATAAATCACAACGTTTTGGCAGTTGAAAGCAGGGTTGAAGTCATATGGATACGTAGGAACTGAGGCAAAGTATAGCCATGAAGAGTCTTTATTATATTGAAGCACTATGAAAATCATAGCATTTTATATAATATATGTAATCAGTGAGTTTTTTAATGCCAGCTAAGCAGTTTGAATCATTAATCCAGTTAAAAACATATGGAACCATTGTGTCTAAATCCTTTGAGCACCACTGAAGTCTCTGCCTCCATGTATATTGATCTGCTTGCAAACTAAGTAAATAATCTGAAATTTTATCAGAGTTCACAATGATTATTTGGTACATAAGCTACATGCATTATTTCAAAGCAGTATAAGTTCAAATGATACTTTGCAAAGTATTCTAAATGTCTAAAGAGGCTCATCTCCCTGGTACCCAGCACAATGCCCCACACTACCTAGTCAAAAATGACTATGAAAATCAAGATCATGTCACAGAAACACTCACTGGGCACAGACAGTTCAAGCAAGACTTATAGAGACATCACTGGACAGGAGGCAAAGGCTATATCTGAGTGAGATTTGGAAAGGGGTTCACAGCATACCCAGAAATACTTATCTGAGCACAGATGTCAAGAAACAGGAGAAAGCTGAATGGGTTATTAAGTGATGAAGGGAAATTCAGAGTTAGCCAACCTCTTATGCTTGTTTTCAGTTATAAAATTAGTTTGAATTTTTCACAAGAATTGTTCTTCTAGGTGTTACAAACACCAATGGTGGAAGTAGGACAGGAATAAAGCCCTCTCCAACTTGCCATGGCCATCAGAGTGTTTCTCCCTCCTCCTCAAGGCCCCATTCTTCCTTGGTTTTATCTCAGGATAAGTCAGACAAAGTTGCCCATCTGGCCAGCACAAATTCTGCCATGAAAAGCAGTGGTGAGCTGAGATAACGAGCTGCCTGGTGCTCAGCCCACACAGCCAGGTCTCCAGCAGCCCCTCCATTGACTGCATATGGAACTGCACAACAAACTGCTTCCCAAACTCCTTCCTCGAGGAGGTCGCTGCCAGTACCAGTCATCAGCATTATCCACTCCCTCCACTGGCTGCACTCCCGTTTTCTCACCATGAGAGGGTGGTAAATTATGCAACAAATCCGTATGTTCCTTCCTTGATCCCTGTCCCGATCTTGCATTTAGGTACAATGTACCTTAAAACACAGGCACTGTCTCAATGAAACCAGCCTCAGGTGTGTCTGCAAAAGAATTACGTGAAAGTGGATGGTCTGTGCCTGCTTCCTCCTCCTAATTGCTGCAGTGTCTGACTGTGGTAGTTGTGTTGAATACCAATAAGAATTTACCTGGTTTAAACTCCAGCCTGTAATTTTTAGATCATTAAAAAACCTATTCAATCTTTTTTCTGTGCCTTCAGCAGGTTGCTTTGCCCAGAGGTATTCTGTGAGTCATCAGGCTATACCTACTCTTTCAAGTCCCCATGTTTACTATCAGCTTTACCTGAATTTCCAAATATATCCTCAAATACAGAACTATGGTAAATCAGCAGTTCTGTTAATTTTTTAATAAGTGTTTCTATTTATTTCTAATTGTTTTCTATTTATTTTCTAGGCAAATTTTAGGGTGACCTCCCTGGTATTTCAGGGGAGGGCAACTCTCCACTGCTGGGCTAGAACTAGGAGCTTTCCTCTCCTGTGTATAAGCAGATAAATATATAAATTAAACATTTAGCTTTAACATGCAGTTGTTAGAAATGTCTGCAGAAACAAGACTCAGATAATTGAAACTGCATAATAACATTCAGCTTAATGAAATGTTGATGTTATAACAATAGAGAAACACTGCAGAGTACCCGTATAACAACATTGAATAATCTGATATTATAGCATTAAAAAACATCCACTTGATTAGAGGCCAGGAAGCAATTTCCTTGGAAACAAATTCTATGCTCAATAGGCTGCTTCTGCTGCTGGATAATGAAACTGCTACATGAACAACTGCCCACAGAACAACAATGTGGCACTAAGATTTATATATCAGGCACGAAAGAAGTCAGTGAACCCCACACTCTGAGTTAGCATCCCCAGTTCACACACTCCTGCTCTGTCCTCCTCGGAGAGGGCAGCCCCCCAGCTGAGCCAAGCCAGAACACTAAACCCAGCAGGGTTTGTACCATGACTCTATTTTTCTACTACAGCACAACCACAGTCTCAAACTTTGTCAAGGCTCCCTCTAAGCTACACACTTTGTCTTTACAGAGCAAGAGGCAATTCTGTCTCGAAGTTTATCACCTGTACACGGGATGAGGGGAGAAACAGAGGTAGAGAGACAGAGTAAGTTGCCCTCAGCAGCAGCACACTGAGTTCAGGTCCCCTGTGCCTTGTTCCCTGTCCTTCCTGCAGCATCCTGCTGCTCCCTGTCGTTAACACCAAGGCAGGCAGGGCAGGCACAGTGCTCACTGTATGTCTGGAGGAAGTTACAAGAGAATGGAAATGCCATGTTTCTCCAGCTCTTATAAATGTCTTGTTTCTTATCTTCTTTTCTCCATAAATCAAGAACTTCTCTAAATTTGATGTTGTTACATTGGTACAATGCTAATCTCAAAGAACTGCAAAACCACGTACCTGGGATCCAAAGCAGAAATTACATGCAACCCTTGTCTAATCATTAATTTACTCCAGCCTACTGGGCAAACCTCCTGCTAGGATAACAACAGACAATTTGGAGGAAGAATTGACTCCCACACAGCCAGGATGTAGGTAAGATCTCATCAGAGCATTCACAGAGCCCAAAAAAAGGCATAGAAAAAAATGAAACGAAGTACTCAAGATGGCTTGTTCCTGCATACTGGCCTTATTAACATGTAGACACATATTCTCTCAGGCAGATGGTTTATACAAAGGTTCATTATCTTACACAGTGCTCATAACTCCTTCCACTTTAATCTTGAACTCTAAAAGCAGCTCCTCAGTGTTGATTCTAAAGCAGACATAAAAGTGTGTAGTGGGTATTTTTAAAATGTTTTTTTAAAAAGCCACTAGTTTTACTTTCAAAGGGTTGCGTTATCTCTGGAATAAATTCAAGTCTTTTTTGCATGAAAACAACTCTGTTGAAATCAGTGGAATTGCATCCACTTAAGACATGGGTGATGTCCTCAAAGCTCAGCTTTGAAGTGCAGTTGTGTCAGGAACAGAGGATGGCAACAAAAATTGTTCCATTTTCCCTCTGCGTTTTCCATTTGAGAGAAAAATTGAAGGCTCTCTAAGCTGCTGTCACAGTCTCCTGCAGCTGTGGACATGGGCTCCTGCAGCAGAACAGTTCAGGCAGCACAGCCAAGGCTGCTGGCAGGGAATGCTTTGTTTTCAGGTGCAGAGAAGGGGTATATTGGGGTCCCTTTCTCCTTGGCCAGTCACATTTGCAACTCTACCTACTGAATGTGGTTCTGAGCAAGCCTGACACAATTCAAACAATTGGGATATTCAGTTGCTTAAACCTAAGAGTCCAATACCATTCCAGAAAACCTGGGGTAGCCAAGGGTTTGGTTGGTAACCAGTCCTGTGTTGTAGTAACCAGCCTCATTAGGCAGCTCCATGTAGGCAGCTAAATCCCACATTTCTTGACCAGTTAATCTTTCCCATCTAAGCACTTGGCCATCTGTTGTACAGAAATTGGGCAGATCTATTGCTGTACAACACACATTTTAGAACTCAGGGAAATAAACATTGAAACCAGCATGGTGCAGTGTTCTAATATTATTTGAAATAGAGAAAGGAGAGAAAAATTATGTAAGAAAGATCAGTTTGGCTAAATTGGCTTTCCTCTTTTGAAAAAGCACTGAAGAGTGTACATGAGGTAGATCTGTTTCAGAAAGGACTTTCAACACCAAGTCAGACTAGCTTATGGGGAAAATGTGGTTCTGAGCAAAACAAAATACATAAATAGATTGGCTAGATTTGAGAGAGTAAGGCAATAAATCAAATCCCCATAAATAGCACTCAGAGTCATGTACCATACAAAGTCACCTAAAGCAGTGCAGAAGGAAAAAACATTGGGAAAGCATAAAACTGAGAAACCAGACAATTGCAAGAGGGCAAACAGTGCATAATTTATAAGAGAGGTAAAACTGCAGTGGTAGCAACACAGAAGTGAAAAATAGAAAAGTAAAGTTTTTCACTTCAAAGTTTTCCCACAAAGTACAGTAACTATGCTGTCATGAGGGACTTGGAGGACACAAGCAAGACAAGTGCATAGCCCTCTGCTCTCCCAACAGCAGCCTCTGGTGGGAACTCACTGATGTAAAAGCACAGCAGCAGTGTAATGTCCAGTCCAGAATGACTCTCCACTGAAGGTATTTCAGTCATCATTAATCTTGACATTAGCAATATCATATCACATCACTCTTATTTTATCTCAACATGTTGTATATAATTTTGCAAATACATGGGCAAAAGGTGCTGCTGGTTTTGAAAACAGCTGAATGCAACTCACATGGTGTTTTAGCAACAGTTTGTTCCCATTTCTTCACAGTAATACATGTAACAAGGAGAAGGCACAACAAATAAACACAACTGTTTCTTCCTCATTTCATTCTTTTCCCTGTTCACACATTCCCTTTCCCACACAGCCCATACTAATATTGCTTTCCAGTCCAGAGTGGAATTATTTAAAAGTTCTTGCTCCAGTTGATCTGTAGGTCTCGACATTTTCAGTTTACTTTGACTGAAGGTTTGACGTGGCTTTGAAATGGCAGCTCAGCCTGACTCCCACAGCCAGGGGGACAGCAGGAGGAAATGGAATCAGAAAGTTCATGGTTGGAAATAAAAGACAGGAAGATCACTTACCAACTACTGTCACAGGTGAAACAGACTCTACTTGGGCAAAATTAACTTAATTTACTCCCACTTCAAAAATATTCAAATAGTGAGAAACAAAAATACTTTCAAGCAAATGCTTTTCTCCCCTTTACCAGGTTCTCAACCTCTCTTTCATTCCCAACTTCCATGCCACCTCCCAGCCCAAGTGGTGCAGGGTGAGGGGGGCTGTGGTCAGTCCATACCAGCTCCTCTCTACTTCTCCTTCCTCTTCACACTCCTCCCCTGCTCTGCCATGATCTCCTCAGGGGCTGCTGGGGACTCTGCACTGCACTGCCACCCATCCTCTCCTTCCCCCTGTTCTCCCCAGGGGCTGCCAGAGCTGGGGCTCACTCTCTTTCCACACAGCTGAGCAGTATTTCATCTCTTCTCTCTTTCCTTGAGGAGAACTAGCCCAGCTCAGGCTCAGCTGTGCTCAGATGTGCCCCAGGATCCCCCAGAGCCCCCCAGCCCCACTGCCAGCACCTCACTATTTACACTCAGTAGGAAGGCAGAGCTCACAGCCCCCTGCCACCCACAACTGCCCCACAGTTCTGCCATGGCCTATTTCCATTTTCTTTGCCTCACAAAGAGCCAAATCATTTTTATAGGCAAACACACCACTGCAAGAATTGCTGTCCTAACACTTACTGGATTTAATGTTTTTTATTGTACGCACAGGGCGAGGTAGGCATTGAAGAGAACATTCATCAGGAGTCCAGCAGAAGTTCTCACCCTCTCCACTGCCATTTAATAACATCCAGTATTAGCTTGGCTCTGAAAATGCCACTTGAGCTGTGCACAGCAATTGCACAGTTAACTAAATGTTAGTTATCTTTATAGGACACTTCTTGAACTTATCATCTTGGGGGAAAAAACAGCTTTTATACTTAGGGGGAAAATGGTGCTGGCTGGCTACATAGTAATCACTGCCAGTATGAATAATAGTAGGAAGCCAAAGGCTATATAATCAACAGTGCACAGAGGGGAGAAAAGTACAGTCATGACTGTGCTTGAGCTGCTGTTAGTATCTGTTTCTGGGAGAAGATGGAGCCTGGGATATCTAGCCAGGAGTTTGTATGACTGCCCTAATTTTCATTTGCACAAATGCCATTCAGACATCATTGAGACAGGTTATCATGAGAAGCTTCAAGCTAAGCTTTGCTGTATTTGCAAACAAGAAAATGAAGTCTGCACTGACAGTGCTGGCTTTGGTACTCTGAGTCTCCTTCTCAGAGTAAGGATTTCCTCCTTGCCCTTCTCCCATGTGTGCCTTGACTCTTTGCATCATTCAAAGCAGAGAGCAGGATTACAGCCCACAATGAGACTGCAGGAAGAGAGGTTTAGCTCAGTGTCACTGATGATTCCCATCACAATTACTGCCAGCATGAGAGGGAATAACAAACACCACACTCAGCTTTTACGTCCTGGCCCCAATGACTGTGAGCTCCAGTCTGAATGTGTCATGTACCCTCCATGTGAACACCTTATTTTGACCTTTCAGCATTTTCTGTTTCAGCCACCTTTCCTTTCTCTTCCCCTCCCATTGCAGACTGTGATGGCTGCATTTTCAGAGACAGTAGGAAAAGGCCAGTTACTTTTAGTAGCTTTGATTATAAGCAGAGCAATTTCTTCTCCTGGGCATTGTGGTTCCTCCTATGAATCTCGGGCTGAGTCACACTGTTTCCAGCAGTGATGTAATTGTCCACTTTCCTCAAGAAGTGGGGTCACTGAGGAATTAAAAGAAACAGAAATAATATCCACATCTAGTGCCACTCACTGGATTTTCACCCGCTCTGCCCCTACACGCTGTGCCAGCCTGTGCCACAGGAGTCAGTGCTGCCAGCCAAGACAGGAGCCAGGGCCTGGGAGGATGTCATTGCAAAGGGACTGGCTCTGTGAGCTGAATGTGAAAACAGAGTGCCAGGCTGGCCCTGCTGCCATCAACCTCCCTCTGAGGAGAAGTGGCAGCAGTCTATATAACAGTCAAGGGAAATTAAGAGGCAAACAACTGCCTGTGAGCCCTGTTTCCTGATGCATCACTGTCAGGCATCTTGCATCTTTGGCAAGGTCTGTTTGAAACCTGACCAAGAAGAAAGCTGTTGGCACTGGCTTTGGTATTTTGGCTTAGCTTTGAATTAGAAGTCAAGGAAGTAGGAGCAAAATATTCAAGAAAAGAGCTACTAAATGAGACATTTGTCAAACTAAGTTAATGTCTGACCTACCCACTTGGATAGCATCTCTTTAATCAAAAACCAAAACAAGGAGATGATCAGTGCCACTGAATTATAATTTCTTCTGAAATATTTAACATAGTATTGTATAACTCTGGCTGATAAAATATTACTATGACCAAGCCTTTTTGGAAGATTTTGTTTCTAGGGTAAGAAGCCCTAGAAAAAGCATTTTGCTGTGAAATGTTTGTGGTGTACTGCAGGGCTGTGAGACAGTGTTTATTCCTGCTCCAAGATAGAAAGCACACAGTACAGAAACCAGAACATCAGCCAGTGCAACAGCATCTTAGTTAAAACACAGAAAGCTTAAAAATTCTGAATGATGCTACAAATTTGTCTCTGTAGGAATCACTACACCACAGGGTCCCTCTGCCTGTGCAGCACACCCATATGCAGGAGGGCCTGGCCTGCATGGTCACAGCATAGGGCACAAGGGATTATTAGGGCTCAGTGATCATCTGGGTAACACACAGCACTTTATGATCAGGGATCTTACTGGAAAACAGAAGAAACAACATTATGTCATGTGGGAGGTGTGTGGAATAGAGTTGTTGTATCATTTCTATGTTGTTTATTTGTGTTTCCAGCAACTTAAAATATTATTAAATTGATCAGGCCTTAGCATGTTTCCCTTTTGTATCCTAGTTGTATCCTCATTGAGGAAAAGTACCAAGAAGCAACAGAAGAGTATGGGAACTGTTCAGGTTTGACAGAGTTTAAGGATTAGTTTGGGGGTACATGTCAGCCCACACATTTTAATTTACTTGTCAAGCTCACAGTACAAATTTTGATGACTTTTCAAAGATTTGACTGCAGATGTTTTACTGACTGTTGAAGTACCATCTGAGAGTTGGGTATTGGGGACAGATACTCTAAAAACAGTACATGGATCACACCCACAGAGATGCAGTCTCCCACACTCATTCCAGAACAGCATTTCCTCTTCCCATATGAGACTCTCCCATCCCTTTTGGCAGAGACTTTTTGCACAGGTAACAGGGGGACAAAACACAAACCACTGCGACTGAGGTACTGTGAGGACTCGATTGATAACCTGTACAGGGGCAGGATTTAATCAAGGAAGGCTGTGACAGCACAGAACAATCTGAACAGAGGAGACAAAGGGGTAGGAAAAGAGAAATGCATGAAATCTTTAACAGCAGAGAAAGGAACGCTGCTGTGCAGCCTGAAGGTTTAAACGCAGCCTGAGAAATCAGTCTCTTTGCTTCAATCCTCTAATAATGTGACTCAAAGGACTGGAACAACATCTGACCATCAAAAGCTTTGCTGACCAGCAGCAAAAAGCCCACTCTGCACATTCTTGCACCATGAAAGAAGATGTGGAGGGAAGGGGAAAAAAAAAAAAAATAATCTGTCAAGAGCTGTGTGTTGTCAAATCTGAAATACGGGTAGTCTGTGACAGTAAATTTCTCCAATACTTACATGACAGAAAGCCTGCCCTGATAATTGACCTTAATTCCTTATACAAAGCTTTTGAACCTTTATTATACTTATGTATTCATCTGCACAGCTTTAAGTAACTACACAGGTCATGGGGGGGGGAAGGTATTGAAATCTGAGCAGGGAGAACCTCCTTGGAAACCACCCAGCAGCACTGGAAGAGGTGCAGATGATCTTATACAAGGAGGCATTTTAATTCATTCTTTTCTGAAGGTTACTGAATAAAAACTGTCTATTAATCTAAAGACCTTGAGGTAATCCTACAAACATGGTGTTTTCTTGATGGCTTTTATGTATTGCAAGAAAGCTGATAATGGCCCTGTGGGGAAGAAAAGCAAAATAGATAGTGATTTAGGGAAATACCTGGAGGGCAAGTAGTGCCACTTTTACAGTGCAATTTGAGATGTCTATAGAGAGTGATTTGGTTCTTTCAGTGATTCAAGCTGCTGCCCCTCAGAGTGCCATAGCACTGCATTAGCTCACTGAAGAAAATCTGCCCTAGTGGCCAAATCAAGCTCATGTATCAAAGAAATCCCAGACTAATTTTTCACCTACAAAAAACAAGATAACGAGCCTGTAATTGCTTGAATTTGCCCACGTTTCCCTGACACAACACAAGAGCACAGATTCCTAAGTAAATATCCATATTTTGGGGGATGTTGCTGTTGCTCGTTTCTGCAGCACAAGGCAGGGAACAGAGCAAACCTTCCCAGCTCCAGAGCACTCAGAAAGCACCAGGAAGTGTCTGTGTCGCTACTGAAGTTGCAACCAGGAAAACAAACTGAGTTAAACAAACAGGACTCTGCTCCCCCTGAGATCAGAAACAGTCATTCAGAGGCAGCACAGACCTGAAGCCTTTGCATGGCAGTGTAAGACAGCATCTCTATGACAGTGTTAACAGAGGAGACAGTGTCACAGGATGAGGACAGTGTCAGCTTCCCTGTTTCCAGTTCCTGAGTTCTCTCTGCCTCTCTGTTTCTGCCCAAAAGTGACCCTGACAGTTTTGCCATATCCCACACAGATCCCAAAGCCATGTTTCTTGTGAGCACTTCAAATTAAACAGATTGTACTAACCTTGCCTACATCTAATTTTATTATTATATTATCTCCTTATTTTCCTTGCTCTAAGTGTGTCCTTGACATGCTGCACAGTTGTCTGCAGGTCCTAAAAGAAGTGTGGGCTGTGTGTCTCTTCTCTAATATTGCTGCACTGTACAGGGAAATCCCTCTCTCAACATCTCAACTTCAACTCCCTGGAAAATCTGCATCTGGACTTCAAAGCTCATGTCAGTGGGGAGGAAAAGTGTCTGTGTAACCAACATAAAACAGTCAGGCTATACAGGCTGTCCTCTAGCACTGCCTACATCAGCAGAAATAGCTGCAGGAGGGAACTATTGACTTTTCCCAGATCCATCCCTTCATTTACACCTATGCCCCATCCTAAAGGTCACCAGAGGCACATCCAGTGAGGTCACACCTGCATCACCTGCCTGAGATGTGGCAGCACTACAGGTGATGTGAGCCAGCACTTCATTGGTACTGTCAGCACATCACAGGAAGCACTGAGCTGCCTGAAAGGGAACAAGTGAGTTTGGATTAAGAGTTGGGAGAACTTTCTTCATTTTAAAAAGAAAAAGACACAAAACACTTCATGAAACAGATACAGAGATGGTAAGCAAGGTGAGGATGGAACTGAGATGCACATGAAGGTAAAAGAGAAGTAGACTGGAAGAGAGATACTGATGTATTCCTCTGACTTTTAGGGGCTCCAAGGTTAGTGAAAAGCAAAACAAACAGGAGATATTTTCTCTGTTATTGACCTTTTAGTCACAGGAACTGCAAATATTCTTGGGGAAGAAGCTACTGGTATGACTCACAGGAAAAGGGAATCTAAATCAGGAGAGCAATACCTGAAAACACAGAGCCAAGACAAAGTGTACCTCTGAAGGACAATATCTATTTTCTAATTTTTTGCAGCCTGCACCTCTGAAAGGTCTGGCTTGGTTTCCTTTCCTTTCTTTGCTGTTTCCACCACCACTTCCAGAATTGTTTATATGCCCAGCTCCAGCTCACAGCACAGAGAAAGTGAATGCAAATCAAAGAACACTTTCTCAGGCTGTTACTGACAACTTGCAGACCAGAAATGTCTGAGGCGTCCTCAGAGGTTTGTTTGTTGCAAGGGGGTTTCATTTTAATCAGACACCATGTCACAGATTTGAAGGGTACAAACACCATCATCCTCTAATCAGGCCCATTTATGATGGGCTATAAAAATTACATCCAGTAACTTTTACATCAAGCCCTAAAATCCTATTTAAGCAAAAGTGTATTCTTTACATAAAGGTTGATACATCAATACTGACACTATGGAACTATGCCTGAAGTACTTTTGATTCCCTTTATAAATTATACGTTTCACATCATGGAGGCAACCACAACAACAAACTCACTGAAAAAGAAGATTATTTTCTGTCACTATAGAGAACTATCATTACATCTCACTGTAAGATTTGATGGAAGACTAATAGAAAGGCACTGTGGAAAACTTACATCACAGCTGAGAACTTCAAAGTTCTCTTTTTTCCTATTCTAAGAAAAATCAATCATTAAATTCATAGTGGATGACAGAAAATGAATACACAATTCCAATGATTACCTTGCCTACTTTATATTTGTTGAGTCCTTTCAACAATTAAATTTCAACAATTAAAATCTAGCACTATATTTCTTATAAATTCATATAGGGGATGCAAAGAAAAAATAAATTTGATAAGAGACTTATTTAATTCTTTTCCATGCTGCAAAGTCATTGCTGGGATTATGGCTTTGTCTTTTAACTGAGTTTTGTAATTTCCATTATAGGCTCTTTCTTCATATCACAAACTGTCCCATGGTCATGTCACTGTCAAGGTGGCACTTCAGGGTTCCCAATGTCCTGGATCATCTCTCCTCTTCAGCTACAAGCTGAGGGTTTATTTCAAGAATATGACAAGCCAGATAACCACAGATTTACAAGAGAAGGCAAGAACAGTTTTGGAAGAAAAACAGAGCCTTAGGAAGTGGAAAGAGATCAGGAAAGAAAATATCAAGTCATTATGGGCAAAAAAACACCTCAGGGATATGATCACAGCCTTCCAAGGTGAGAACAAGGTTGCCTGGAAAAAGAATATCACTCTGTAGAAAAAGAGAGGGAAAAACCCCCAAACAACCAAGCAAACAAAACCAAACCACAGGACCCTACTACTGGATGAAGTAGAGGCCTGGAGAGAATCTAAAGCAATGGGAAATTTGGCTGGACCTTTGGAAGAAAGAACAGGACCTTTGAAAAGAGGAACAGGAATTCCTTGGAGAGTAAAAGCATTCACAGAATAAAACACCTGAAAGCAAAGATGGGGCACAAGGATGCTCAGACTGGATTCCATCTTTGTAAGCTTGTAAAGCCTTGACTGTTTTTGAAATTCTCAGTCCTTTATTTTCTTCCTTTTTTTTCTGTTAACTGTCTCTGATGTGACAGCACCATTTGTCTGCCTGGTCCTAATTCACCAACAGGGGGATAATGTTGCTAAATTTTATCTCCACTAAGAATAACCATTAAACATCAAATTTCTAATTCTCCTAATGGAATCAGTGTTAGTAATTCTCTTTCACTGAAAATCAGTAAGAATGATGAATATACTTTGTCAGTTGTCTTTTAGACTGAAAAGGAAAGTTAACTCCAAAAACTTTTGGATTCATGATTGTTCCTTCACATGAGGTGGTCTGGGGCACTGAACCTCTCAAAAAGACATGAGTCATGTACACAGCATCCTGCTCAAAGATTTACATAGGGATGAAATCCAGGAGACTGGAAAAGAAGAGGATAGTGCTTAGAAATAATCATTATTTCACTGCTCAGAATCCCATAGCAGTATTCATTCTCTGGAAGTGTTCAAAATAGTCATTCATACATTATAAGTCATTCCTTTCCAAGGCAGTTATAGAAATTAGGCATGTAATATACATATATTAAATATATAGATATAAAATGCACATTCTCACTATCTTCATACAATTCCTAGGAATGACAAAATATCCTGGAATAAATGAAAATGGGGGAGAAGAGGAGAGAGAGTGCAATGGACAAAGAATACAAGGCAGTCTGATGAACACAAATGACAGACAGAAAACATTCCAATGGTGCAGCTGAGCTGACTGCAGAGGGTGCTTTGACCTCTACAGTTTTGGATACCCACAGCTTCATACAACTGCATTGCATATTCCCCTGAAATCATACTTATTCTTTCAAGAAAGGAATACAGCTAATTTTCCCTTCCTCCTACTCCACATGAGCTCAGATAACAAAGCATTAATGTTGAAGATTCCACAGAAATCATCACAGGTGCACAGCAGACCATTTTCTCTCATGTATATACTGTGTCTTTCTTTGGGATAACTCCACAAACTGTTGCTCTCAGGGAGCAAGTAAACCATTGCTTTTTAAGTGTTTGTTCATTGATATTAGCCTGAGGTGATGCAGATGTCAAGCTTAATGATATAAACCAAAAGATGCTCTGAAACCTCCGTGCTGAGCAGCTGCCAAAGCAGCAACATTGAGATCAGCAGGTCTTTGATGGACATAAAAATATTTTGCAGTAGCCCTCTGTAGAATATTTTAAAACCCACATTAGAATTAATAAATAGTTTAGGTTGAGAGTTTTGGAGATCCTCTGGCCCAATCCTATGCTTAAAACAGGGCCATGTTGAAAATTATGTTTACTCTAGAACTGTAGACACAACACCACAGGAAGGATTTCAAAGTACTAAAACAAAGATTCTCCAGATCATCCTACACAGTTCATGAGTTTTTGATTACGCTGAAACTCACCCCATGTGCGTGCACTGCAAAACAATATGAGTGCACTAGTTTATTTCCTTCAGTCCTTCTCCCTATTCTGAGGAAAATAAAAGTGACTTACACTGACTTCAAGACCTTAATGGATTTCTTCAATCTTCTGGGAGAGAGACAGAGAAATTAGTTCCTGAAGTTTCACATACAAAAAAAATGATGTTTGATCAACTGCTCACGAGTTGTGAGAGAGAAGGAAAACAGAATTAAGAAAAAGGTTGTCCCCAGATACACAGGAGACTATAGACAATGCTATAAAGACTTGCTACAAAGACAGTGTTATAACCACACTGTGAGTGAGATTAAGATATAAAAGATATATAAAGAAAAGCTAAAAAAAAAATATAAAAATTATATACCCAGAATGGGTCAATAGTACATAGCCACAGAAAATGTTAAGACTTAAGCAGTTTTTAAGACAGTGAGAGCATAAAATGAATTAATGGATTGCAATGAAAAGAAAGGTCAGTCTGGTTCACTTCAAGGCCAAAAAAGAAAAAGAGAAAAAAAAGGAACATTCAAAAAAATAAAATCCTCTTTTAGCACTGTGGAAAATCCAAATGTCAAAGGAAAACAGACAGACAACCAGCACAATAACTGAGAACAACTGAGATGAGAAATTTTATAGTCAGACATGACATAATCATGCTTTTACTCCTGCACAAGTCAGCCCAAGGAACATCAAGAGTTTTCTGTTAACAGGAAAAAAAGTTAATTCATGAAGTCATTCCAAAATGCAGCACCTCAAAAATCAAAATTTCAGTGGAGCCTGGTCACTACAAGAAAATTAATTGATGTTTGCTCAACAATGTGAATTTTCAAAATAAGTCCAACCCCTTGGACTTTATTCATTCAGGGAGAGATTAATTATTGGAGAAACTGCCCATTTCCCATGTTTCTTGATCATGAGGACACTGTTACAATCATTAAAGAAAATCTTTCCCTCCCTCAAATATTTAGCAGAGAATTTCTCATACTAGTGCCAACTCCTACTCTGACTGTGCTACTTAGTAAGGACATGGCTCCAATCTTCAGCTTAAGACTGTAGCTTTTGCAGAAGACCAACCAAAACCAAGCAAATTATTTTCAGATTCTAAATTATTTACTACATGAACAAGAAGGATAAAGCCCAAAGGGATGGTGGGTGTTTCATTAATATGAAGGAAGGAAAGCAAGGAGAGCAGATGTGATGTCTGACAGAAGATGGTTTGATAGAGCTATAAGCTAGACAGGAACTCAGTCAGAAACAAGACCAGATGTAAACAAGGCTGCAGGAATTGCCCTATAGAGCAATAATATTTTAAAAAAAGGACATTTAACAAATGATACACAGGACGTGACTTCTGATTTGACAGGCAATCAGGAAACACAACAATTTAAATTTTTCAGACATCTTGTGAGTCAAGCTGAGAACTGTGAATTCATCTGTGTAGGAGAGGAAGCTGAGAGAGGAGCTGGGGGACGAGTGGGATCACTTCTTTGCTTCAGGAACTGCCTTCTGGATATTCCAGGCTGACACATTTTGTTTTGACATCTTCTGTCATTTTTTGTCACTTGTATCATGTTACATTGTCTCCTGAACTGTAATTAAGGTTGACAGAGGAAAACAGACCAGCTGAGACTTAACATGATGTAGCAGTTAATAGATATGCATATTTGTCAGTGCTTTTGCTAAATAAACCTCACTGACAATAGACTGTGGAAAGGACAAAGGCAAAAAGATAAGAACTCTCCCATGTGGAGAAACAGGACAAGTAACTTAAGCTGTTAGAACCCTCTTGAGAGTCTCCATGTTCTCATACACAGGAGGGGCAGGTGCTGCTGTTTGGATTCAGGACCTGAGCTCTTCTTGCTGTACTTACAGACTTAATTCATTGTTCCCATGGAGGAGACAAAGGCAAGTAAAGCTGAAGAGCCTCATTCCCTTCACCTCTCACACAAGATGATGGCTCTGACAGGCACCACCTGAGAAGCCATCAGCTGTATCCAAATGCTCCCCTTCAGACTGTGGCTCTCTTCCCAGGAGGGAAAGGAACCTCTCCTGGCTATGACTCACTGTGCATTAATGGCTGCCAGGCCACCTTCATCCAACTCCCACTGAGAGGATCACCTGCCTCAGGAAATGCTCCAGGAACAAGCATCAGTGTGCAGATGCAGCTGCCCTGGTGTGCCCAGGAGAGCTCTGTGCTGCTCGGTCCAGGTCACTGCTCCCACCCCAGTGTGAGCTCTAATAGGTCCCAACACATCCCTTGCAGGGGCTTTGGGGGCAAGAGCAATGTGCTGACATCCATCCCAGAAGGGCTGGAGGTTCAGCATCAAGGCAGACAGAAACAGCTCTCAAAACACAAACCAGTAGATGTATTCTTGCTTTGGATAGGACAAGGGGGAATTGTGAGTAACACTACTGTTTAGATCAGAAATTCAGAGAGAATGGTCCACAGAAAGCTCAGCTGCACTAGTTTGGCTCAGCTCCATAAGCTTTGATAGTACATGGCTAATTTGCTCAGTCCCAGAGGAAACCTCACTTCATGCCGCTCTAGGAAACTGATAAAAGCATTTTTCTAAGTCTGCTCAGTAACATTTCTTAAGCAGGACACTAATTAAATCCAGCAAACAACCTATTAACTGTAGCTGTACTAACTGTAACCAAGAGGGACTTGCTAAGCCCCTCTCATAGGAAAGCCATCCTTACCACTGAGAGGGCCCTGCAGTATCTGGGCAGCAGCAAGAAACAGAGACAAAAGTTTCTTCAGCTCTTCTTTACTTTTTCTAGGAATTGATTATGTCAATATTATAAAGCAAAGGTATCTTTGCCAGTGAAACTGTTCTACTAGAGAAATAGCTTTTTCCCTGGTTTAAGGGATTAATTCTTTAATCTCCCTCAACTCTTGACCTCCATTCGGATTTACATGTTTTTAAGTGGTGCCTAGAGCAGCTGGATACAGCACATAGCAGTGGGTTAACAGGGAATCCTAAAAGGTGTTTAGGTTGCAATATGTACATAGTGCAGTTTGGGGGTGGAAGTCACACAGTGTTTGCTTGAAACTTATATAAAACTAGACAGAGGTTCAAAAAACATTTTGCATCAGGTTTTATTAGGGTTTATTATCATGGTGTTGCTTTCAGCAGTCAGTACTGGGCACATCCTATGAGAAGCCAAGATGCTCCTAGCAGGTGCTAAACATTCTCAGCTCTAATGCCACTGGGAGCTCTCTAGAGATGTTGTTTGTCCTGTACATTATGAAAAATCAGAATCTCAAGTAACTGCATCATAACAGTCACTGTTATACAGCTTAATTTTCACTATATAATTAAACTGGCACAGTTTAAGTTGTAAAACAGTTTAAAGTGAACTGCAGTGAATTTTGCTCTAAACATTTGTGCTTTAGTACTAATTGCTGCCATTATAAATACTGCACACCAGCTTCTCCTCTGTGTAACTCCAGTGAATGCATATAGTTGCACTATGGACAAATTATATTTCACTGCCTTTGTATAGTCAAAAAAACTCCCTTTATTACTGTGGAGTGATTAAAAATGGTCTGATCTGCATCGTTGCTGTCTTGTAGCAAAGAGAAACAGGGTGAATGTAGCACAGGTGAGATGCAGCTACTTCAGCACTGCAAAACTCTCTTCCAGGTATCATTCTACCCTGGTAATACAAGGTATGGACTTGACAGCACCAACCTACTCCTGGACTGAATCCATCCAGCAGTGGGAATTTGACACATCATAGAGCTGTTTATCTGAAACCTGATAGAGCTGTTCAAAATTTCTTATGGAGATGTATAAGGAAGCATAGTGCCTTATCCCACACTGAGCTGTACCTACAGATGATCTCTATGTAATTTACCATAAAGTTAGGCCATAAACAGTTTCCCTTGGTTATTTTCTGGTCTTTCACATCATGCTTCCACTGAGCAGCTCAGCATAGATCTGTGCCAGTCTGTACACTGAACAGGTCTTCTGGCTTCATTATTCTGCTTTATCTGATCCCTGTTTCTGGGACTTCCTCATTACTTGACACACCATTCTTGGTTTCTAAACATTGTTCTCTCTCCCTCACCATCTCCTTTCTGCCTCTGCATCTTCCCAGATTTTTTGCCTGTGTATTCCTTTGCTCTGCTTATCTCCAAGGGCCTTTGGCAGCAGGTTTTTTCCCCTGCAGCTACTGCCAAATCTCACAAAAAGGCACCTCCATCCAGCTGTTCTGGGACAAGCACAGCTGAACTTTGCCAAGATGCATATTCTGACTCAGCAGCACCTTGGAATTTCAGGCTCTGCAAAACACCACAGTGGAAGCAGCTCCTCTTGAGACAGAGCTCTGATGTTTCTTATCCACAATATTTTTCCTATTTTTTGTAATTCCTTGTCTGCAGTCTGGTTGTGGCACGACAAAAAAGAAAACTCTTTAATAAAGAGCTAAAACTGCAAATAAAAACTGAAGAAATCTTACAGATAAGGAGAGTTTGTTCTTTCCATACACATATTTTAAAGCTGATAGACTTTTGTTGTGCTCAATTTCTGTGAGCTGAACATGGTGTAGTTGTCAAAGATAAGAAATCGTATTCTGGAAAATGAGATGTCTGGGAGGTCAGAGGAACAGTTCTTGAGTTTTAGCACTTAAAAAAGAAATAAGAAAAAAAGAAGGCAAAGGTAACTTCAAAGCAATAAAATGGGCATTTGCAACTGAGCGTAGACCAAATCAGCAGGGAACTTTATTTTGTTTTCATGACTCACTCCCAATTTGAGATTTGGACAGATGCTTGCTTTCCTGAGGACACATTTCATTTCAGGGTTCAAGCCAGGCAGGAAATGGCCATTCCTGGGGTTTGTGGGCTTTCCCCCATCCTCAGGGGCTCCCTCCAGCAAATGGGGAACACAATCCTCACCCACAGAGCTGACTGAATAATTCAATGAATTAATTGATTAGCAATCATTTTCCTGAACTTTTCAAATTGCCAAAGTATCACTTAGTGAATTCATAGAGGAGCCAAGGCTTTGGAAGTAATCAGACTCTTCAAATGAAGTCTCAAAATAAAGGTCTCTCTCATCATAGCTTTAGAGAGCAGAAAGTACCAGACTTTGGCTTCACCTTTTCACCTCCATAAAATCTACTCCAATCCTTGGATTGGAGATAGCCCTTGGCCCTTTCCATTCCACTCTGAACCAAGTAAAAATATTTCACTCAAGTTTTTCCCCTTAATTTTGATTTTGGTGAAAACATGAGGGAACATGTGACAGAAGTCACAATTAGCTTCATGTACACCTACTACCACAGGTTCTGGCATGTTACACAAGCCAGTTAATCAAATTCAGTGCTATTTTTTATCACATATCACACTATCCCTTTGCCATTGACAAAAGGTTGATCACTAAAAGGCTCTTGAAAGCAACATAACATCTCACTTCTGCTGTAACTGTGCTCTACCACAACTTTAGAACTGTCCCTCTTTTATACTCTTCTATTAAAAACCAAAAACAAGACAGATTTTTTTCCCCAAGGTTGAACAAAAATGTCATGTTACTCCTATTTATTTACTTTGATCAAAAGATTTTGAAGCTACATTTGAGTCAAACTCAGCTTAAACACTCTCACATTTATATCATAACAAGTTTGAGAGCAACGATGCGCATAAAATAAAAATATTTACAATTTTCCATAAAGAAGAGGTTGCAAATATGAATTCAGAGTAGTGTAGCAACAGAATCAATGGACCTGACTGAACCTGTTAGGGAGAAATTTAGACTTTTTCTCTCTTGCCTAAAAGTTGAGTGGTATCTTGTTTACTCCACTCCCAGCAAAGGATGTTTTTGTTGCACCTTTACCCAGTCATTGCAACATTAAATGAGCCTTGAAAAAAGCTGAGCTCAATGCTTACACCTCAGGCAGGTTTTAGCAACAACTGCAGGTATTGACCCAACTGTACAGATTAATTTCTCTACAGGTCTTCAGGCTCTCCTTTCTCTGTCTCTTTGGGACGATTCAGAACTGGCAGAGCCCTTCATCAATGCCTTGCACACAGAAAACAGAGAGACCTCCAAATGTATCATGAATTTGGCAGCAGTGAGGAACTTGAGGATCAAAAGAGTTCAGATTACACTTCAGAGCAAAGTCATTATACACACTGAATTTCTCTGAAACTCTGATTAGGAGAGAAGTTTATGACAGAAGTATGAAAAAGAACTATCGAGTGACCTGTAGTATTTGTATTTAGGATTCAACATGGATATACTGTACACCTCTCCCAAATTCTGTCTGCTAATTCCTTTATGAATTATAAGAAATATTAATTAGAAGTGTTAGGCTATTCATATGCCACAGGTTGTGTTTATGACTGTTTTTGTCTTGCACATATGTCATTGTAAAATTGTGTTTGGCTTTAAACTTGCTTTCATCAGGACAACCCATAAGAAATTAATATGGGCAAGGCACTACTTTTGCCAAGGAAAAACAAAATTTATGCAATCATGTAATTTGTAATGTAAAACCTGAATCTGCTACAAACACAATAGTTTTGCCTCTGGAGAACAATTCTTTCATAAAAGCAGAAATAAATATCCTGAATTACTTTTCTGAAGTAAGCACATTTTATTTACTGATGGATGCTTCATCTCTCTTTCCAGCTGCAAATCTTCCACAAGACACTGGGACAAGTGCAACCCTGCCACCACTCTTTGTGATTTCAACAAGAGGCTAAATGAGTCCATTATGATTCCCATGTGCTTGCCAAACCACTCACACGTGTTTACTAAGGTACACAGTGACTTAGTGCATCTCCAGAGAAAATTACCACTCATTACTTCATGCATCAGATTATCACTAAATTATTGTTCTCATACTAAAAGTCTCATGTTTTATTCAAATCTAACCAGTGCATTAACTCTGCCAGTCAGCCAAGATTACAGCTAAAAACAGACAGTACATGTCCTACCTCAGAACATGTTTAACATCACTACCAATAGCATCTCCAATTTCACATATGCTCAAATGCCACATCTTTGACCTTTAAGAGAATCTGAAGAGTGAAAGTCAGTGGTCTATAATTGTCATAAGAGTAAAAGCAAACCTGCAGCCTCTGGCCACGTGGTACCAGCTGGCATGTGCAGTTTTGTATGATGTAACATGCACTCCTCTGGTGGAGGAGGTAGTTATATTTATTTGGATTGTTTGGCTGCTTAGGAATAATGTAGCACATAGACAGGAATAACCACATTCCACAAGTAGCCAGGTCAAAATTAGAATATGTATATTCAAAGCTTCTCCAGATTCACAGTAAGAAATTGCACTTGAGCAGCATCCATCCTTTACCCTTGATCTGCCTGAAAAAGTTTTACCTCAGGTAGTTGAGTCTACACAGAAAGAACTAAGGGAATATTAACCTTTCTCCCTCTTGGATACAGTCAGTGGTGTTGCAAGTACTCCTTTGTCCTGTAATATAGACATACACCAGCCTCCTCCTCACTGGTTTCCTCCCTCTCTTCACTCAAATCAGCACTGAAGACTTCAGAGCTGGAGAGATTCCAGCCCTCTTCTCACTCCTGTGGGAAGAGGTGATCCTCATCTGATTTATACCATTTAAGATGGAAGAACTCCCCTATGCTAGAGATGTCAGGCCACCCAGTACAAAGGTAGTTCTACTCATATTCCAGCCTAAATTCTGAACCACAATACCATGTAAATAGAGCTCAAACCAGGGTATGAACACATGAATGGATATCATTCCCAACCACTTCCTGAAAGGAGGAACAAATTTTCCTAATTCTTTTCTTTTTCTACCAGCATCCTTCAAATCACAACTCAGTTTTTGGCAGTCATGCAATTCCATTTTGACAGGGAGTGCACATCAGAAATTCAGCCACTTATGACTTAAAATACAGTTCTTTTTATTCCCTATTGAAAGATTTTTCTCTTAGGCTTGCTCTAGTCTAAAGACTTAAATGGGACATAAATGACCTGCAGTAGGACCAAAGCATCCTAAATTGGCTTTATATAAGTAAGAACTAAGCCTGGAGTGTTTAAAATAAATGTTCATCTAGGCACAGATTTAGTAAGGAATGGTTCTACACTCATTAATCAACCTATTCAGCTTCCAGTTTAGACACATTAGAGGTGCTCTTCTGAAGATGAAATTGGCCCGTAATCTGTTTATAATCCCTTTTAAGTTTCTTTTGTGCTCCTTTTACTCTTTCATCCTCCTTCCCCACTATTCTGAAAATTAAGGGGCTAGAATTAATGAGGCCTGTCCCACAGTGCTTCAAAAGATTCCAAAGCCAACACCTCCTGCCAAGGTTAAAGATGAAAAGTGAAAACAACTCCATTGTATTTTCACCTTCAGAGCCCTTTTCTGCCTGCCTGGGTTGCTGTAGTTCCCCTGCTGTAGAACAAGGCACTTGCTGCATTTTCATTACAAACTTCAGGCTTTGTTATATGTAATGCTCTGCTATTTAATCCACTGGTTAGATAATAGAGGAGAGAAAGAGAGAAGAAATATATATAATATTGGTGCTGCCCTCTCTAGTATTTATTTCAAATAAGAAAATTGTTAATTGAGCAGTTTTTAATATTATATAAGCCACCTGGACTCTAAGGCCATATATCTATTGGTTCTGGAACATGTCTGCATTTTCTTTCTGCAGTATGGAGGCACACACATTTCTCTTGGGGCAGGGAGGATTTATTTTGCCCATTTTATCTCATATGGTGTGTATCCTGCATACTTCATGATGAATAAATTAAGAAGGTCACTTCCTGAGCCAGGAATTATGGCCAAGAGCAAATCCATTCCTGCTTGTGATGGATAGAGAAGAAGGTTATTATAATGTACAGTAAATGACAACTGCAGAGTTTCCAACAGGAAAATCTCTTCAAATTTTCATGATGCCACACAGGGGCAGCTTTTTTCTCCTCTTTGGCAGTTGCTCCCCTAGAATCTTATTTCAGCACTGGTGGAGGTTTTCTCTGGCTTCCAGAAATGCATGGTAGTAAAGCAAAAAAGTGTGGCCTAATTTAAATTAGGGTTTATTGAATAACAATACTGATTCTCTAACTCTTAACATTGTCAAAGAGCTGAAGAGAGAACTGAAAGCTGCAGCTGACGTTTATTTCTATCTATAAAGCCTCACACACCAGATCTTGATGATGTGAACTGCAACCCATGTTTTGCATGAAGGATGTTGAAACAGGTTAACATGCACACAGATTTGTTTGCACAATCCATAATTCATAGCATGCATCAACCCCATCAGTAAAAGTTACTCTGGGGAAAAATAAATTCAAAAAAAAAGGGAAAACCTGGGCCTGGCCACCCTGAGAAAGAAAAGCAATGTGATCCCCAGAAGAACATCCTCTCCTGGGCATCAAAAAAAACCAAAGAAGCCACCTTCAAGCCCATTTAGATCTTTCTCCAAAATTGTTTAATAGTAAAAGTGGAAACAAACATTTTTTTTCTGACAGTTTGGTTACACTGGTCAATACTTACCTCATCTGAGAGGTACCTGAGTGGATGATGTTTATTGTTTTACTTTGATTTTTCTAAGCAAAAACTGGCCAAAAATCTGACAAAAATCAAGGTTACTTCTAAACAGGACAAAGAGTAGAACTCATTATCAGTACTTATATAGCTCTGCTAAAAAGAACCAGATGGTTTTGACAACCACGCTCAGTATTAGCATTGCAGGTATGTAACATCAGTTTGGTTACACTGAAATCAGGGTTACTTGCTTGGTGAATTGACAGGAGCTTCTTAGTCAAAATGAACAGGCTCTCACTGAACTCAGTGTAGCTATACTGACAAATGCATCCCAGGTAGTGTCACTTAAAAATAAGTGTTAACCTTAATGTTATCTGGAACTTCCAGAGTCTAGAAAAACCTTTAGTATCTATCACCTGCACTAGAAATCCATTCTTTTCTTCATTTGTAGGTCTATAAATTATATTTTAAAAAAAAGGATTTTTTTCATAAATATCTTTTCCATTAAACACCTTAAAAGACCAAGGTGTTACAAAGAAATTAAACAAGAAGCAGCTGTTCATATACCAGTGATAAAGAGCAGAGCTCTCAGCAGCATTTTCTCCTTTTCAGGACAGACAAGCAAACTAACTGATAAATACGTTAGAAATTAATTGTATAATTCATCATGTGGGAAGTAGGGCCTTCAAAGCAGTATCTTGCACAGATAAGAGCAGACTGCTTAGTGGACCTTTAAACACCACTAATGAAATGGCTGAAAGCCAAGGGGCAGGGAGGGCTCCCTTACTGCCAATTGCTGGGAAACAACAACCCCAAGACCCACTTACAACCTAAAGCTTTGCTTTCCTCTGCTGCCCTGCTGCCTATTTTATTGGCATCACACTGAAATTCCAACACGTTTATTGTCTGCTCTGAAATGTGCCCAGGGATAAACACTTCAAATGTTTGAAATAAAAGCCTGCTTTGCAGTCCATCTCCTCAATCACTCAACGAATCTGAGCAGGAACATTTCCGAGCAGCAGAGGCTCTGTGTCAAATAACAGCCAGGAATAAAATCCTGCCCCTACCTCTCACCCTGGGTACAGTGTTCAGACCACAGCTAAAACTTCAGATCCCTCTGATTTGCCATGTTTTCTACCACTCACAAGACACAGTGCCACAGTCAGGTACAACTAGTGGGTTCTCTGATTTTTCTATATGGCAACCAGAGGAGGAGGAAAAAAAATAGTATTTTTATGCATCCTGAAGGGTTGACCTTAAAATATAAGAATGAATGCAGTATAAGAAATACAGCTAAGTATAAACAGATATCTATGCTATGAAATGCCTCTGCCTTCTATCCTGAAATGGAACACTCCATTGGAACCAACCAAACCTCACATGAACTGAGGACAAGTGAATAAGGCAGTGAGAACTTCTTCAGAACTGCTCACATGAGTAAAGGTCACTGTATTTAAAGAGTTCATGGCATTTTTGCTCCTGGTAGTAGTGCCTTCATCTTCAAAACATACATTTTGATAACACTGAAGTATCTAGCAGGATTATGTTGGTGGGATTTGTTTTAGACTTTCTCACCCAATTTTCTACTGACTACTTTTCATGGCCAATTGGGCAAAAGTGGCACATTTCCAACGTTGTGTGATCTATGTCAAATGCCTACCTAAGGAAATAGATAGAACCTAGAACTGTTTACTTCTTCCTCAGTTACAAAGGGAATCCTGCTTAGAGAGTATTAGCTGAGACAAATCCTTTTGCAGTTGACTGAGAGCAGAAGATTCAGCAGGAGTCAATGGACTATGCTGTCACTTATTAATTATTTTTTTAAGTAAGTAGTAGGAAATAAGTATCACTGTGACAGCAAGCAAATATATAGATATTTTATCATTAGAATTAATAACTATGTCTACTTTAACTATGTGTCATGATTAATTAAACAAAATATTTACATGAGAAAACGGAGATTAGGTCCCAGCAGTACTATTAAATCTTGCATTTACAGAAAGAAGAGACAGTTTTGCACCTGTGAGCCTGGATGCCTGTTCCCAGCACAACAACAGCCACATTTATTTGTGAGCATCATTCTCTAAGCAGGCTGGGTGCCTCCAAGATGAAAGCTGCTCTACAAGTACAAGGTGACATTATTGCAACATTTATCTTCTCCTGAAATTTTAGCCCTAATTATCCTTTAATTTACAAGGCATCTTGAGGCACAACCAGGGGTAGCATGAGTTATTTGCAGAGTTGTATTGTGACTGTAGATTACAAGGTATCATCCAAGTTGCAGACCAACTGGACATGAATGAAGAAACTCTCTGTCATCTTGCCATATACTAATATGTAACCTGAAAGACAAATCTTTGCTCCTTTGTCCCAGGAAGTGGTCAGGACATAAATCAAATCCTTGGACACTTCTAAACACATCTCAGAACAGGTTTTTATGTGATTATGAAATAAATACGGAATTCTACACTCCAGGAAGAATCAGACTCTCTTGCACTACAGACATGCTGCAAATCAGTTCTAACAGATTCAGCTGCTGGGAAAGCCACCAAAGACCAGGTCTGTGGCCAGACACCTTGCAGTGTCCTAAAAACCACAGACCTCCAAAGGTACTCAAGAGATGATGATGTCCAGGTTCCAGGTGAGGGGTCACTCCTAGAAAGAGATGCTGGAACCAATAGATACCTTTTCAGGAGACACCCTAGTGCCAAGCTTTCAGAAAGCCATCATGGAGCCTGGAGGACAGGAGGAGACAGTCTGTAGTCACTGGGGTATGTTGACTGTGTTCTGAGTCATTGGATGAAAGTCAATGTCATTACCAAGGCAATGGACCAAAGGAGCTTTGCCTCACCCCCACAGAAACCGCCTCTCTCCAGTGTCAGTAGAGAGCATCAAGCTCAGGAATGAGTCCTAACTTTCAAGATAATATTTTTCTAGTTACAGCACAGCAGGTTTATTTGGCAGACAGAGCACAACTCCTCATTCACAGTGACAGTGTCTACTATAATGCCTCTGCCACATTAAAAAAGTATACATATTAACACTGTGCTGAAGTCCTAATTTTCACAATTCAGTGCACGATTTACAAGTCCAAACCTAGCAGACATTAAAAAATACACTGCACAAAATCTGTCCCTGGTCAGTTCTCTCTCTACAACCCAAAATATATATTACTGCTTTTATCACACCATTAAATTAGTACCACAAAGTTTTACGGCTGGTTCCAGTGACATTTTAAAAGATTTTTTAGTAGTATGGTAAATAACTGAAAGCTGTGCTTATTATATGGCTTTTCACAGACTCTTTATCATTACAGTGATTTACCATTTAAAGTTTTATAGCAACAATATATGGAGCAGTGTAAGTCCCATGATACTCACAATACTTATTCTACAATTGGGCCACTGGGTCACCTGGATAGCAATGTTTAAACAGGAAGAAGAGGATGTGTAAGAAACAGAAAACAGGTACGGAGGGGTCAATTTTATATAGTGCAAGTAAATAAAAATTGCTGCTCTGTGTTTTTCCACAGTTTATGCACTTCTATAAACATATTCCCTGTTTCTTAACTCCTTTATAGAGTTGCAGAAACTTCTGTAAACTTTGGCTTATTTGAGGTTCAAATTCACTTTGTACTGCACATACCTCTTCCAAAACATATTAGTGCAGTCAACCTGCAAAGCATCCCTGTGCTGCATCCCACCGACTGCTGGGCACGATCTTCCCTGGCTCTGCTTTCCACATCACAGGAAGATTTCCAAAAATTAACTCCTCTTTTCTGGTAAATACCTATAGTCCTGTTTCTGGACCAGTGCTTTTGAAAGCTGGAATTACAGAAGAGAGGCAGCTTCCTTTCCCTTCCTGGAAGTCATCCCAGTGCCTCCGACTGCCCTGCAGCCAGGAGTGAGGGGGGAAGAGGTGGCCCATCACCTGCTGTGTTCACACACAGGTGGAAAAGGAAGCCATAAACCAGCAAATACATATGCCTGTTCTCCAGCTTCAACTGTCTTACCCTCCAAGGTTTGTGAACAGCTCTCACCAGCCTTCTATATCCCCAAATACTGGAAGGAAAATTTTAAGTGACATCCTGAAGGTTCCTCTGGCTGCTGTTGTTCCTCCAGCATTGCCTGTGCGTGCAGCAGAGGGTCTCTGCCTGCAGCACCCACCAGCACCCCAGGAGATGTTATTGCCACTGTCCTTCCCTGCATCACCCCCTCCATGTTTCTCTTTCCCTTAATGACACCATTTGTAGACAAATTCCCCATTCTCCCTCCTCATACAGTTGCCCTGTCCCAGGCTGCCATGTGGGGATGGTGGGATTGCCCAGACACTTGTGGGCTTCTCAACAGCAGGAGTGGAACAGAGAAACACTTAGAAACTCCAACATTCAACACCAATCCCAATACAACCTTCCAGCTGAAGCTAACAGTGGTTCCCTCCAGTTACAGGATTTCAGGTTTACTTTAAAACACTTCACCCATTTTGTGTGGGCCTTCGAGACGTGGTGGCAATCTGGATCTCTGTGACAGACACCACAGCACACAGACACCTACAACAGCCCTGCTTTTAAAGTCACTCACGTGAGACAAATCTCATGAAACAACTCTGGGTTTGATCCACACAACTCTGCACGCACAGGACTTGAGAGTAAAAACCAGGTTCTCACTGCAGCATTTACGTGTGGGCTGGTGCATTTACTCCCTGTGCTGGGGCAGGGGAGCTACAGAACTCCTGAGCTTGGAGCAGAACATGGGTATTGCAAATAACTTACTGTATTTGTGGGGAAAAAAAAATAAAGTTATACAGCAAAAGGTTCTCAGAACCTCATTATCTGTGCTGTGAATTTTATTCAGTAATGTGAAAGTGGTTTTTTGCTCCACTTGCTCCCCAATATTGCAAGTTAAAGAAAAAAAACAAGTGTCAGGTGTGCTACATCTAAGACACTGAACCCCCTGCAAGGCTTGAAAGGGTACCCTTCCTCCAGTGAAGATCTGCATCTCCTGCAGAGACTCTAACCCAGAAATAAACCTTTCTTCCCCACACAGACTGTGCTATCATTTTCAGCAGGTAGATATGGGCAGTATTTACCATATATTTTTCTTATGAAGATAAACATGAATAATGTTGATTTTCTAATTCCTAATTAAAAAAAAAATTAATTTGAGCACAGTCTGTGTTTGGCATGATAACATTCAGAATGCAAAAGCTTGAGCCGATATTAAAAAAGAAGTCTAGAGGTTGAGCTGCCATTACTTTTCTGACCTCCAGACAAATGTAACAGCTTTTGATTTCCTTGAAAAATTCAAAAATCTGTAATTATTGCTCATCAGATGGTGGCTGGCAACACTATGACTTTGCACAATCATCTGAATTTAAGATTTCATAATTTGATTTTCTCCCCAGAGGTATACCATCAAATTAAATGTGCTAATAGACACACCAAATGCTTAATAGCAATCCCATCTGCTTTTATAGATGGATAGATGACACTGACAATCTAATGTTGTAAATACTCTGAGTAAATTACATATAAAATAGAAATCACATTTTTAGATTTTTTTACCTAGAAATATTCTTTCTAAGTTAAAAAAAAGAGGGTGCTATAATCCTGTCAGTATTTCAGAATGCTACATGCAAAAAAAATAAAGTCCAGATTAAATGCCATTGATTTGTACAGTTGTGTTTTCTTGGTTGGGGTTTTTGTCTATGTAACTCTGTAACCTGTGGGATTTGGAAGATCCTGGCTTGATAAAGTGGCACGTTCTTTTTGTTTATGGCAAGAATTTTTGAAAGGAAGGATCATACAATCAGCTTTATGACTTTCTCCACTGCTTCTGAAAACAACTACCACAGGCAATACTGTCAAAAATCAGGATTTTTTTTTTTTAAGTTTCTGAGGAAATAGAGAGCTGTTCCCTTCAGATTAAGTGATTTGACTTGTGTTATAAAACCACAAAGTATTATATATCCAGAAGATTGAGTGAAAGCCGTGGCAAATGTTTGTGCAGCCAACCCATCCCCACTCCAAGAGCAGCAGTAGGTGCAACACTCTGCAGACTGAGATCAAGGTGCTTATCATCTTTCTCAGATTAGGAAGTTTTTCTCAGATTATACAGAACAGCAAAAGAAAACATCAAGTATTCTAAAATGTAAGTTATTCTTTTTCCTCAGCAAGTGTCCACAGTAGCTTTCCATCACTATTTTAATCTCTAAATAGTGCTTGACTGCAGGATTTAGCTAAAGGCAGAAGGACTGATCCAGGAATAGGATTCCACATTCTTAACATCAGTGTTTAGTATTTACAAATCACCCCTTCACCCCTCTTCTAATGTAATCAGCTACTTGTTGCATTGTCTTTACCTTACCTCCTCCAAACTCCAGCTCAATCCACCTCCATGGCCAAGGGGACAGCTGTGATACCCACACCTGCCCCACTGCTACAGCCCCAGCTGCTACTCAAGCAAAGATGCATCATCTATAAAGACCAAGGTCTCAAGGAAAGTATTGATTCGTAGGAGTGTTATTCCTTATTCATTAAATAACAGATAGAGCCCTCGGTCAACAAATGCACTATAAACGTACTGTTCAGATACCTGAAGTTTCTCATAGCCAAGTACTTGCAAGTTGTTTCTGCTGTCCTCATTTTGAGGCAGAAGGATAAATTGAGATTTACTATTACTACCTTTTACAGGGGGAAGTTTGTCAAAAATAAATAAAATATTAATTAGTTTTATTTGCTTGAGGTGAAACAAAATGGATCAGCAAAAGTTCATGGCAACTTTTAAATCTGCCTTGAAAGCATTAAACAAGTTGAAGTGCTTTGTGTTCACTTTCTGAACAGGGAAATATTCTTTCCCTCGGTGTTCTACCATCTCTAGCTGAAGCTGAAATTGTTTACTTAATAGCACTGAGATCACCTTTACAAAGCCCCATACACTGTAAACAGGATCACATGTAAACACTAACATGGTAATACTCAGTTCTATGCTAGAAAAATCAGGGACAGCTGGTGGCTGTCGGAGTGCTGCCAGCCTGGCCACAAGAACTGAGATGAGATGGTCATTTAACTCCTGAGCACAGCAGCTTTGTGGCCATCGCTGCCACCATGGGCTGAACTCACTGATCTCTGTTCTAAACTGCTCTTAACATGCAGGTTGAGTCCTTGACTTGAGAATCAATCCCACTCTAAGGTGGAAATAAAAGGCAGATTTTTTCTTCTGTTCTTCCACTGAAACAAATCTAGTTTTGTTATTTAGAGATGACTCTGAAGAGTCCACTGACTCCACATAAGCCTTCCTTCTGCAGAAGGATCAAAGTGTTGTCACTACAGCCCCACATCCTGCAGACACACAGTGTGTACTTCTTGGGCAACTCAAATAAATGACACGTGACGATCTTTGTATCCTTTCATGTAAAGGGAGATCAAACATGCAGCAGCTTTTCTGAGGAAGGGATACATGATGGGCTGGGCTGTGTACAAAGCAGACAGTAGTTTGTGAATAAAACAAATACCAAAGTTGCTCAAAAGTGCATCAGAACCAGTCTTTACACTTTGGCTAATACAGAGACCAAGCCAACTTTTTCTGCACAAGAAATAGCTGCACAAGGAAAGATAACAAGGCTATCGGATACAAATTCAATCTTCCATGTTGCCATCCATCTGTAGGTTCCTGTATGATTTCATTTGATTTGGAATTTAGCCAGACAGAAACTAGCTGGGACAGCTGGCAGTGCAAATAACTTTTTCTTTTTTTAGGGGATAATTTTTTCATCTCCTTGGAGAGGCTGAATTCTGTCTACTGGAAAATTCATATATTTGTTTTGCATGAAATAGTATTATTACTTGGTTACATTTAGAGTGACCTAATGTTCAATTTTTATCCCCTTGTACTCAAATTGTCTTGTCACAAAACTGGAGCCTTTGAAGGGGCACTGCCTATATTTGTGATATAACACAAATAAAAGCAGCCTGGAGTTTGAGACATGTCCTTTCTTCACCCTGTTTGATAAGCTGAGGTGATCTAGCGAGATGCTGGCTTCCCAGTTACAAGTTATATCTCTGAGAATTAGGACCACCCAGTATTTTGGGGATTGTATCTCCCTGACAGAGTCCACCTTCCAAAGAATACACCAAAAATGGAGATGACAAACCACTGGTAAAGGAAATGTTAAGATATTTGGTCTCACAAGTCTATATTTACAGAACACTGGGAGCTGCAGCACACTGAGCCCAGGAGTGTCACACTGTTACTGGTGCTGCAGAGTGACAGGGGAGTGGACAGTAGGAAAAACAGTTTGTTTTAAAAGCAAAACAAACAAACTAATCAAAAAACACAGTACAGCAAAAACCCTTCATTCTTACAATAAAAATATCTACTAGCACAGACAAGTTCTGCATATTACACAGAAGGCACCAAGCAGTTTAGATAAAAGGTGGTTTTATCATTATCATTTCCTGAAGTAACAACTCCAGAGACAGAGAAAAGAGTTTCAGATAAAAGCAAACATATCTGTATGGGTTTCTTGGGGGTGAGGTAAAACACATCAGTAGGAGTTCAGTCTCTTAATTTCCACCCAGTTTTGGACCCCAGCATTTTAAACCACTGAAAAACATAGATGAAGTGAAGGGAACTCATAAAAGGCAGATAAAAACAAAACATCCACTCATTAATCTGTGTGAAGAGGAATTCACAGAGATGCCTTTGAGCTCCTCTGCAACACTCCGTCATGCAAGGCTGCCTCTTGACCCCGGACAAACTGGAGTTTTAGAGCTCCTGGGCTCTCTGATCTGAAGATAGGTGGGAAGAACAACATAAAAAGAAAAGAAACTGTCTTCTGGTTTCCATATATCTATCTCTCATGAACTCAGATATCTGCCAAAATGTTTAGAATAATAATCTTGCCGTGCTTGTCTCAGCAGTGGTACCAGTGACTGTTGCCCTGTGTTACAGCCTCTCTGTTGCCTGAGAAGCTGGTGCAGCAACAGTTTGTGTAATTACCTGGCCTGCAGCAAAATGCCACCCACACAGAAATGTTTTCCACGAGACTCAGCTCTACAAAACTTCCTTGCTCCTATTCTCCCTTTACATTTCAGTGGGTCAAGGTTCCAAAGTTGTTGACTGTGATTACTCCCAGCACTTCTTTTTCTTAAATGTCTTTGAGTGGAAACATTGCACAGAATTCTATGCTTGATTATTATTAGTGCATGGATAGATCTGCCCTAGCTCTGCTGAAGATCTTGCAAATTTTGCCCTTCTTTTCCAGCCTAAATTTAATTCCTCATGGGATTAAAGGCATTTCACCTATCATTTCTAGAGCTTTTTGTCTTGTCATAGTTTGATCCCAGCTGGCAACCAAGCCCCAACCAGCCACTCACTCTCCCCTGGTCGGATGGGGAGAGAATCAGAGGGGTGAAAGTGAGAAAACTCATGGATTGAGATACAAATTTAGTAATTGAAATAAAATAATAATATTTAAAATGTGGGAGTCAGGGCATTGAACATACAAGATTTGTTACAAGTTACATTATTATTTATACCTTGCTGTCTCAAGTTTTCCTTGGGATAGGACTTGCAGAGATTGCTCCCCACCCACCCTACCCCACCACACTCCCCTGCCTTTTTTGTCCATACTTAGGTTCTGCTAGTGCACAAAACATATTTATGTGAAGAGAGGCTTCCTGTAGCCCCAAGAGTCAGCAGGAGGGAAGAAAGAAGGTAAAATCCAGGTTCACCATAGTGAAGGAAACATCCACTGAAATGCTGGCTGGTAACAGTGCAGCAGATCAGGGAACAAAAAAAGGTTAGATCATAAACCAACAGAACTCCCTGAAAAATAAAAATTACATTCATCTTCTTCTGACCTTAAGATGTGAGATGCTTGAGAATGTGAAACTCCAATCTCTTGGAGTAGATAAAATGTTCTGATGAACAGTATGTGTTCAGCCTCCTGCCAGATGGGATTACTTCTTTCTCCTGTGTTTAAACTACACATGCAACCTCTTCAGCCCCACTGTTTTCAGAGGGATTTTAAAAAATATCTTATTCTAAAAAAAGAAAGCTGTATCTGTTCCAGGTAGGTTCTTGATATTCACCGCCACTCAGACACCAGATCTTCACCTGGTATAAAGTAACTACCTGAGAATTCACTGTCTGTTTTTTAAGCAATTGAGAATGCCACTTCATCAAGGAAGTTATCCCTTCTAGGAAGCTCCCTGGCAAAGAAACTACTAGAAAACTAGAACTTTGGAAGAATTTCTCTGCTTTTTGTCACATTCTGTTACAAATAAGTCATCATACCTTCATCTGGGAGTGTTACAGCACAGAATTACACCTTAAGATTTTATGCCAAATACAGGTCAGCAGCTCTGAAAGTTTGGACCAATGAACCACCACCAGATTGCAGTGCTACTCATAATCTCTGTTTTCTTGTAAACCCTACACTGAAACCTTGAACAGTGGCAGTGACTCTGGGCATTTTATTAATGACATGGGTCTGGGGACCAGGGATTGCACTGTGGGCTCAAGAAGCGACTTCCTTCAGTACAGGAAGGGGACATTGCTCTTCCCTTAGCAGTTTGAATCTTGTGTGTTCTGTAGCATTTTGAGCTATTTACATCATGCAGAATCTTAGCAGTCTGATGCTTTTACCTCCAAGGTCTCAGCTGGAAAGTTCAATAAACATGGGGATATACAGCTTCAGTGGGTCAGAAGCAGTAACATAGGAGATTCCTGATGTGCTTGATATATTGCACCCCACTGGTACTGCAGCTATCCAACTGGAAAGTCATAAAATAACATAAAATAAAGTACTGGAGCAGAAATGATTCAGTCATTAACACCACAGACACTCAGCCATTAAATCTCTCCCACCAAACAGACAGCAGAGCCATCACAGTGAGCACTCTCCAGATGTGTGGAGACCCAACAACCCCATGGATTGTGTCCCGAGGCCTTGATACACATGCCAGTGGTATTTACATAAACGACAGGGATTTGCCATAAGGTTTATCCAGGATGCAAGTTCCCACTCTTAGTTGTCGACCAGCACCACTGCCTGGTTCATTTTAGGAGCCTCCACACCCCAGATTGGTTCCAGCAAAGGCACTTACAGTATCTTCACAGAACAATCTTTAGGTTTCTCCTAACAGCTTGGTAAGAATTTCTCAGTGCTCTGGCACCAAGGCTATAGCATACCTGAGCTCCTGCAAAGCACAGAGTGAAATCACCTCATCTGGCACCCCCCAACCACTGCTGCTTGCAGGCTCTGAACATGGAAGACAGCAATGAGAACATTCACTGCCATGAACAAATGTCAGTTTACTGAGATGAGAATCAGGACCTTGAAGCGAAAAAAACCAATTTATCCTCACCTTGCAGTTACTTCGCTGTTTTGTTCTAATGCAAAAGGTTTGCAAAATACTAAATAAATCAAAATGAGAAGTGTTTGCTGTGACGATGACGCAAGGACAATGACGAATCGAACCCAAGCCTGAGGAGCAGAGACTTGTGGAAAGATATGAAGCATTGAAGCCATGAGGAAAACTGGAGGAGAGTCCATTTAGGAGTCACAGGAGTAAAGGAGATTTTATAGCCTCTGAGCCTCTCACAATCTTTCATTTTATACACCTTTGTTTATTATAGCATCTTTCTTTCCTAAGGCTGAAGCTTAAGACTTTGATTTATATTTCAGAACTGGTTTTTTTCCAACCTTGAAATGTAGGGGGAAAAAAAACTGAAGAGGTTTTTCAAAACAACTGTGGGGAAGCTGCAATGCAGCCTTTGCTTACCTCCTTGAAGGCTGGAGGTATTTCAGGCTCAAAAGGCAGCACAAACATGAGATGTTCCAGACTGAATTTGCCCTGCCAGTCTGGTTGGTGTGAGACATTTCTCTTTGCTTTCTGGTTGAAAAAAAGTAACAGTACAGTAACAAAAAGTCTAAACAGAAACTCAAACCCATGAGTGTAGGCATCAAAAATTACAAGGAAAGTTCTAATATGAAGGCAATCTGGGTTTTTTTCTCCCCCCAAGCTAATCACAAGGCTTGTGCTGTCTGCTGGGGATGGGGGTATTAAAAGAGTCTAAACTGAGAAATGCAACTGGGTGAGAGACTTCCCAAGAGCTTTCTTTCAAGTGTTGAATCAAACCTCCAGGCAAGAAGACACAAAGAATCCTGCAACACCCATCCCCACACCAAACCCACTCTGCAGTGTCCACATGAGCAGAACCTCCACTGTTTTAAAAACCTGGAGGGGTTAAATGCATACTGGGAAGATCCCAGCTGGGATCTGCTGCCATCAGTCTGGCTATTTCATACCATAGTTTCACATTCATCCCACCCAATTTCAGGGACCTAAAGAGTCTAATGACTGAAGAGAGCTAATCACCAATCACCTCGTTATCTGTAGGGGAGCACAGGTTAAATGTGCTCCAAAATTCCAGCACCTCAGTGAAGTGTCTAAAGTGAGATGGAACAAATCTCACCTAACAGTCTTTCAAAGAGCCTTAGGGGTTGCTGGATATAATCACAGATTTCAATGAGTATGGATCAGGATTTAATTTTATCCTATTTTGGTAATAAAAAAAAAGAGTCAAATGCAGCCTTAAGCATTTAAGAAGAAAAAGGTCACAACTAAGAAATTTTTGCTGCAATTGTGCTCTCTTCCAGTTTATCAGAGTAAAACCTTGTGATATCTCTTGTTAGATCCTATGCTGCTGTTTTCAGAACTCTCCCTTCTCCCTCAAATACCAATCCAAGATCTGAAGATCAACTTTAAAAAAAAAAAATAGTAGTCTGCCAAAAAAGAAATTAAATGGTAGTTTTAATTTCTGGCAAGAGAACCTTTCTCTTTTTCCAAGTTTAATGTCAAAGAAAGAAATGAAATCACATTCCCTTTCACAAACAATCAAACATGATTTCTTTTTCTTTTACGCCTTTTGTCAGCAGGGCCAACTTTTTTGAGTTACTGTTAAATGCAGTCATTGTAAACAGAGCTAAAACCCGTCTGCTCCTATTATCTCACTGCACCATAAATTGCCTTGATAGTGAAATAACAGCAACAAGACTGCAGTGTTCTTGCTAACAATCCCTGCTATCACTGAAGTGGGCAGGTCACGTACACAAAGCCAAGAGCAGGCTCTGGCCACAGCAAAGTGTTAAGGAATATATCAGTGAAATGAAAGCTGTCATCTACCCACAGTGTCAGACATCTATAGCTGCAGTTAATTATCTGTATTACAGCAGCGACTGAAAACCTTAGATCTGAACCCAAACTCCTTTCTTCAAGGTGACAAATAAGTAGAGAGCGTAAAAATAGCTTGGTGAGACAAGAACTGAAGCCTGGTGTGGAATAGACAGGGGCCATAACCCAGACAGACAGGAGATGATGTCTGTGCAGGTCCATGGGACAGGGAACCCTCAGCACACTGTCTGCCCACCCACTGCCAAGTGCCATAGGAAAACTTCCATGGATGAACCAGAAAAGAGGCTGGAGGTGGGGTTTGTTATAGAGAACTCCTACTGAGTGCAGGAAAACCTCCAAGGTACATCTCTCAGCATTTAGTAGCTGCACTGTTGAGGTTTTTAGCAGGGCCCAGGTGAGAGCTGGCAACAAGAATAATAAAAAGGAAAACGAGCAGCATCCATGAGCAGTGCTACAAATGAGAGCAGCTCATTTATTCCTGGTGTGACTGGGGAGAGGGATGCATTGAAACTGTTGGTGACAGAGTTGAGGGGACAGAGTAGAGGAAATCCCCTTTTCCCAACAGCTACAAGGCTGTCACCAAGATGAGAAAAACAGCTGCTACAGTAATTCAAATGGGTCACAACCAAAACAGTGTTTCAGGCCTTGTTTGTATGTATGAAGGTGGGGGGGGAAGTGTTTTGCAGTGGAAATTGGCAACATTTAGACATTGGCCAAATAAAAGCATCTATAAAAAAGTCTCAGTCAGGGACAGGGCTTCAACCCAACAGACAGGATTTTGTCCATAATGGTCCAGAAAAGCAGCAGCAAGGTGGGAGTACAGAATAACCTGTCTGCAGCTACCTGGAGCTAGACCTGGCAGCTCAGTAACTCTGAAAAAGTGTCAGAGAAACTTAGATGTTCTCTTGAACATGGGCCAGACAGTGGGGAAACATCAGTGGGGTGATGGAGCTGGATTTATGTTGCCCAGACACAAGGTCTGAGTCACAGAGAGGAGTAGGTGGGAAAGAGTCCTGGAAAAACCCCTCACAGCAGTGGAAGGAGGGCAAGAGGGGTCTGGCTTACAGGAGAGGCCAGAGAGGGAAGACTAATGCTTTCCATGGCCTCATTGTATTCAGTCATTGGAATGAAGCTTGGATAACACATCCTTTGGGACTTATTCTAGGTGTAGGTAGCTTTAAAGACACATAGATATATTATTTATGAATATAGGTATTTCACTGATTTTTTGCAAGTGCAAACAGCTTTTCTGAGCACACTCCAGACTGTCACACTCCCTTATGCAGCTTTTAATAACCAGGCAAAAGCCAGAGAACAGAGTAGTCAAAACCAGTCTTTTTCTCTACAAAATCCTCGTGTTGTAAAGAAAGAAATTTGTTAGAAGCTGAACTTCTATGCATCATTCATTTCTATTTGTACCAATACTTGCTTCTGCGGGTCAGTAATTGCTTCTTGCCCTGCACAGCAATGAAAAGCAGACCAATAATGCCACCCACAGGTGTTTGGGGTTATTGCTGCCACGGATTTCAAGTTGCATTTTCTGCTCTTGCAGTTAACTGGAATGACAATTCTAACTCGACAGTGACAGTGCAGGTGAATTCAGAGGCATCTAAGAACTACATTGCCCAACCTGTTTTGGTACTGCTTGGTTAGAGAGCTTCCAGGTTACTGTGCAGATGGCTTGTTTTCACTACAAGTAATTCTGGTGGAAACCTAAACAGGTTACAAAATAGAAATTAAAGACTAAAAACCCCTCCCATCTCAGCACTCAGTGATATGAAGGTCTGTGAAAGCACTTCAAACAATCAACACCATCCACTTTTTAAATTAAAAACATAAAGCACACTGTAATAGCACGTATCCTATTTTGTCTTATTTTATTTTGCTGTTCTTATCTCAGAGATCCTTCAGCTGACAAGGACTGTGATGATTTAACAGTTCCTCTTCACAGAAGACAAAAGACATGTGAAATAAGAGCTCAGTCTTAGGTACAACTGAAGCAGGGAGAGTTTTGCTCACAGATACCACACTCATTCTCTGTCTTATCTACCTTATCATGTTTATTAAGAATCTCTGAAGGAAAATAACATTTTCAACTCTTACCTCAGCATTAAAATAGGATTTTGTGTTTAAGGTAAGAGGGATTAAAGGATATTTATTTGCCCATTCCTCCTTTCTTTCAGAGCCACAGGATTCCAGAATACAAACAGTCTCACAGAGAGACTTGAGATCAGATCACACTGCAGGGGAGGACACAATGTTTTCTCTTATATGTGGTCTCTCTCAAAGGCAACCAAGGTGGGTCACTCAGGGAAGATAAAGCCCTGGCACTCTGCACACACTTATTACATCCCATGGCTGGAATTAATTTACATCTCCTAGCTAGATTCACAGCAGTGAACTCACAATTCTGCAAGGCATGTGATGGTTCTGTATGCCATAAGTGCTCTTCATATTCTGTTGTGCCTCAGATCCTCACAAAAGGTCAATTCATGTGAATTCTCTAGGGTTTTCCAACAGTATAGACATTGGTGTCCTTACAGGAAAACTTGAAGGAGTCAAAAATACAGGCAAAAAAATACAAGATTTCACATTGCAAGTGTTTTGCTGAACAATGGACTAGTCCTAGCCAACATGTATTCACTCCATGAAGCACTTTGTATGTGTTAAGATTGTCTTGGATTTCCACATCAACTGAATAACATAACAAACTCAGTAAGGGAAACTTTGAGTATTGAAAAAAAAAATAATTTGAGAACTGACTTGTCTGAAACAGGTTTAGTCTGAGAACTCAGAGATAAGCTATAGCACCCTGCACTTCATCTTGTATTAGGCATATTATATTTTTCTTGTGTACAACAGTAGATATGGCACTTACATCCCCAAGTGTATTTTGTCAGAGCACGGTGTTAATATCACCAGCATTTACATGTAGCAGTAAGTTTTGTGCATTCATTGCACACAACCCTTTGGCTTATTTTGACTTGTTTATAGTATAGAACATATCAGCTTAGATCAAATTCGAAGTAAATTAGAGACAGGGAGTGAAGAACATGGAACAGTTCTATCCTGATCTCTTACTAGACACACTCATACTTTATTGATGAAGTTCATCAATACTCTTATTTAAAGACCCAGAGCTCTTGAGGAACAACTGTTGTTAAAAGCTTGCTATGACTGCTAGCACCATAGGTAAGAAGTTATTTCTGACACCTAAATGCTTTCTGAAGGTCCTCTGACTTATCCAGTCTCATTAAAATCAAAGGCATCTTCTCCTGTCCTTAAATATTTGAAGAAAATAACCACCTTAGATATTTAAGTAAACAGATTTTTTTTTCTCCTCATTAAAACTATATTTAAATACGTACAACCTTATCTTAATTACAGAAAAGGTGACACACCTACCTCTCACCCTCCCAGCCCCAAGGGACACAGCCCAGCACCCACAGCCAGGAATTAAGCACAACAGAGAGCTGAATCTGGCTTTCCCAGCACAAAACTCTTTGGAAGAGTAATAAATGGTAATGATTTTGTACAGCTACAACAGAGCAGTGCCTTAATTTTGGTCTCTACCCATCTCTGATATAACAGCAGCTCCAGATGTTCAGAGCAATTGCACAGCACTCATGACACAGAACCACTCAAGTAGTCCAGCTCAACCAACTCAGGCTGTCCCCCAAAACAGCCATTTCTTTTTATACAGTCATTAAAAGGAAAACCTTATCCAGTTTAAAGATTCACTGACAACATGAGACCGTTTGAACAGTTTTCCATTTGTTGTCATACTGCTGCCACGTAGGATTTCACCAAGCAGACAATAACACATCTCATGACAAATAAGACCAAAACACCCTCTGGGCAGATTTATGGAAATCATCACTCACAGGCAAGTGTGATAAAAAAGCATCCAGCTAACTTCAGAAACAGTGAGGGATCTGATCCTCAGCAAAGCTACTTCCAAGGTGACAGCTCTATCTGGGTGATCTCGAGGACACGTTATCTGACAGCGGGATTGGATTGTGCTGATGTGAAGGACTGCCTGTTTGGTGGCTTTGCTCCACTGGTCTGTCATTGAGTAAGTGTCAGCTCACACAGACTGTTACATTTATGCCTCCATCCATCATAACCAGCACTGCCTGCTGATTCCCTAAAGAAAATGCCACTCACCAGGAAAACACCAGAGAGCAAACGCTGATTCATTGGGTGGTTTGGGTGGAGACAGACTGTCAAAGTGAGTTTGTGACTGCAGAAACTGAAAAGGTTGGTGCATCAGTGGACACGTCTGGACCTCCTGAATCTGGACACCAGCTCCCCAGGGAATGATGTTCTCCCTGATGGTCTCCCCATGGGAAACAAGTGCACAGGGTCCCTCTTTCTCCACAGAAAGCCCTTTTGCTTTTGGCCCTTGATGAAGGTAAGGGGATGTTACTCAAGACAGTTCTATTAAATATCCGAGACATCACTGAAAGCTGTTTTACACAGAGCTCTCACCTACCCACAGATATTCCATCCTCTGGACACAGTCTGTACCCAAACATCAAGCCAACATAAAACAGAACCACAGGAGTTCATGACTCTGCCACGGGAGAAGAGAGGGGCAACCCAAGACAGAAATTTGAAAGAGTCAAACAGGGTGGCCACAGGTTAAATCTCCAAAGATCTTTGGAAAATCCAGCACAACCATGCCTGGAATTGGACATTCAGTAATTATGTTTTCACAAATATACCCCATGCCCATAGTTGCAGCTAAAGTTCTCATATATCTGGAAGAAACGCTACATTGCAATGCAGGAACACCAGCCCCTCAGTGTGTCACAATACCTCCAAGCAATGGCAAGTAGGAAGGGCTGTGCAGTGGGAAAAATCTCACAACATGGAATTTGAGCTTTCCAGAAACTACTTGAAGTGGTATTGTTGCACGCTGGCAGAAGAGAGCTACTCAGAAAAGCAATAATTAATTCCTTCTAGAAATCTGCAGATGGGTACCATTTCCTTTGGGTCCAACTGAAATGGTACAAAGAACAACAAAAATACACCTAAAGTTTGCTCAGGAGAGGTTGTGAGTCCCTTTCCTGGCACTCACACGTTGCCAGGCTCTGATTCAGAGGCAGAGCAGCACAGGGACCTGCTGGAGGAAGGCCAGCCAGCCTGATGCCATAGGAGATAGGGCTGCCAGGCTTCCAGAGAGCCTGGAATCAACTCTTGCTCCCTTGCTATTATGTGTCAACAAACTACACTCTCCAAAGGTTCACAAGCAGAGCTAACAAAAAAATCCTACTTTGCTTTCTATGTATATTAAAGACAGGGAGTTAAAAGCATTCACTACTTTTGGCCACTTATTTTTCAGACAGATGAACTCTGAGCACAGCTCACAACCAGAAATGTACCACAGGCTTAAGAACACGAGCATGGGAAGGAACACTCCCGACCTGCCATAGCCTTCAAAGCAGAACCTTGCCAAAAACACTCCAACAGAGACCCAGCAGGACATCACAAACACGTAATGCAAAGATTTACAGCGAGGCATTTAAAAAACACAACAGGGATCCCATCCCAGACCCACAACACCCCCCACAGGGAACCAGGCACTTTGTACCAGCAGGGAAAACCTGCAAAATTATGCTGTTGATACACTTTGCTGGATTGAAAGAGAATTACAAGTCTTATCTGCTCCACTGGAATAGCAAAAAGAAAACCAGCCACAGCTCCAATGAGAAACAACAGATAAATACCTTGGCAGTCGTCCAGCAAGGGTGCAGCTTGGGTTCCTCCAGGAGAGGCAATGGTAAGAAAACTTCAAGCATGAATCCTTTTTTCAATTAGTCATAGACCAGTAAAGCAGATTTGGAGTAAAAAAGTATCAAAAAGTTTTCATCTGCAAAAAGTGTTCCTCATGGCTGGAACCACAGAGTCCACTCCCTCTGCCAAGGCCACACAGCAGCTCCCACAAGCACCAACAGAGTAATTAGCAGCAAAGGTTGACAACGTGAAGGTAACAGGTCAGAAAAAATGCTCCAGGACACATTGTAGGGGCTGGTTTGCTTCACCCAGCCATCACATCCAACCTGTGGGAGTGCTCACACAAGAGCATGAGCTAAGCATTCATCCACTTTGCTCCCTTGAATTCACCCTTAATAACAGCTCACCTGCTACTTCTTGGTAAAACTCAGCACACTACAGCACCTTGACTCCCTTCTTTATAAGCCCCACCTGAGCTCAGTGCTGCTCATGTGGCCCCTCCCTTCCCTTCCCTTCCCTTCCCTTCCCTTCCCTTCCCTTCCCTTCCCTTCCCGGGTTTGGCCCCCAGCTCAGCTGGGACACACAGCACAGGTGGTGCTTGATCAGTGCGTGGCTCCAGAGGGTAATTTTCACCTCCTTGATCACAAGGTGAAGTAGCCTGGGCTGATGATCAAACCTGAAGTGCTCCTTATAAAGTGAAAGAAATGCACATTGCTGCTCTAGTGAAGCGGTTGGGAGTAATGGCACAGGATAATAAGGCAGAGAAGGAAATCTACAGGCAGCTCCAAATGATGGTGAACTCAGTAAGAACCTAAAAATCTGAGGGATAGGTTTGTCCATAAGCAAGAACCTAAAAATCTGAGAGATAGGTTTGTCCATAATAGGAATAAGAAGGGAGTAAATAGCCTGTCCTATCAAACATCCTTGATGTCTGTGTGCTAATGCAAGAATTTATAAGCAACCAGAATTCTGTTTACATGAGGAAAATGGAGGGTAGTGATTCAAACAGGAAAGGTGAAGTGCTTAGATGTGTGGTTTAGCCCTGTTAACAGACAGGCTGAAGAAATTTCAGGATCATTAGTGATTGGTTTGGAGCAGGAAGATGAACCAGATGGCCCCTACACTGCCCTGTCTATGAATAGCGTTGGTTTACGTAGAGTCTGGATTTGTTAGTGCTAAGCCAACTAAAAAAAAAAACAGTACAAAAAGCCCACAGCTTTGGGGCATTTCATGGTCTTTATGGCATTTGCACACAGAGAGGTTCGTTTCAGCATTTCTTTCAATTTGGGAATATTTACACTCTGGACTTGCAGATGTTCAGTGCCACCTTTGACACTTCTGTCTAGCCTTGTTATTCATAGAATAGTCTCAAATCTTATTAAATTTGCTTTCCCTTTTATGAGTTTGAACTTGTCATTTTTATATCTGTCCATTCCAGTGTAAAACCACAATTAAAGATTTCTGATATGCTTTGATAAAACAGCCGTTATTTTTATCATGACCCCTCCTTTCCCAAACAAGCGTGGCTAATCTTTTCAAAGCAAGCATGCCTAATCTTTCCAGGCTCTCTTCAAGGCAGTGCATTATCATGACCCAATTATTCCCCCAAAAAAAAGATAGCTGGAAAATTTCTATCAGGATTATTTGCTCACGGAAAATGCACTTATTGCAAATATAGAAAAAGCCTTCATATCACTTAGAATGGTTCTCTGCTGAGAAAATTCAGATGAAGTATTTCCTGCTCTATCAGCTCGATGAGATCTTGTTTGTTGCCCCATTCTGTTCCTAATTGGATAAGCACAGAGCTGCATTAACCCGAGGTGTGTGTGGGTTGAGTGTTGTACAGTGCCTGGGAATTGTACATTTCAGCAGGGCACACTACTCTTTTAGTTTTCATTTCCTGACTTTCACTTTGAATTCCCCAGATAAACAAAAGTACATTTCATTTAATTTCTTGGAGTCAGCTGAAAAGAAAAAGACTGAGCAATCCATGCCATTCCCCTCTGCACTTCCCCACCAGGCTGAATGCTCCAAGAAGAGGAGGGGATCCAATCTCACTGGTCTGTCCAAGGAAAACAGGGTGTTACCCCCTGAGAACCTCTCTGCTTGGACAGGAATAAGAAGTTGGACCAAATGATCCTTGTGGGTCCCTTTCAACTCAGAATATTCTGTGAAAGGTCTCAGCAGAGTTTTGACCAACTGTAGCTGCTTGGAGATGTTTGAAAGATTTTCAAATTGCAGTGAGTAAATTTGTGATTATTTCTCGGTTTCTTGGTGTTCTGACTTTAAACTAGGCATACTGCAAAAAATCCAATAAAAGCCACAAACAAATAGACACTCTTCTGAAAGCACTTCACCCCTATAAAATTGTTGTGAGTGTAATGAAACTGCCTTCTGGAGAGACTAGAAAGTTTTACATAAACCTTTCCAACTTCAAAACAACATCAGGGTATGTTAAAGATAAATTTTCCCATTTTCAAGGCAGCAGCACAGCCTTCTGTGAGAGACCCAGCTCCACGACTCACCCCAGGCACTGCAATGGTCGCTCTCTGTCCATGAAAAAGGAATGTTTCTTTTATCCTGAGCACTGAATGACCATTCACTTTGCTGAAATGTTATTTCTTTTTATAACTGTGCAACAGCTGAAAGGGAGGATGAAAGAGGAGAAGGAGCCCAATGCTGTCACTTTGGAAAGCTTTTATTGTAATCAACCTTACAACGCTTTTTGTTGTACAATACAAAGAACATTTAATCTCTCCTGGCTGGCACATTCCCTCCAGGGTTTTACTCCTGACAATGGGAGCTTTCACTTTGACCGTGGCTAAAATAGTGTCAAACCCCATTGCAAGGCACTGCTTTGACTCTGGATACATTTGGGAAATTCTAAAGAATCAATGACTTCATGAGATGAGGGAAAAATTGGATTACTGCTGGAGAGGGTTCATATATTTCATACCTTTTGCTTCCCATGAATATCACCGTCTCTAAAATGCCTTTCACTTTGCTGTTGCAAATACTTGCATGGTTTGTTGTTTAAATGATTTTTTTAAAAAAAAAAAGTAGGTAAGATTTCCATAACACTTGGTCTTCATAAATTTCCCCAGACACTCTGGATGTGCAGTCTTAGGGCATTCCAGGTAGGAAGGGAAGAGGCAACAGGGGTGTTGGAGCAGAGCCACTGAGCCAGTGCCTGGAAGTGCTGAGCAGTTTGCAGAACTGAAATGTCAGCTTTTCCTTCTTTTTTTCATGTTGGTTTAAAGGGAAGTGAAACAGTTTGTACATAACAAGCTTTTGCCCAGGGTATTTTCTAAAGCTTAGGCCAAATTCAACCTCTGAGTTTTGGAAAAGGCAACTAGAAAGTTACAATGCAAGAAATTCCTCTGTACTGCCATATTTGTGCCAGGCCTACAGACTGACAGCTGGAAACTCCCCAAAAGGATTTGGTTTTGTACACAGAGAGCCAAACAAGTGATTTCCATCTGGATGAGTTCATTGCAGTTGGGAGAAGCAAACAGCAAAAAAGAAGTGTAGGTCTAGAGAAGTCCCATGAAACAACATAAATTCATGCATCTTGTTACAGAAATTTCTCAGTGGTTTCCACACTAAAGGACATTTCAGATAAACATGGATAAACATTCAGATAAACATTGAGTCTCCATATCCAACGGAAGCAAAAGTTAAACTTGAATTTTCAGGCTCTGCCAGAGTGGCATATAACAGAGTATCATGGATAGAGAAGTAAATGTGTTGGGCTGTGTTACCAGCATTTGTGAAGCTGCTGGTGAGGTTAGTGGAGAGGATCCCAACAGGTCCTATGGAAAGACTGTCATCTTCACAGCACTGTCCTGCAGGTCAGAGAGAAATAGTGCCACTTTTCTGCCTTGTGTGGGACAGTCCTGCACTGTGAACAGCAAATAAACAGGGTGACAGTGGCATTAGACAACCCAGTGGCTGAAAGGTTTTGGCATAAACTGGTCAGGAGACATTTCTGCTTGTGTCACACACAAGATGTCAAAGCCAAGCATGCAATGAAAAAGAAATAGGTCATAAAATAGGTCCAAAAAAATCCTTTATACTGGCTAGTTTCTCATTCAGTATTTTGATCAATCCTGATTGGGATCCTGATGAAATAAAGAAGAAGGAATAATTAGACATAAGAGAAATTGTGTTGGATAAGCTCTCATTGCTCTGATAGGTGCTAGATAGTAAATAATCCATCTTGGAGGAACTTTGAGAGTCTGGAGTTTTCCCATCTGCTAGAGATGTTTCTTAGTCTTGAGTTAGATATAAATGCAGAAGGCAGGCCACACTTATGCTGCTGCTCTGTAACCTTCCACATGATAGGTAATTACTCATAAATGTGTCCTACAGATGCTCCAGGGATCCATCTGCACATGTCTGCCTGGGAGTTGTTGATTCTGGATGAGTTCAGAAGAGACCAGAACTATGTGAAGAGAGACAGAGTTAGGGGATGCTTTGTAATTCAATTTTTCAGCCTCTGAATGGAAAATAATAAAGCAATGATAAGGTGGCTTGTATTATGATGACAGCATTTTTGGAAACCAAAAACTTCTACAGCCATGGGAAAGCAGGGAGCTGGCTGAGGGGGGGCAGCCAGCCCACCTGCAGCTCCAAGACAGCATCCCCTACGGCCACTGTGGGGCTGAGACACGCTTGGCCATCCTACAAAAAGTTCCACCACCCCTTAATGATGCATCCCTGGGCTTCACTACCTTTTTTTCAGTGGAAGGGGCATTTTTTTAAACATCCATCCTCAGTCTCCTTTGTTACAGCTGAAGCCCAGCATTGTTTGCCCATTCCCTGTGGTGACCACGCTGGTTACTGGTAGAATTCAGCTCTTGCCTGTGCTGGGGTGGGCACAGGCTGCACCCCCTCAGCAGATGGGTTGGGCTGGCACAGCCTGCAGGGACTGGGGAGTGAGACACAGAAGGTGTGTGGAGGTGGGAGCACAGAGCATGCCATCCTCTAGTATCCCTGACTGCAGACAACCAGGGAAATAAATGATCCCCAAAATCATCCAGCATAAGTTAGGGCACTATACTGCTTTCTCTGAAATCAGTAGAGAGGCTTGCAATTAATTCAGCACAAAGAGACTTCTGCACTGAGCATCAGTTCTCTGCCACTGGAGAGAACTGCTCAGCAATTTTCTGGGGAAGGAAAACTCTGTAGCTGAGACAAAGCACATAGGTGGGCAGGCAGTTGTGATAAAACCACAGGGAACCAGCACAGGGAAAATGAGAACCATCTCATACAGGACTCAAAAATGGAATAAATAGGTTATTTTTACAAGCTGGAAATGAATATATAACTCCAGGGATGAGGAAAAATGCAGCAAGTAACACCATTTGCAGCTCAGCATATTCCATTGCTATTAAAAATATATACAAAAAAAAATAAAGGCAGTGAAAGCAGATGGGACTCGCACAACCAAAGCACCTCAGAATTTTATTTAAGCACAGGAGAAGCATTTTGAGAAGCAGAGACAGGACTGTGGTATCTGTACTTACGTATTCTGCCTTCTGCATACCCCATGGTAATGGAGATGTGACCCTGTAATCTGCTGCAGAAGTGCTGGCTATTTTATACTGCTATTAAGATGCAGAGTGAGAGCTGCTCTTGCTCTCACTTGGACACTCAGACAATTTTTCTTTCTTAGCATTTTCAGCCAGTCCACACTAACAGTCAATTGGACTGGTGGGTTTTTGTCCCTCAGGCTGGAAAAATTGGACTGATTCCTCTGAGAAGTAAGAGAGCAGGTATTCATTATAAGGTGGATTTGTAAAGTTCTGGTTGGTTCAGCTCTTTTCCTTCATTTTTCAGCTCACACCAAGTCCTCGAACCTGTTGCAGCTTATCCCACTGCCTGGAACAGCACATCATTCAGTATTATTAAGCATGGCCAAGATGATTCTTTATATTGAAAATAAGCAGCAGAAAGTGATGATCACCTGAGAAAGCATTTCTTTACTTGAGTTTTATGACTTGCAGCAGAAAGTTTTGCAATGAACCACAGCTCTTTGTCACTTGGAATAGTTCTGATATTGTTGCTGTTGTACTTTTCCACTACAGTGAAATCACTGGTATTAACCTTGAAGCATCCAAACAGCTCAGGTCGGGGGAACAGACATCCTGCAGGAGTAAGGTACTATAACTACACCCATTTTGATGGTGTGTCAGTCTGATCCCACAGTCAGGAATAACTTTCCTGCAATGTGTAAGTAGGCACTGCTGGATAAAGGATGAGCAGTGTAGTGGGGAGTGGCAGTGGGTGCTGTCACAGGACTCTAAATTAGAAACTTGGAGAATCATTTGGCTTTTTTCATCCCCTTGTCAAGAAGCATTTCTTTGGTTTTTCAACACATGGAAGAAGTTCAAATGAGCACACACCTCTCAAGCCTTTCAGCACAAACTAGATCTCAGTGAAAAGCAACCTGTAAGGTCAGGGTTGTTGGGTCCACTGTGAGCCCTCAATGTTGAGCCTTTGGAATTTGTCTCTCCTGATAAGCAGAGGCAGTGGGCTGCATTGTTGGGCCCTGTCCCAACCACTCTCAGGTGTTGGCAATTGAAAATGACTCCCAAAATGAGATATCATTAAACCCCACATGCACTTGCTCTTCAGATTCCTACCATCAGTTATGCCACTTGCCTGTAATGGCTTCAGATTCTTTTACCTTCCTCTCAGTGGATTTCTCTGCTCCTTTACATTTAAATTCACCTTGTCTTCCTAAAAGCACAGTCAAACTGTAAGCAATAAATGAGCCAGGCAAAAACAAATATGCTGTTGTTTTCTTGGCTTTCTCTATAGTCCTGAGCAAAGGATGTTTCTACATCCCTTAGAGAAAGCCATCCCACAATGAATAACTATTTGAAAACAAATGGGTAGGATTGTACCAGCCACCTACTTCTCAGCCTTAGAAAATCCCACCTATCCATAAATATTTGTTAGGATGATAGTTCTGAAAATAAAGTAGGCTGGAACATTCCCTATCAGGCCAGGCTACAGTATTCCACTTGTATCAATTACTGTCTATTTGACATGCTTCATGCTCTCTTCATTAACAGGATGAAAGGTTTTATGGGATAATAACCTAGTTCCAATGAGCAAAATGTATTTATGAGACCAAAGGCCGAGTCTTTTGTCCTTGCAGAAGGAGCCTTGAGACTGCAGTGATTGGCACTGGTCTAGGAGGGATAAATCACAAGAGCAAAACTTCTCCCCCGTAGAACATTGATCCATCCATGAATCACTAAGGACAAAGGATCCTCACTGCAGGAAAGCTGAGGGAGCAGAGATCATATTGGTGATGATGCTGCTACAGGAGAAAAGTAGAACAACCAGTGGTTCCAGTCAAATATTGAAGACACTGTAATTACTGTTATTGCCATGTTAAATGGTCCCTAATGGTTTCCTCATCTGAATCAAGGTTTGATTGAAAACTTGTGACCTGAAATTGTGGTCATCACATTATTGCCAGAACTTATTGGTTTTCTCCCTCTTCAGACAGTAGGCAGATGGTAATTGCTTCCTAAAACATTTCTCAGCTGAGCAGCAGTGACAAACATTCTTCTCACCTCAGAAAATCCCAAAGCACATTACAAACTACCTGGATAGAGAGGACAGATGTGTTTTCCTTGGATCTGGCAATAGCTCCTCTCATCAGGTTAGAGATGTGCTTGGCTAATGGAAAATAATTGTACCAAGCTTTCCACCCCAGCTGTCCCCCACTGTTAATCTCATTACACCTGCACTCTAATTATCAATAGGGACCCTCTTCCCCTATTCAATCAACAAGTTACATGGAAAATCTGCCATCCCAACACAACCAGAGCAGACTGTAAGTAAGAATGGAGGAGGGTGTGCAGTAAGGCGTTGCTAACAAGGGAAACACTATTTAATACTCTCCAAGTTAGTCCGTTCCTCCAGTGGGGCCACAGTTGAGTTACCACCCCTTGTGTTCCCTCTTGGATCTTGGCTTTGCTGGGTGCAAACAGTACAATCCCCTCTGGGTGGATTTCTGGTACATCAAGCTGCTGAGTTCTAATCCATTTCACACAAGAAGGAAAAGAGAAATCCATACTGATCAAATATTATCATACAATAGCTTCAACATTTCACATTTTACAGTCCTAATATAGGTCCTGGACAAAAATGTGGTATTCAAAACCCCACCATGTTGGCTCTGCTGGTAGGCATTGTGAGACAGAACCTGCCAAGAGTTCATAGTAAGGACTTAAGAGAGGTCTGCACTTGTGGCAGATAAATTTAAAAAAAAAATCAAAATCAAATTTGTTGTACAGAAGTGATCAGTTTTAAGCTCAGACCATGATCTGAAGTTAGAGCTCTAAATAAGTGTTTTCCTGGTTGAATGTTTTCCTGGTTGAATGATGGGTTCTTACAGGGGAGAATTTACTACAAAAACAAAGCTTTTTATCCAAATCATAGTGAGTGTCATAGTTTGAATTATGGCTGTAAGAGGAAGTCTTCGGTTTTTGTCACCTCCTTAGTCAGTGCTAATTCAACCAAGGGATGAATGAGTTAGTATTGGTCCCAAAAATTCTGTGCAAAGAACCACCTTCTCCCCAGCCCACGGAGCCTTTGGAGCTCTTTTCAGGCAGCCTCACAGAGTCTAGATGAAAAATCTGCCTTCAGAGGATGGAAGACAGGTTAATAACTTGCAGGATATTTATTTCAAGAAGGAAAGTCATAGCTGCAACAAAACAGCTGAAGGAAGGAGGGATGCACAGTGGAGACACACCAAATGTTTCTTCTAATCTGCTCCAGGGTGACACTGAAGGGCAACATCCATGCCCAGCATAGCAAAGAAACAGCCTGTGGAGTTCATCAGCAGAAGATTTGGGAGACACAAGGTTGTTCTGCACATAGGGGGTGTGATTTGAACAGCCACCTCAGGTAGGGGGAATATTAACTCACTGCAGCACTTGTTTGTTAAGGCAGTATTTACTGACAAACATATTTTTTCAGTTTCCCAATCTGCCATTATTTTGTGCAGACACCTCTGTCTCACTGGAAGCTTCTACTTGAAAAGTCTCCTTTAGCATGTGTCAGAATTGGGATATGCTGCCCTGGCATAGCAAAAAAAAATAACAATCATTTGGGAGCAATTTATTTCCAACTGTTATACACTCGTCATTTCCATACCACCTACAGATTTGTGTATATCTTGTTGTTCTGATATTGAGAAAAAAACAATTTGCATTCTTTCAATGCAAGCAATCCTTGGCTTGAATTTTTAGTTGGTCAAATAATGCTAAAGCAGGAAATATTGGAGTTTCTGTCTGCACCATGGGACTATGCAGGCAGGCAAACTCGATTACGGTCACGGACTTATCAAAGCAAAGCTAAATCTCCTCATTAAATCTTGGTTGTTGTTATTTTCAAGAAGAAAGACTCTCTGCTGCAGGGGAAATTGTGGAGAAAAGTGGAAACAAGTGGTGAAAGGCTGTGGAGGGAGTCTGTGTGTGGAGCCAAGCTGGGTGGAACAGGACAGTCACACTGTTCATCTGCTGGGCCCCAGGTACCAGCAGGATCACCTCTGGATTAATGGATTTAGCCATCCACCCCAATATTTGGCACTTATATGCAGTCTGCTCCAACAGAAGAGGCATCAAACCTTGTTTTGTGTCTTCATTTTTAATTATTTTTGCATCCTTGGGCAAAATAATTAAGCCTGAATACAGCAAATATCTAACCACCTAAGTAACACACATAAATCCTACAAGATTTGAGGTGCAGTGCTAAAACATTACACTCTCCACTAGTCTTTTACTAGTTTGTCATCCATTACAATGGATATAAAATTGGCCCTTCTTTCCTGCTGTCTTACCTCCTATAGAGGAAGAGGAAAGGCAGAAAAGAGGGAAAGAGGATAAGGTACAAGGCAAAGGCCTGTGAAATAAAGATAATTCTGCTTATCTTAAAACATTTTTTTTCTTAGAATGTTATCTTGTGGGGAATGAATTTTGTAAAGCAGTTTAAGAGGTTTCCAGCCATTATGGTTAAAGTATGTAGAAGTAATCTAAATGGTAAGCAAAATGTTGACTGGAAGATAAACATGTTCATATTATATTAAACTAGATAATAAAATTTCTGTGTTGGCACTTCAAATACAAGAAAGTGCTTAGTGCTTTTACTGGCACTCTTGAGAAATGTTAATAAGGCTTTTTCCTGCTGTATTTTAAATGTAAGACAGGCAGTGCAAACAAAACTGCAGACTGGTTTCTTTGTTCTGCTGGGATATCCAGCTATGCTCCAACACACCAAAGAGACTTCTGTTTACATATTCTGCATAAAGTTGTCCAAGAAACTTTAAGTTAACTCGTGCCAGGATCCAAAACTCTGGGTGTTCAATGGATGAAGAGCACATTCCCTGACACCTACATCTGCTGCCCAAAGCCAGCTGAGGCATTAGTCCAAATACCAGTAATAGGTGATTTAGGAGTTGATACTTTGCTAAACAAGGTAAACCTGGCATCAGTCAGGCCTTACTGAAAGGGCACTTCAAAGTAAGCTTTTGATTTAGTCTGAACCATTTTAAATACAGCCCCCCCCCCAAAAAAAATAAGGCTGAATTCCCATTGTACCTACACAGGCTCCAGTGCCAGAATATTGTATTGCTATTAATGTAGAACAGAAGGCACAACCATCACTATGCCTTTAATTCTTAAAATGAAATACTAGGAAAGCATTAACGTTTTTGCAAAATAAGTCGGATTGGGGGTTTTTTTGTTGTTGTTGTTTGGTTGCTTTTTTCCTGAGAGCAGACTGGATTGACTACAAAAAAGAAAGACAAAATAAAAGTACAAAATCTATAAAAAACTAGTGTTCCAAGGAGCAAGCACATGCACCTAAGAAATCTTTGTTGATTGTTGCTAATATCTATGATAATTAAGTTAAAAATACCCACAAAGCAATAGAATTTGCAGAGATGACTCTATTGTCTTAAGCAAATAATGAAGGCAGGAACAGTCAAATTGATCCCATGACTCTCATTTCAATAATAAAGCAGCAACAACTGTTAATCTATAGCACTCAGTTTAAATTACCAACCCAACGCTGAATGGGCAATTTCATTAGAGGGAACACAGCTAAGAGAGAAAGGCTGGCAGGGAAAAAGAATCATCCCCACTGAAATCCAACCTCCCTGAGAATTTCTTGCTGCTCTGTACCCAGACTCAACACCAGGGAACAGTTCTCACAAACACCAGGTGGGTCTGTAGGAAGATTTCAGTGTCCAAGCGATTCCCTTCTAATTCTCATCAGGATACAAAGGGTTGAACCAGCTCCCCAAGGCACAGTGGGCAGGGAATCACAGGGATCCAAGCACAGGGATCACCAGGAAGGGGCAGCTGGGAGGGAGAGGAGCAGTTCACCCCCCTGTCTGCCCGTGGTCAGAGCTCAAGGAACCAGCACTGCTGGCAGGGAGATTCCAGGACACAGGACACATGTGTGTCCCTAAGGACAGAGAGGAGGAGCCAAATGAGCAGATGGGAAACTGTTTTCTCCTTCTTTTTATTCTTGTCCCCGAAATCAACACATGGTCTGCAAGCCAACCAAACTCACCCACGGATACCAGCACTGCCTAGAAGAGACAGTTCTCTTTTTAAATCAGATCCTTGCAAACACTCACACAAATCCTGAGATTTCACAGGGGCTGTGGAGCTGGAGCCAATGAACATCCACAGTGATGCTGTAGGTGAGGGGAGGGAAGGTTTTCACCATCTCTCCTGGCAGCTGTACAGAGCTTAGGGGAGTAAGAACTTTCTGTTCTCACTGAAGGTAGCAGGCAGGACTATAAATATCCACATGGAACATATTTACTGAAGGATTGAGTGCCATACTAACAATCATTTTTTTATAGTAGGACCAAATTTCATAGGTATTAACAACTTTCTGAAATAAAATCAGAGAATCACTGGATAAGTGAGGTGAGAAGCAACCTCTGAAAGCTTCCAATTCAGCCTCCTGCTCAAAGCAGGGACAAATTCTATGCTAAGGGAGGTTGCTGAGAGCCTCAGGCAGTTCAGTTCTGACAAATCTCGAGGATGGAGGGCTCATAACCTCTCCAGGGAATCTATTCCTTTATTCTGATGATTTTTTTTTTCTGTATACAGATGGGTGGAATTTCCCTTGCTGCAATGCCTTGTCTTTTTGCTGCTGCAGAGTCTGAATCCACCATCTCTACAATCCCCTTCCATTAGTAGAAGACAGCAATTAGATGCCCCCTTAGCTTACCTTCTCCAGTCTAAATAAACCCAGCACCTGTAGCCACTCCTGATATACCACGTGCTCCAGTCTCCCAAAGAACCCGGTGACTCTGTGGTACTGGCTCCCACTTGGTGACCTCTCTCTGGCCCTGGGGTACACCAAAAACACAGTTTTCTTCCTGCAGAGCTGCCCCAGCTGTCAGGCCCCAGCCCATATGGCTGATGTGTCCCTGGGGGCAGGGCTGGCTGGTTTTGTCCTCACTGAATGTCATGAGATTCTCATTATCCTGCTCCTCAACCTTGCTGAAGCCTTTGCCTATCATTGAAAACAGATCCTGGAAGTTTTGGTAACATCTTCCACGTGTTTTCATGAGGAAAAGGAGCAAATGCTTCATAAGATTTCTCTGTATGTAGCCAAGCTCCCAGGTGCCAAGTTGGTTTGCACCATCACATTCTTTACAACACTAATAAAGGACAAGGCATCCCCAAATCCAAACTGACTTCAGCAGCAGTTTTTAGTGACTGCAATGACCTTGAAAATACTCCTGTGCAGCAGCAGGAATCAGGATTTCAGCATTAGTGAAGGGTTTGGACTGTCTGAACATGACTTTATGGAAAAAGAAGGAAGATTTAGTTGCTGCTCAAGCAGAGGGGGCCTTGAAATCTCTAACCAGTTTTATTAACCTGTTTAAAATTCTGATAGCAAAATTTATGAAACACATTGAAGCCTCATTTTTCCTCTAGTAAGAGTATTTCTTTCAGCTATTCATTTTGCTTTTCATAAGACACTTCTGCAGATGCAATGAGCTATATCACTCTATTCTGCTTATATAGCATCCTGAGATCTAGAGGCTTTGAAACCTGTGAGTATTGTGATGACTGTATAGAATATCTCAGTGAAAGTCTACACCTGCATCCTTGATAATTCATTTGTATCCAAGTGGAAATATTGATTGCAGCATTTGCAAAGTCTGATGTAAGCCATGGAGTGGATGTTAACAAAACTCAACCTCCTCTGCCCAGATTCTTCATAGAATTCATCCTATAAATGGTATCTCCTCTATCACAGGAGTTGAGTAAAACATCTCTCCCTAATGAAATTTCCATTTTCCCCCTTCCCTTGTTGCAATTACGTTTGCATTGTACAAGGCTGCGCTGCTTTAATTTTGTTATAATACCCAGGGAATAATTAGTTCCATATCTTCTAAGAAAGAACAAATATATGCATTCAAAACCTAAATATTTGCTTGCCAAATAGCCATCACAAATTGTTGGGGGTGCTTGTCTTCATTATGTGTATCATAATTCTGCTGGTATAATGAAAGATTATGCATGACAAGGGAAAACTGACCCAGTTCAGGGGGAAAGAAACAACCCCCTTCTCATGAAATTTTAGTTCATATTGCAACAAGCTCAGATCTTATGAAATATAACAAGTAAGGACTTCTTTTACTGTACTGAGACACAGTGTCAGCTCAGGAGTACGATGCTAATCTAGTTTACACATTTGAGGCCAACCTTGGGTGGTACCAAATGTCAAGTGTCAGGCAAAATGCTTTTGGGCCTTATTTCAACACTCTGTAACTGCACAATCCATTACTCCAGCTGAAAACTGCATTGGGACCGTTTTTATAGCAGAGATACATTAGCTAAGCACATTTCCTTAGCACTTACTGGACCTAAAACCTGAAAGTCTCCTCATTTCTCTTTCTTGGACACATCAGTTGTATGTGAAACAACCCAGTGGCCCCGGTAGCTGGGGCACACTGTTTACACTCCTACATGTGGCACATTCCGTTGTCCTCCCACTTTGTTTGCTGGCACTGGGGAATCTGATTTGTCCTCATCTTCTTTGGAAATTTCATAGAGCTGGAGCTTTTGAATTTTGACCTCTGCCTTCAGGCTGGTAAACAGTCATTCCAGTCTTTTTAGATTAGATATCCCAACTTCCAACTCACTTTAGGGAGTTAAAATGTATAGAGAAGACCTTTAGCTTTTTACATCAACTAATCTGTTGCTAAAACACCAGCAATCTCTCTTTCTCTCTGCAGATATGCTAACCTCCTGTCACTGCATGAAAGGGCTTTAACAGTTTCTGGGGCACAGAATATACACAGGCACAGAATTTCGAACTGCTTTTCACTGTGGATTTCATGTACAATTTGAGGCTTGTGAGGCATTACCCAAATGAGTCACGACAGTTCTGCTTTTCCAACAAAACTAGCAATAACCACAAACTCAGCATGACCTGGTGACCATGTTCAAGTCCCAGCAAAGCCCTCTGTGGTCAGATAAATCAGGTGTACAGGTATTGCCAGAGCTGACTGGTTACACCTCACCCTGGGGGTTCTGCACGAGCACACTTTGATTCAAAGGCAGGGGCACAGCTCCCTGTGGGCACAAATCACCATCCACAGGCCAGGGCAGTGGTGAGAGGAGCTGCTGTGTCCCTCCACTTCCCTGCACAGCTCTGTAGCCTCTCCAAACTCCTTCTACTGCTGTCTTACACCTTCCAGAGTCCTTTCAGGAACAGCTCTTACACCATCTTCTAACACAAGCTCACCTACAAATAAGCTGCCTCAAAGCAGTGTGTTTCATAGATTCATACAATCACAGAATGATTTGGTTTGGAAGGGACCTTAAAGATCATATAATTCCAACCCCCTGCCATGGACAGAGGCACCTTCCTCTAGATCAGGCAGCTCTAAGCCCTGTCCAGCCTGGCCTTGAACACTTCCAGCAGCCACAGCTTCTCTGGGCAACCTCTTCCAGTGCCTCACCACCCTCACTATATATTTTTCCTGATACCCAATCTAAACCTACTCTTGACTCTTTGCTGTCTTGAGTACAGTTTTCAAAACCCCTTTAAATATTCAGCAGCCATTTTTACAAAATAACCCAGAGTGAAGACTAAAAAATTAGGGAATTCTGAAAAAAATAGAGGTTCCTCAGGGGATATTCAACAGCAGCCAGAGCACCTGGAGAAGCACCAAGACCTGAGTTAACCACCCAACCACATCTGCCCCCACCTCAGCACTCACTGGCCCAAGATGCCTCAGTCCCAACCACTCTCAAAGGAACTTGGGGTTGTAAATAATTTTGGCAGTTTTGAAAATCAGTCAATTTAATTAGCCTCAATATGAGAAAATTCAACTGTGATGTAAAGTGCCATGGGCAGACACTTCACCAGCAGAAAGTTTGTAACCTGAGAAAACAGTATGAAACTGTATAATGAAGTACCTGGGGCCCAATCCTTGTTTTGCACCTCGTCCCTTACATACCCACACACACTGTGAGAGCTGCATTAATTGGTGTGATGAACACAACCCAAATTTAACAAAGGAGTGCACTCATCATGGAGAGAAAAGCCATGAGGCCACATGTGTTCTGACAGAGGACTCAATGCCAACTGCAGCAAAGTGATTTTGATTTAAGGCTCAGAATTTCCCAGGAGTACAGGCTGCATTCCCACCCCTGCTGTTCACCCAGGCAGCCCCTTGGCTGTACATCCACCTGCTTATGCAAAGACATATAGGCACAGCACACAGCCCTGCTCTGCCCTTGGGGGCACCTGGGGGTTTAATTGATTTGTTATCACTCCAGGCTGAATGTACCCACATGGCAGAGCAGGATCCTTCACAGGATACCTGAATGGACCCTTAGGAGCCCCACCTACATGAGGCTGCAAACTCCACTGCAGAGCAACCAGGTAGGGCCAGAGGACAATCAAAGGCTCACCCAGAGACAACAGAGGAGGCCAGACCTGTTTATCAACAGGCAGGCTGAGCCAGAGGATGCTGAAATTACAGAATCACAGAATATTCTGATTTGGAAGGATCCACAAGTATCATTGAGTCCAGCCCTTAAGCGAATGGCCCATCCAGGGGATGGAACCCATGACCTTGCTGTTATTAACACCCTTTTAACCAACTGAGCTAATCTCAGGATCCCAGCAGCAGCTGAGCACATCCACCCACAGAGTCCTGTAAGGATAAAACTCCTTTCCTAAATCTAATGGGAGCTGGTACAAGTGTCTTCTCTGCTTTTCCTAGCTTATATTAATCCAAAAGTTGCTCTTAGAGCAACCAGTGCTGTCTTCTGGGTCTTGATGGTGTTATGCAAAGCTGGAGAGCAGAGCTTGTCCCAGCAAGGGACACATCCTGCTTGAAGTCTCCAGCTCTCACTGGTGTGCACTGGGCAAGAAAACAGCCTGGCCCAGGTTACTGCTCAGGGCATCCTACCAGCACCTGAAGAAGCTCTCTAAGCCACCTTTAACCATGTTTAGGATAGGGGTTATCCTAAAATTTTGACAAGAAGTGTGTTTCTAGGCATGTTCACAATCCTGAAACACAGAGCTGCCTGGGAATCTCTCCTTGGTAATCCATGGCCAGTTAACAAGTCAAGGACTGCACAGTGGCTCTGTGATGGACACACTGGGAGCCTTTCCAGGAGCAGGGAACAGCCATACTATCAGGTATTGTTCTTTGGACAGACACCTGGGAACACTTTTCCAGCACTAGATCAGCTGCCTTGATCTTACAGGGTTAAGATGTCCCCGTCCTCCTTTCCTCTCACTACCCAGCTCTGGATTAGGTATTTTTAAAGCTTAAAAGAGAGCACATCTCAGCTGTTGCAGGCTAGCTCATAACTAGAAGCTAGACCCTCCTCATATTTTCTGGAAAAACAGGCAAATTTTGAAAGTGAGACTTGAGACAAATAGCTGAAAAGCAGTTATTTCACCAAAGAACTGCCTGCACCCAGAGAACACATAAAAACAATCCTGGCAGAGTTTGTGCTCGTGTCACCTTGGCCCTGAACAGACACAAGCCTGAAAACATAGGGCAGTGTGAAGTAGTCATTCTCCCTCTTCCAGAATAAATAGAAAACACCTGGATTTGGCTGATATGCTGAACACTGAGCAGTAGATACTCTAAAATAGCCTTTCTGGTCAGGACCCTTCACCAGGCAGTTTATCTCCTCTTGGTCCTACAGAGGAGATGTGAAGGAATCGAGCTGCTCTCTCACCCTATTATATGTCATCTCCAGAAGCACTGTGATTGTCCCAGAACATTTCTATTATCTATTTGTCAGTGCTAAAATGGAGAAAAGGAAAAACAGGGTATGTTCTGTAAATTACTATTTACTGAAAGGGTAAGGAATGGTTTGAATAGTGTTTGAACAGCACGGTGCAGTTTCTACATCGGGATAATTTTTTTTTAATCTGGGGGCCTTCATTAAGGAAGAAAGCAGAAAGATATCACTGGATCTGAAAGCCTTAATTTATAGAATATTTGTTATAAGACTAGATACAGGATTATGTTCAATATTTTGAACAGCATTTTTTGATTTCTTTGTAACTAAATACTGCTACAACCAACACAGTGATGATGACTAGACTATCTTTTCAGCAGCAGTTTCACCCTTGTCTTAGAGGCACTTAAATTCCATCTCAGCAGATGCATGTAATTGCCTGACACGTTTACACATCCTCTTCACCTCCATATGCTGTCTTGAGCCTGCAAACTACACTCTGGAGTGGGCTGTGGTGCCAAAGGGAAGCATCAAGATTCCTTTTGGACAACAGCACCTGCTTGGCTGTCCCATGCAGCCCTTTGCATGCACATGTGAATTATCTGATGTCTGTATAGCGCCTGAATCGGTCTGGAAAGATGTTCAAATTAATTAGAATTATAATTAGCAAGCAGCTGAATTTCTTTAGGGAACCCTGAAAATTCTGCTTGCAATGCACTGTAGTGAGCTGGAGCCTGGGCTGCCACCCAGCAAGGCCTACCCTAGAAATACCTTCACATTCCAGGATCTGGCCCTTGGAAGCCCATGATAACCATATTCCAAGCCTGAAGAGGGATTCAAACAGCTTGTTTGGGAGCAGACTCTACTGAAACATTGCATCTCAATGCTGACATCCCCCGAGGGAAGAATAAGTAGGAGTTAGGATTTAACCTTTCAGGATGACAGTATGTGGCATATGTTTGAGATAATCAGTGGAATTGCTGAGTGAAAAACTGTATTATCTTAAAATAAACGTGGTTCACCCAGAAAGGTATTCAAACTCAGCTTCACGTAATGTGAACAATTGTTCAAATCCTGTAACTTGCAACCCCGAGTCGTTACTAAAACAAAAAGGGATTGAGTGCCTCTAATTATTATTATTGTTATACAAATGTTTTGCTGTCAATGAGCCTGTGGTAAATAATCACGACATCTCATGGGTACAGCTGTCACATTTACTGTCACTAGCTGAGCTGTTCTGATTAAGGGCCATAGTTTTTCCAGTAAATACACATGTCCCTCTCTAAGGACTAAAGAATAAATGAGAACTGAAAATCTGAAAGAGAAAAAGAAAGGGTTATCCTGTGAGCTTCATTCTCTGCTCAGAACTTAATGTTTCTGTAAATATAAAAGATAGTGGGAACAGAGCCCTTACCCCACCTCACATGGACTCCTCTGGATACCAGAAGCAGCTTGTTCTTGTGTTATTCATCAGCCATGGATGAACTGGGACCATCTCCTGTAGGCTGGGGAGCATCTTAGTGCTGTAGTGTTAATGCCATGTGCCTACACTGGCACAGGAGAGAGAGGGCACATCCTGTCCTACAGACTTTCAGCAATGTGGGCAATCTTCCTGTTCTTTTCCAGCCTGCTTTAAAACACCTGTAAAATAATCTGAGCTACTTAAAGCTACTCTGATGCTTAAACTCACAGCTGAGCTTTTGAAAATAGACTTTATGCCCCTTTAGAGGCAGACACTTGACTTAGTTGGTTTGTTTACTCAGCTTCCCCCCATTTTTATTTTGGTTCATCAGCAATTTCTGGTCAAGTTCCAGCCTAAGTCTGTGAACATTTAATCGTTGTTGGTGAACAGGACTAGAAAGCAATCAAGTAAAAGCCACCCTCTTAGAAAAAGTTGTGTAAATTCTAGACATGCAAGATGCAAGTGGGTGAAATAGGTCAGTTTTCCTCTCACACTTCTTGTTTTTTCAAGTTTTGAAGACCGTAAGTGTTTTTCCAACTTCCTCTAAGGATTTTCACCACTGCCTCACCCTCTGGTTCCTCCTGAGGAATGTGATGAAATAAAAAGTCTTGGGACCTCTGAGAAATGCTGGCTGTTTTCTCCTGAGCCATATCTCAGCCCCTGTTTGCACTGCGGCATAAACGCCCTGCAAGACTCAGACCTGGAGTCATTTTCACTTGGCACTTCACCCGTTCACAAGTGCTCTCTTCTATCAGTTTTTAAGGCTTCATTGCCATATTCCACTGCTTCTCTCTCTGCTGCCATCACTCCTATCCAAAGTCTCTTTTCTTGCTGGTGATCAGCCTTTCTCCTTCCCCATCCATTACTTCTTCACTGGCCAGTAAACCTTCATGGCAAGTTGTATTAAGTTCATTCAGACATTGCACAGTGTTTTGGAAACTTGCATGACAACTTGATCAAGAAACAGCCCTGACATCTGTATCTGGAGCTCTACAAAATTCCCTGAGGTCTGGGAAGGTACAAACTTCAGAGGAAGTTTTCTCTGTGCCTGGGGGCACTGACAAAGTCCACCTGGGCACTCCAGCATCAAATGGGACCTGGCTCTCACCTTGGGCAGGAGGAGAGTTTTCACTGTCCTTTTATTGCTCTGAATCTCATAGGAACCATATTTTTAAGCCACTGTCCCTCTAACAAACTGCTGAAATTGTCTGGCAGTGCCAGAGGCTGTCAGGAGGGAAGAGGGAAGGACAAATGCGGCAGAGTCTGGACATGTTCAAATCTGTACTTTCGACCTAAACTTATGCAAGTCCACTCTGTTTGGGGTATAGAAAGGGGTCCCAGGGATTTCAGCTCTTCTCTAGGACTCAGCAGGCCTGAGCTGGTTTGCAAAAGTTGTTTCCTATTTGCTCCTCCAAATAGACTTTTGGTTCCTTGCTACACCTGGGTGATCTACCTGCAGCAAACAAAGTGGCTCCTGATGATGTCTCTGCAGGGCTGTTGCTGTAGCAATCAGTGGAGGAGCAGCAGGAGGGTGTGCACACAGCCTGTTCCCTGCACACACAGCCCAGAGGAGATGGGAACAGGGAAGGAGGTGGAGGGAGAGGCAATGGAGAGCATACAGAAAAAAGAAGGGAAGGAAAAAGACGAGCAGGTTTCTCCTCGAGGTTCACAGTTTCTCAGGAAGGATAGAAGAATGTTATCCCACCTGCCCTCTGATAAACACAGCACAGGGATGCCAGACCCCTTTCCTGCTGGAGAGAGCAGAGCTAAAGGCAGCTGCTCCCTGAACACCCATAAGAAGATGTGGGGGTTTTCCTCCTATCAGCTTAAAAATACTCTCATGAGTCAGAAAGGAAGAGTTTCAAGTCCCATCTCACTTTGATTTTCCATGAAGCTCTCTGAAGCCTCCACCAGCAGCACACAGAAACTCGTTCCTTGTAGCCAGAGCAGAACAAAGAGAACACAGAGAGGCAGGAGAAAGTCAAAGGGAAGGAAGGAGCTTCTTTTCTTGCTGGAGTTCTCTATCTTGTAATTTCACCTACAGCAGAACTGTGCAGTAATGGCTGGGAGAGCCATTGAGAGCTACTGAACCTTGTGAATTACAAAGTAATTGGAAAAACACAATGAAAACCAGGATTTGCACCATAAAGCATTCCTAGTTCCTTTACTGGAATGGCTATAGGTCTGGTTATTTAAAAGAACACTTTGCAGTATGCTGCCATACTTATCAGAGGATGCTTAGTGAAGAAACAAATGCTGAAGGTCTAATAAAGAGAGATTTCACTGTAAGCAAGAAGAGCAACACTATTACAGCAGTAAAGATTATGTCTAGGAAGAAACACCCAGAGCCAAATGAGCTGTACTTGATTTTATAAGAGTGCAGGTTAAAGAAATTGCATTTGGGTCTGTTGTGCAAATCCTCACTTAGTCCTCTCTGTCTCAGGGAAGCCCCCTCCTCCATGTGCAGGTGGCACAAGGCAGAGCTCAAACCACTGTAGCAACTCCCTGCATGAGCAAGAAGCCTCCTCTGCAGCCACTTTTCTCTTCCTGTAATCCATCAGCGTCTTTTCCCCTTCCAGTCCTGACAGCTTTGATCTCTTTGTGCAGAACTGGACAACTTGGGTCCAGCACCACATATAACACCAGGAGATAAGAAGATCCTCCTAGAAGGTTTAAAATTAAAAGGCACCATGAGGAATTTTGAAAGGGGCTGTGGGCAGTTATCTACCCCAGAAATACATATTCAACAATGACTATCAGGGACAGATGATTAACAGATACGGAAAAGGGCTGGAAAAGACCATTAAGCTCAGAGGGTGGCAGCACCTCCATGGAGCCAAGGGCTGGAGTGAGGCTTTCATCCATGAGGAATCCGTGTCCAGGTGAGGCATTCTGTCACGGATCCCCCCTTGGCTGAGCTCCAGCCCCTGTGTTCTCTGCCCCCACGTTGGTGTGGGGTGTGCAGGGAACATGGAGCACTGCCAGGACTGACTGTGCTGCTGAGAGCCGGGTGCTGCTGAGGATGCACGGTGTAAAATCATGCAGAGAAGACAAAATCCTCTGCCATAACACTGACAGATATCAAGATGAGTCTCTTGTGAATGGACAGCAGCAGGTGGAGTTCTTCCCCCCAGCTGCCTGCTGGGGCACTATGGGGCTGCACGGGGCAGCTGCACCTTCAGGCACATCCCAAGCCCCCTGAGAAGCCTCAGATCCACTGCAAAATGAGGAAAATGTTGCCCTTTGCTTTGTCATTTCTCTCTACTTCCTGCTGTGATACTGATACTCACCCTTCACACACGCAGTAATAAATGAGGAACACGTACAGGATGATAAAGATGTTTATTTTCCCCTCCCTTTTCTTTTTTTTTTCTTTCTCTGGATTTGCTACAGATGTGCTAGTTAGTGATGGATGAGTTTAATCCTTGCCCTTTTTCTAAGGTCTGTTGATTATTTACTGGTGTTCTTTTAGTTTGTTGATCTCTATCTACAGAAGGGATTTTTCTAATATGTAGTGTCTGTGTTAATGGGATTTTGGGCATATATAAATCATCTGGCCTCGATGCTCATTGTTGAATACGTATTTCTGAGGCAGACAACTGCCCACAGCCCCTTTCAAAATCCCACATGGTGGTTTTTAACCCTCCTATTTTTTTAAAACCTCAATGAGGATCTTCCCTTCTTCTCTCCTCCCATGAAAAATCCTGTGAATGCTTTTGGCATTTGAAGAAACCAAATCCTTCTAATGGTTTTGCTGTTGATTTGCTTTGGGTTGTAGTTCAGCTACCTGAGCTTTAAATCTATGTGTTATTTTTATTTGTGTTATATTGATCAGGACAGGCTGGCCTTACCCCTATAGATGTCTGACTTCACAAGGGTAAGGTTTTGCTTTGAAATTGATAAAAATTCCCATAACTCCCTAACATTGAATATGTGCCTCTTTTTCATACCAAGTTTTCCTTTTATTATAGGATTATAGGTACAGTAGGAGGTTCAATATTTGCAGTGTTAGAACACCTTCCCCAGCCTTTTTAAATCAGCATTATTAGTATTTGGCCACAATCCTGGTCCACATAAATCATCTGAGGAAGTCACTCTCAAACTTGTAGTGCAAATATGGCTCACTGACCTTTAAAATAACAATAATTTTACATTTATAGATCTGTATTTATCCTGAGGGATTCCCCACCACCACAAGATACAACAGCTGCCTGCTGGGAATCAAGGATCTCTGGTGCTGAAGCAACCCTGCACAGCTCAAGGAGAAGCAAGATCTTGGCATGGGAACCGACACACCCCAAAGATTCTGAGCAGAATTAAGTTCTGAGGTTTCACTGAGACAAGCCTTCTGAATGGCTGGAAGGGAAGAAGAGAAATCAGCTTGGCAGATAGACACAGCTACCCTACAAGTTACACTGTCCCCTGAGAAACACTTGCACACCCAGAAGTTTGCCTATTCTCTCTAAATGTGACAATAAAAGATATTACCTCTTCCCACACATCTTACTCCAAATAGAAATTAACTGAAAATGAGTGACAGGAGATTTGGTTTCCTTACAGCATCAGGTTTGCTACCTGACTCATGAAGTGGCAATACATCTTGGATTAAAAGTTTGGGGAGGACCAGTTTCTGCCAGATGGAGAAAATTGTGGCTCAGGAGTCAGTGATGCTTCTGTAGGAAGCCCTTTTATCATTTAGCAAATAATTCACATTTACATAAATTTTGAGGGAGGATGACTTTGGGAATAATGAGAGATCTCTTCTCATTTTTAATTAAGTTTGTTTCCTTCTCAGAAAGTCTACTGAACACCCGGAGACTCTTAATTTACATAGAGAAGACATTGCCCTTCACACAGAGGCATAATGGATGTTACAAGGGTAGGAAAACATCTTTCCCCGTCACCCACAGGGAGAGTTGACTCAGGACACCCACACAGCAGAAAGGAAATGAAGGGTTTCCATGTTTATGTTGATGGTGCCTCTGAGAGAAAGCACAGGGAAAAGCTGTGATAAAGGCAGACCCAGCTGGCTCAGTGCCGTGGTGGAGCAGTGGTACAATAAACACCTCCTTGGGAAGCCCCAGAGAGTGTGGGCTGGGACTAAAGCACAAGTGGAATTAGCCTCCATTAGGATGTGAACATCAAAGCACACAAAAGCAGCGTGTGGCACGTCCTCCTTCATGACTGACATCTGATCCATGGGGCTGTGTGCATGGTCCCCTCCAACACACTCAACCTGAGTGGGTGTGTTCCTCAGGTAACTGTAGATACCCTTTCCAGAAGATTTATGGTAGGGGGATTAGGGCTTGTTTCGCTTAGGAAGAAGCACCTTTCTCAAAGACAGTTGGATGGTTTTTTCCTCCTGTGTTCCAGAGGGAGCTTTCAGGTTCTCTCTGGTATGAGGAGAGATAAACCCTCACAGAAGTTATGGGCCTTTGTGTTGGAGAGGACCTGGGGGGAGGCCAGCAAAGATAAAAGCTTTGAAGAGAACAGGAGATGTGTCTTTCTCAGGTACCATTAGGAATTTTCCCTTGTAAGTAGCATTATTGACTTTGGAAAAAATTTTCCTGAAATCCTTCCAGTGCCCGGCATTTCAGGGGTACCTGCGTGTTATCTTACTTCACACTTGATGTTCCAGATGTTCCTGGAGCTCCTGCCCTTCCAAACCTCCTTATCTTTCCTGGTGAACTAGGTTTGGTCCCACCAAAGCTGTGCAAAATGCAGGTGACAGCACCATCACACAGATCAGCTTCCAAACAGCTTAGAAGTTGTCCAGGCTGTAGAAATGAAACTGTATAAGTGGTTCTGCCTGATGGGTGAGATTTGGGTAGAATATGTATCAACATCAAGCATGTAGCAATTTGATTTTGTCTGACAGGAAAACACAGCATTTAGACTGGAAGATTAGAAGAAAAAAACATAGCAAAGTAGGATCTATCGTGAAACATCTCCCTATTATTAAAAACTGTTTGAGGGTTGTTATTCCCATAGATCTAGATTCTAATACAATTCTAATTCAAAATACAGTGGGTTTCTGCCCTGAGAGAGCAGTATAGCTGTACAATACACATACTTTTCAGTAGAACATCACAGGTGGGAATGTACTGATTTTCACCAAAGAAACAATTATAACACACACGTCGTCACTACCCAATGAATAAAAGGAGAAAATGAAAATTTTTCAAGGTTTTAAGTCTACACAGAAAACATTACTGGTCTTGAAAATCTTTTGAATGTTTATACATGGAGTTCTCTTCATATAAATAGGTAGAAGAACCACAGTAGTCAGTACCTGTATACACACACATATACAGAAAGGTTTGCAAGGTCTGGGTTATTCTTCCCAGCTCTTATCAATTCATATTGATTAGGAGGCAGAGGGTATTTCTGATCCAACAGCAAGAAAAAGTCTCTTAACTTTGACTGAACCAGCACATACATTTTTGGTGAGAAAGAAACTTTGTTGGTAACAGATCCACTTGTAATTTTTTCAGTTCTGATGTTCTTTCATGACACTTCAGCTAAAACTTCTTCTTTTATGCTGAACTACCACAGAGGACACCAAAGTGACAATAACTCCTGTTTGTTAAGATCACAACCGCTTTCGAGACGCACAGCTGAATAAAATGAAAGCTGCCTTCCTTTACCACCCAAGATGCTGCTGCATTTCAAAGAGGTGATAGCCAAATGCATGCAGATGATAAGAACAAACTGTTCAAGGAATGATTCTCAGCAGTGACTAATATTCAATAATAACAGCCATGAAATGAAAGCGGCGTTAAGTTTTATTAAATAATTTTCCACTGCCTCCACACTGAAGCATTAGCATGTGCAGCAGAGAGCTTAACTAAATTATCAGTTGAGAAAGAAGTGTCGGGAGCTATTACAAAAAGTATTCCCAGTAATGAAATTCAAAGTCCATGAGAGAAGTTGTTTTATAGATGTGAAAGGGGAAAAAGAAAGGCAATCCTAGTCAGCAGCTCAAGTGTAACTATCAAACTTCTCCACTTCATCCTTCTGTGCAGAGTCCCTTGACTGCACACACACTTACTGTGCCGTGGTATGAGCACAGGACAAACTGGGGGCTGAAAGGCCAAGAGGATCTTAGGCTGTGTCTCACTGCCATCAAACCAGAATCCTTCCAGTCCTCATTCCCAAGGGTGTGAGGGCTTATTGTTTATCCAGCAGGTGATGACTCAGGAGGGGCAGACCTTGTAGTTGAAAAGTGCTTCCCCAGCACACCGTGCAGAAGAAAATACTGTAGCCTAAAAATCACAGCCAAATCTACTTATTGCAGATGTGAAGGAACCACTGGTATCCCCACGGTACAGGGATGTTGGCACAGTCAGCTCTTACAATGGAGTGTGACACCAGCATGTGTTGTGACCCTTGGTTCCCAGCTCAGCTCACAAAGACCCCAGAGACTCCGATTCCCCTTTCCAGTCAAGAAGGGAAGTGTTCCTGAAGCACCTGCTGTAGGTAAAACACCTTGTGGTGTGGCCTCACCAGATGCCATCACCCACAGACAAATGTTTGTCCATCCTGCCCCATCCCTGGAAGTGTTCAGGGCCAGGTTGGATTAGGCCTTGGGCAAGCTGGTCTAGTGGAAGATGTTGGAACTAGATGACCTTTAAGGTCCCTGCCAACCCAAACCATTCTACAGTCCTACATCCCTCCTGGATATGGTCCTGTTGTTTTTTCTTTTTGACTCATTGGAATTTCAAAGCACAAAGGCTTAGGGACTCAAGCTCTATTTTCATGACATGCTGTTTTGTGGCAATTATTCTTAAGGGCTTTTCCTCCTTTCTGTTCATGCTTGGATGCTGGCAGTGGGCATCTGGGAAGAGTAAAATGCATGAAGAGGAGCAGCAATGGTCAATCAGGCCAACCTGCATTTAAAGATACAGGGTAGGGATGTAATGAGAGGAATGTAGACAACAGAAAATATAATTGTGCACAGAAAAGAGATTCACTAAAGGTTACATTAAAATATTCTCAAACCAAAAACCCATCAGTTGTGTGAGGCAGTTGGGCTGGAATCCATTTTGTTCTCACAGCTCTCTCCCCCTTTCTGTTGAATTATGAAGGATTATTAATTACTGCTTCTGACATGGTATTCCTGTGCTAAATAAACACACAAAATGCAAACAGTACAATGTGCTTCATGCTCCCACTTGTCTATATTTCTTCACCTTCCATTCACACCCCTCAGAGCTCCCTGCACAACACCAGTGTTTGCTGCAGTAGCGTGAGTGTCTCACCCATGGGTGACCAGCACACCAGCACACAAGACTGAAGTACAGGGAACAGCTGAGAGTCCTCCCAGTTCACACAGATAAATAAAAGAAAGGAACATGGTGCAAACAAGGCGGCCCACTCACTGTTGTTCCTTCTTGTTGGGGCCAGTGCTGGTGTCTCCTGACGTGCTGTAACTGGCACTGTTTAGTCATCTCAGAGCTAATTATACATCTGCTCCTAAGTTTCTTTGATCCATTATTTTTATGAGGAACTGAAAGAATTCAATCTAGCAAGATATTCAAAGGAAGACACCTTTTTCATGAGTTATAATTGTCAGCCTAGAGAAGAGATATCTGAGACTAGAAAATTTGAGCAAAAGAAGGTAAAAACCAGATGTCATGTCTGAAAAGTGGTCAGCCACATTCACACTGAAAACCACAACTAACCTTCATGCAACTAAACACCAGGTAGACTATTCATAGTATTATGGACTTATGAGCAATTGAGTCTCTAAATTAGCATCTCAGTGTTCCAATGCAGGTCCTCAGACTGCACGTAGGAAACAGTGGATGGAAATTGTGGTCTACTGTTCAGAAAGTCAGACAAGACAGGACTCTGACTCCTGGACTTAATATCTTGAAATTGTTAACAGCATTCCCTGACCAATGGTCCCATCCTTACTGGAGCCTCAGCAATTGGAGAGATTAAAAAAAAAATTGCATGATAAAAAATTAATTTACTACCCAAAAATATAAATTACAAAGGCTGGTAGCTCAGAGACACTACACAACTCCAAATATAGGCATGCTTTGATAAAATATGAAGTGCCAATTACTTTTTTTAGCCATTCAGCTTAGTCATTAATACCTGCTCTGGGATCACTTCATACTGTAGCAAATAAAGGAAAGATGAGAAGTGAGCTCCAGTCTCCGTGGCTGTAGGAAATTACAGTCTTTGCATCACCAGCTTTCCTGCCCTTCCTACTCTCTGCCTCCATGGACCTGATGAACTCTCAAGTCTCATTCTGATTAAACTCCACATGTAAACTCCATCAGAAGCACCAGTTTACTTATAATTTCTTGGTGAAAGAATGGGAAAAAAAAAAACCCTTAATGTGTGCATATCTAACAGCAAAAGCCTGATTCACCTGAGGCTTCTGACTGAAGGAAGGAGATGAGATGGAGGAGCTCCCAGATTTGGACATATTTGCTCAGCTCTTGTGGCTGGAGATGCAGCCCCAGGTGACTCCCTGACCTCCCCAGAGAAAGGATGGATCATTGTGCAACCTCACCCCTCTCTTGCACAATTGCCTTGTCTGAGCTGTCATCTAAGCCATGACTCTGCTTCATATAGTTATGGGGCAAATTGTGTCTCCAGTGCTACTCCCAGAGCCTCCACAGGAACTGGTGACAGTGACAGAGGGAAAGCAGTAACCAACCTTGGTACCAACAAGAGAGCAGCAGCTGCATAAGTGCATTTCTACAGCGGACCTGGGGGTGCCTCCCTGGTGCTAAGAACATTTGTAAACCTTCTTCATAACTATTAATTACTTGGAAATACAAAAACCTAATCAGCTTACAGACCAGATCTGTCTTGGCCTATTTATACAACATGTTGTTTTGCTGCCAGTTACTGTGCCTGAGCTGTCACAGTGGATTTCCCTCCCCATCCAAGTATGGATGTGCAGTGACGGGCATGTTTGTGCTGGAGCATTACTTATGCAGGCCAGAAGGTTTCCATGTCCCCTCCACTTCTTCAAGGGCATCTCCCAGCTATAACTTCTCTGTGCTATAAATACTCAAACCTGGGCTCACTTTCTGACCCAGACACACTGACTGTCAGGGTACAATCAGAACACTGTAGTGCTCACAGACTACAACAAACCCAACAATGGCAGAATGGCCACAGACCACTTGAAAAGTTGTTTAATAGAATGAAAACTTCGTAATATTACAACTTCACATTTCATTCCCTGCAAATCCAAAGCATCACAGCTTTTTTCCACCACTGTATAGCTGGTACTACCCTGTTCCAAACACCATCCCCCTTGATCTGAACTGATCATAGATAAAGTGTGCAGTCCTGCTGGGTGATAGCACTGGACTAACATCATTCCTCCTGATACTGCCTGCCTCCTTTTAGCTTCATGGCCAAAATACAAACATGAAATCCAAGCTATGAAAAGATTCAGGAGCAAACACTATTTAGGAGGATCTGCAATGCTGATTTTGTTCAGCAATAAGAAATCCACAGCTGGGAGATCAAGACTGGTCTTGGCAGATCTCTGCCCTTGTCCTGGTTTGATTCTTGAGAGATTCTTGTGAAAAAAGGGACATAGCCAAAAAGTTTTGGCTTTTGGTGGAGAACAACTCCAAGACTTAGATCAGCTCCATGAAAGCAATAGGACTCTGGCTTTTTTTTTCTTTTCTCTGGCAGCTCTTAAGTCTGTGTTTTTCTTGCCCTCTGGTGGTGTTGCTGTTTTCAGTAGTTCTTGGGGGGAGTACAGAGGCCTCTAAATAAGATACATTAGGCTTTTTCAAGAAACTACTTTAGCCAAAACTTTGCCAAAATTATGTACGCTCATTCTCCATTCCTGTCCTTTCCCAAGTAGCTACTTTCCTTCTTTGTGCACATAGAGAGATTGCAGTGCCTAAATGAAATGTTTAAGACAGAGGCATGAAATCCTTCATATCCCCCTGAATGTCCATTCTGGAAACAGTGTCAGTATGGATCAGACCTCTCAGGACAACTGCATTCTTATTTCCAATAAGACTGTTTGTCCTTTCACAGGAAAGATGCATTGACATGGGTTTATAACCACACAGACACATTTATAAGAATGAACAAGGAGGCATTTCCTCCCCTCATTTTGGTGTATTTACTCCTTCCAAGGGATTAACATCCGTGCCAATAAAGACTGCATGGTCAGTGCACTCACACGCTCAGTTCACCAGCCACCAAATCACCTCCCAGCATTAGCTTCAGGTTTGCTGTCTCTTCATTTTATGACTCTCCCTCTCTTGTCTTGGCTGATTTGTGCCTTATGAAAACAATATGCAAATTCCTTCAAATCTCTGTCCCAATTCTATCTAAATTCATCAGCAGGCTTTATTCTGTTAGGTTGTTTTTCCCTCTTGGTGTATGGCCTCATCATACCCCTCATTCATGAAACAGATACCATCTCCAGCCCTAGAATGTCTTTACCTACAGCAATATATCCTGTCTGCTGCAGAGCTCAGACATCAGGAGCATTCTCAGGGAGGTCTTATTGCAGAGCTGCCTCACTCCACTGCACTGCTCCAGCCACAGTCCTTGTTGTGCCCTCTCACAGGTCCTGGGTACCAGGAATGTGCTGGGTACACACAAGATGGTGTTTATGTCATGCCTGTAAACTAATTTCCAGAAAGCTATTACAGGCAGACAACACCACCACTGAGAAAGGGGGAGAAATGAAAGGCTGACACAGTTAAATCAGATTCAGAAGTGGATGGATTCCATGGATTAGGTGAGGGTACTGACCTGACCATACAGGCACCTGCTTCACCTCCTGGCTTCACAACCACGGACTCCAACTTCTCTCAAAGCCAGTAATAGGAGATGTCTGGTTTTCATAGGATCCTTGAAAACACTATCTAAACCCACGGTAAAGCTTGTGAACTGAAGAAGTGGTGGAATATTTTGAAACATCTGGAGATTTTGCACTTCTGCAGAGGTAAACCCTGCCATCTCCTAACTCTTCCGTCCTATTGCTAGGAGAGTGCAGATGATACCACGTCTGGTGGTATCAGGCAAAAGTTTGCAGCACCTTTTAGTTGGCTTCCACAAGAAGAGCTCAGCCTTGATAATCTGAGCCTATCTCTGTGCTTCAGCAGCCCTGACCAACTGCTCACAATGTTCTAAGTCTCCCCACACCACATCTACAAGATAAATTCTACAGAAAATAAACTCAGTACATCTGAGAGATTAAAAGACCCTCAGATCTGAATGCTACTGGGGGTTGGAACAACCTGTGGCTGGGAGACGTTCCATGAATTAAAATATCTGAACTCCATTCCTGGCTTTACTGCAGACTCTCATAACCTTGAGTAAGTCAGTTTGCTGCTCTGTTTCTGCTCTACTGGTTTGTTTTTCAGGTAAAAGATCCCTTGGGAATGGATGTGTCTCACAGTGTGTTGAGATACCAGTGCCCTAAGCTGTAGGACTGCAGGCTTGAGTGGGCAGTACACCTGATTAACAAAGGAAATAGCTGCAAGTAAATGTTTCCTATCAGGACTTACTTAACAATTAAAATTTTATAACACATTCTTTTTGCATGAGAACTATCTTTTTCACTTGAAATTAGACATAAGAAAAAAATATCCTGAAGCTCGAGAGACTTGGATTGATTTGTCATTAACATCCACAGGGACATATTGCAAGGTCTGGCTCATATGCTGCCTATCATCTTCTGACTGCTGCACATCTACAGCACATGGGCTGCACTCCCTTGAGACTCACAGCTACATTTCAGGCCCTCATATACCTCTGGAAATTGTTCTTGATCCTCTAGGATACCTCTGCCTCTTGTTTTCTGATGTCTTCTGGGAGAATATCATCCCCTGCATATCTCCTTTCTGAGTGACCTGACAACAGGTCAACAGTAGCAGCCCATGTCCTACCTCCTGTTTGCAGAGACTTTGCTCAGAGGTCAATGTTCTGTCTGGTAATTTGTTTCTATCAATGTTTTTTTGTTTGCTGCCTAGGAAAAGGTTTGTCTGTGACAAACTCGTGCTGTTTCATTAAAATCCAGGGAGCATTAGTCACAAAAGGGCACAGCCATTAAGCAAAATTATTGGAAGTGTGTTCATCTCTCCCAGATGCACAATAATATTTTCTTCCTGTGACTTATACATTACAACAGTGGCTCATGGAGCAGGTTCACACCTACGTATCTTAAGGTATAACCTCTTCTAGTTCACTGCAGGTGACTCCTAAGGCTTGTAAGGGGAGAAAAAAATTAGATTTCAAGGGCACTTTTTGAAGATATCCTGAGTGACCTAAAAGGCTTTTTCCTGCTGTGGATTACCATCCTAACATCAGAAACTGCAGGCTGGCATGGTGCTCTCTATGAAGACAGATAAATTACAGCCTGAACAGAAACAAGCAAAACACTACAGTTCAATAGAGGAATCAATGCATAGGAAGAAACCAATATATAGGAATGAAACTCTTCTTCAAACAAGATCATTAATTTCACAGATAGAGCAAAGTGCTTGTGCTTTAAAGGACTTTTTACTTTATATCACCTCCAGGAGCCCAGATGGTAAAGAGCTTCCAACATTTGTTCCCAGGATATAACCTTCAGCAGTGACTTTGGAGATGACTGATCTTTCTTCCTCTTTCCTTGAGGATCCCGTGACCTTTAGAATTTTAGCAAAAAGAGTTGCATCTTTGTTCAAGATGTAGTCTATAAGAGCCTTTTTCTACTCAAAAAGAACACTTAAACACAACTAAAATAATTAAAACATCACTGGGACTTAATTAAACCACCAGCATTAACACACCTCAATTCTAAAGCTCACCTGCAGAAGCATTGAGCTGGTCCCTTGTAGACATCCACAAATACCATTTAGACTATTCTTCAACAAAGGGAGAGCAATAACTGGTTTTGGTTACGTGCTGTGGTTATTTTCATTATTGCATTGTCTCTGGGATGTGTGAAAGCACGTACATGGAGCAGTTTCCTGTGTGTGAGCCAGTGGAGCAGCAGCTTTGATGCAATCCTGAATTCATAATCTGGAATCACACCTCTGTAAAAGGCTCTTTGATCATACATAAGTGAAGGAATAACCATTTCACGTTCTTTACTGCAGCTGGTAAATGAGGAACACCCATGATTACAACCTTAGGGACCTTCTTAACTAAAAATAGAAAAGCTGCAACAGCAACCTCACCACACGGTGTGTGTAATCTTCTTAAGCACTGAATGTCTCTGATTCCAAAAAAGTGCTCTTGACATAACTTGCAGATATTTTAAAGACCAGTGCCAATGTTCTTGAAAGGATTATAAACCAGTGCTGCCTACAGCTTGGCATTTACCCCAGCCACATGGGAAATCTTATCCCTGTTCTCCAGGAGATTAGGAAAGAATTAAGATAAACTCAGCTGGCACATTCATCTCATGGATCTCAAGTAAATCCAGGGCAGCAAGCAGAGCTCACAGCACGGTTGTAAGGCACTCACTGCTGTGCTCTCAGTGCACCCACCCTAAGGGAGCTCCCCCTCAGTGTGATCCAATAACACAACAATTGGTACAGGTTCCATAGCCTCATCCCTGCCTTTCTTGGACATGTTGAAATATCTGCTAAATCCAGTAGATTTATGTCTCATCCCACCAGCAATCTCACCTGTCTGGGGTCCATCTACCCAAGCCACAGCCCTGCCCACAGCACACACAGACCTTTCCATCAGTTCAGCAAGCAGGAAAACATCCAGGCCTGGCTCACCACGGCCCTTGTCAGGAGACAAAAGTCTACACAAGTGACTAGGAGATACTTCACCTCCCACTCCAGAATCCCTGTTCTCCTACTGAATCCCCTCAGAGGACAGCTTGTGCCACCCAACATCAAAAGCAGTGGTACACCAAAGTTTTATGTCCTGCTGATGGCAGCCAAAGGTATCCAGCAAGGGATTTTCCCTCTGTCTAACTTAAAACTGAAAGGCTGGGGTTCCCCAGCACCTTGGAACAAGTCAGAAACACTTACCTCAATACCAATGCAGTTACACCTGTGTGAAATGAGAGCTGGAGGAGTGAGAGTGAAGTCCTTCTTTTCCAGGGAACAGCCTTCAGCAGCCCTTCCACTCAGGGATATTCTCCATAGAAAATTGCAGGGATCAATACCACAAGTCTGAACCATCAAAATAAGCAAAGATCTAAATTGCTTAATTAATGCGAAGCACTCAAGGTCGGAGTTCTTTGTGAAAAAATACTCAGGCACAGCTTGAATTCATGGCAAGCATATGATAAAGTGAAGGTATGTGACCTGTTTGGGGAAAAACAAAGCATATAGTGTAAAAGACATTTTTACACAGGTTTACTCAGGTTCCTGAGCTAAATAGGATTGTTTAGTTCACTTCTGGGTATGATGAGGCCATAGTACCTATATTCTTGAGAAAAAAAGATTTTGCTACAATCTAGATCTTATAAAATCATGCTGCTTAAAATTATTAAAATTCTACCTGAATTTCAGACTTTTGAAAAGTAAAGTAAAATTATATGGGTGCACTTTCAGGCTAAGCACAAAGGGTCAGTTACAAATGTAAATGCTGCACCAAAATTGACTTGATGTCTTTTCTTCTAAAGCTGCTTTTAACATAATAAACAGTAGCAGCATTAATGCATTTTACACTGTTGAGGGCTGTAAACTGTGCTGGGATGCTACAAAATTCACAGACTTCTACAAAGGTAAAGCAATAAATATCACTTCTTCTACAGAAACATGCAAGAATTCCAAAAATGAGAGAAATTGATATCTGTAAACTGCTTCCTTGCTCTTTTCTTCTTTTTAAAGTTACAAAAGTTATAAAAGATGGTTCTTTACTTGCAACATTCTGAAAGCGTGGATTCTCATTTCTCCAAAGAAGGTGAATGGAAAGGAGACAAGGAGGTGCAGAGGGGAAAGTCTTCCCACTGTTATTCTTTACAGCTTTCTTCAGCTGCTGCTGCCTGGAGCACAGCTGATCTCACAGATGCAGCTGCCCAAATACTCACCTGAGCCCAGGTACAGCCCCAGCAACCTGTATGGGCAAAGGAAAACCTGAATTTTAAACATACCCCAATAAACAGTTCCCCCTCCCATAATCAGCAATATTACATCAGTCACAGGGCAATTCTTTGTTACACACCCAGGAGGGACGTGTAGATCACCCACCTGTATGCTCAGACTTCACCAAAGGGATATAAATCTTCATTTTAGCCCTAAAGAGGCAACTTTTTCTTTGAAGTACTGAATGCTTCAGTGGCTTCACTTGAAATCCTGAGCATTCAGCAGCATTCCTCTTCTCAGGGTCATGCAAAGTTTATCTTTCCAAATCACTCAGTGCATCTGTAATCAAACTGTATCTTGGCTGTTGTCCTTAGGTTTATATCTTACTGTCTGTCACTTCCTTCACAGGTTTAGAGGAGGTCAAAGCCCCTGTCCTTCACATCTTCTCTTGCTGAAAACATATCTAGTTAAAGCCAAGAGACAACTGATGGAGCTTCTCACGCGTGACTGGAAGCTTTAAGATAATTTTGCATAATCTGTAGAATGTTTTCCACTGTAGTTTGTGTTCAGCTGCCAAGTGGTTACTCATGCAAATTAGCTGTCTGATAGGTAAAAGTATTTCAAAGGATGCACTCAGTACCCCTCCAGGTCATTCCATTAAAAGCTGTTATGATATCTCTGATTGAATTCAGTTCTTGCTGTGAAAGCTATTGGGTTAATCAAAATGTGAGGGAGCCTACTATCTATTTTTAATTAATAAATTACAAGTTATGGTGTAATCAGTAAGATTTCATCAAGGTTACATTTAAGGGCTTATCCCATGACCCACAAACACAACTGTCAACTGAGGATCATGCAACAATGGCAGCAGATAAAGCCTGTATTTCCAAGCACAAATGAGACAGTTCCTGCAGCACTGCAACAAAATGGTCTTGAGCTCACACAAAAGCTTTGAAACAGTAAGGTTGCACTGTTTCAGAAAGTATTTAAAAGTGTGTTTAGTATTAAGCACATATTTCAGTCCCATTAAAAGGAATGTTTTTTAAATATATTTTAAAGCTAAATACACACGTCAATAGTTCTCTGACTAGACTGGATTTAATTAAACACTTATTTTTCTGAGCAGGGGACTGAGTACCTACAGAAAGCAGCAGCACAGGCAACAGCACCCAGAGCCCATCTCTGTGCAGACCTGCTGGTAGGGAACATTTGGCCATATGCAGGTCCAGCCTCAATCTTTGTATAATCCTGAAAATGCCTCTTCAGAAGCTTGTTTTGCTTATATCCATCATTTCATCAGCCTGAAGACAGCTGCCACCTTCTGTAAAGTGAATGACGTACCTGTAGGCTGGAGACTAATGTTTATATTACCTTCAGTGACTCACAGGAAAAATTAAACATTCTGCCTTACAATGGCTTCATCTCTTTGACTCACAGTGTCAAGACAGGGCTCTGCATCACCCATTCACTGCAGGTGCTCCTCAGGTTCAAGGATGGCTCTGTAGAAACCTGAAGTAACCGCATTTCTTTGAAGACAATTCTTACAGTTAAGAAAAGTTCAGAAAAACTCACAGTTGCTCACAGTGAGAGGCTGGGAATATGATCTTCATACAGAGCAGCAGGACAACAGGTGGGATAGTCTGTAGGATGACCAGCTTTGCTGAAGAACTGGATCTTGTTGTGGCTCCATTTCAGATAATCACAATACTTGTTCAGCCTGAGGACTGGAACCCTGACACCCAAATTGTGCTAAAGCTCCTGAGTGGTGCATCCTTACAGCACAGGCTTGTTGGGCTGTACAACTCCCTGAACCCAACAGGGCAAGGTCTCGAATGTGTTATTGTGAGAATCAGCCTTAAAGAAAAGAAACTTGCATAAATTCCCATTCACTGCAAAAGGTGGTTTCACATGCTAAATAGGCTTATAGGTTGTGCTGAATTAAAAAAAAACACCTTGCATTGAAATAAAAATGAAAAAAAATGAGTTTGAAAAATTCAAATTGCTTTGAAAGGCAAATCAGGTTCTGGGTCCTGATACTGGAAGGTATTTAAAAGTTAAAGCTGATAGTTAATGTTGCAATTGATTTCAGTCATGGACTAAAATCTCTCTGATGTCTGGGGAAACTTAAAACTCATCAACTCTTTTGGAATAAACACTGATACTTTTCTCCCAGATGCAAAGAAATTGGAGAGCAATACCAACTCTACATTCAAATCAGCCCAGGAGGTTTAGGCAAAGGTAGCTATTATCTCTGTATTCAAAGCATGTGCATAACAAAGGAGAGGTAAAGAGAGAATCTTCCATTTCAGTAAAATTTTATGAGAGCATGAAAAACAGTAAAATTTTTATCTCAAACACCTTATGCAACAGTCTCTTCATAGCAGCACTTTTCCCTCTGATTGGTTTTACAACATTCTTATTCAAGAAACAATTCCTTTCAAAATGCTAAATTTGCAGAGTTACATTCTCATTTCCCTGCTTTTTAAAAAACAATAATTCTGTTTGAGAGCTGTCAAGGTTTTTTGGTACTCCAGGTGGAGATCAGGTAACATACAGTGTGTTTTATTGGCTCAGTTTTAAAAGTCTTGAATATCAATAATTCTTACTGATTACAGCTTGGTTTGGGAAAATGGGGTTTTTATTTAAGCAAATAGCAAATCTCCCAGTTACTTTGCAGTGTAATATCGGGACAGATGTGACAGTGACTGTGGAGTTTTATTTTAGGAACTTATTTGGATAATATTGATTATTCATAAGCTTATGGTGCATAAATCCAGACACAGGCCAATTACAACTCCAACTTAGCTGTAGCTATAAACAAAACCACACTGCCACAGCTCCCAGAAGTTCACATGGCAGCTCCCAGGACTGTATCATGTATTGCTTCCATGTCTCAGCACAGGGAAAAGTATTCCATCACCTGTGACTGCAAAGAGAACCTGGAAAATGCCCCATATCAGGGCAATATGTGGGTATTAAACCCAGAAATCAGCTTTTATTTTTAAATTTGGAATTTTTTAAGTCAATCCCATAATTCCAGTATCTCACCTAGAACTGGCCATAAGTTTTAAAGAAAAGGTTCCTTTCCAGTAAGAACAGTTCTCTCATCATTAAGGGTCCTTGTATCACACTTGACATTTTCTACATCCCCATTCTGAAAAAAACATAGCATCAGTTTGGAAAAAAATATGACTGAAATATAATCAACTTTTAATTAAAAAAAGAGTAAGAATTTTCCAAATCCTGAAGTTTCAATGAGTTTCCCTATGACACAAAATCAGATTTATACTTCCTAGCTCACCACTGCCAGTGTGCAAACACCACCTCCAAAGACCAGGTGAGCAGTGAGTCCTCTTGTGCTCACCTGCACTTACCAGCTCCTCAGGTGCTGACAGAATGGACAGCCCTGTAAACCCTTTGTGAAAAATAGTTTCAAATTATGTGCACATGATAAAACCTTAAGTTTTTTTCTCTGTTAAAACTTATCTTGTTCCTTCTTTTACATTGATTTTTCAATTTTCCCTAGGAAAACCAATATATCTTGGTAGCCTGACAGCATGTGTAGAGAATAATGACCCATTTGATTTTCTCTGCTATGGACTTGCTTGTTAGAGTACCTTTGGAGAATGTTTATTTCTCTGGAAATATAAATATACTTGAGAACATATTTTTCCACAAAACTTTCTGTTGGGAGGTCACATTCCTGACATTTCTTCATCTCCTGAACTCTCTATCACATATTCCAACAGTAGGGATCAACATCAGCCATGTCCTGGTGTTAGTAATTAGAGGGATGAGTTTTGGTTCCAGTGGGTTTCATTGCTCTAAAACAGATTTCCCTATCAGCTATTGAATTCAGGAGAGGTTGCTTTTTTCTCCTCTCCTGGAAACTGCTTTTATTCTCTTTTGCTTTCCTAAAGCAAAAGAGAATATTCCTAAACTGTCCTTCCCTCTTCTGCAGAAGGTGACTGCTCCTCTTTTGAGGAATTTGGTTTTAAGTTCAGAGGCAAATTGCAATGGAAATGGTACCTGCAGGTGATTGCTCAGAGCTGGACACTCCTGCTGCCAGCCCTAAAGACTCTCCACAGGCTTTATTGCAGGATGATAAATGTTAGCTCACTCAAGACAGAATGCAAACATTATGCAGAAGTTCTGCAAGAAAACTGGAAACTGGTTTCCTCTTTACAAAAAAGGTTAATTACAGAGCTTTGGGAACATGTTTATTATTTACTAAAAGTAATAAAAAGCCGACCTTGGACTTGGATAGCAGTTTATCCTGAAGATTCAGATTCCTACTATTCCAGTTTTGCAGCTGAATAAACTTTGATGTGGAGAGGGGACTTGGGGGATCCCACCTGCCCTCGGTGACCTGCATGAGGGAGGTGGTGTCCCCAGCACCCATCCTGCCCTCTGTTCCTGCTAAATGGACACAAGGGGATGAAGCCAGCTGAGGGCACAGCCCACTGTGACCTGGAAACCTCTGGCAATAAGCACAGTTTCTCCCTGTAGGAGCTGTATGGGCACAAGGATCATTCCTGATGCCAAACACAGCCTTGGCTTTTGACGGAGCTTGTGGGGCTGGCTTGGTATCACTGCAGCATTCTGCAGGCAGCCAGAGCCCTCTGGCATGCACCCTGCAGACTTCAGGGATCAGATTTGGGGACAGCTGAGCAGGCTGGCAGGAGGTGCTTGAATCATTCGGGCAGGTGGCTTGACCAAGCCAAACACTGCTCTTCTCCTTCTCCCTATTTTGTGCTCACATCGCCTCACAGCGTGGCTGGGTTTCATGGAAAGATTTGTTTGGCTTTGTTTAAGAGCTGCTGCAAGGGCGAACCTGTCAAAACAATCTTTACGAGCTGTTGAGTACAACGCTTTCCTTCGTGGCTGTGCTGACACCCATGAACAGGAGCCCCTCAGCCTGAGCACGGGTCTCCCGAGCTCCCCCAGGGGAAGGGTGGGAAGTCCTGTCTCCACTCCCGCAGCGCTGCGGGCAGCTGGCGTTTCTATCCTTGGAAAGGTCAAATGCCTCATAATGGGAGCATTAGAAGCTCTGCAGAGCCCGCGCTGAGCCCGTAACTCACTGCCCGCACCGCGCTGGGGATGCAAATCCGCCGTCCTGAGCAGCCACTGCGTCCTGCTCTGCTGCTGCAAGGGCGAACCCCGCCCCAACAAGTTCACTTATTCCTCTGATGAGGGAGAGAACCAGGAGAGAAAAACGGTGGGAAAAACCAACCCGACCTTATGACATTTGTGACACACCGACAAGAATACAAAATGGCAAGGAGTGCTGTTTTTAAAAGCCATCATCGTGCTGCTGTCGGACCACAGTGGGGTCAGCAGTAACCCACGGCAGCTCCCTGGCTCACCTGGCTCTTCCATGGCACAACGCTGCCTCTTCCACAACATGCCCTTGGAGCACGAAGCTGGGCTACCACCTGAAATCACCACAACAACAACAACCTCTGTTTTAAGGTCTGTCTTAGGGAAAATTAAGTTTGTAGTTAAAAACTAAAAAAAACTAAAAAAAAAAAAAAACAAACCAAACTAAAAACAACAACAACATCAACAAAAAAAAATCAAAACAAAAAAAAAGTTTTCATTTCCAGTCTGCATGCTTAAATTTAGCCATGACCAGTTCTGCAGAAGAACTCAGGATCTGCACAGGATAGAAACAGAGAAAGGCAGAACCAAAGGCAGAATAGCCAAGGAGTACAAAACACACACAGAAACATGGAAAGATTCAAAGAAGCTTTTGTAATAGTAGCTTCATGGTCTTACATTGCAAATGAACAGTTATAAAGAAATGAGCATTTTCTTAGGCTCTCCAGGTTAAGAATATATTTTTAAGACTTCAGATTAATGAGATCTAGTGCACTCACTTTAAGCAGGAAAAATTCTCTTTTAATTACTCAAAGGAAAAACCCAATAATTAATAACCACCAGAAATAATAAATCAGCCAGTGTAATCTCATTTCCATTACCCTTATTAGCTAAAGGGATTGGTAGATCAAACCCAATTTCATTCTTACAGAAATAAATACACTACTATTTTTAGCCTCATTTCCCAAGACTGCAAAGTCAATGTGCTTGGGCTGCCTGCCTGTTTGTCCACTCTGATAAGTTTGGAGCCTGCTGGCCAATTTCAACTTGAATTAATGAAGATGTGGTAGTCTCAGAGATGTCAGACCTGTTTTGTGACCAAGCTCTGGCCAGGAAGGACTCAAACAAATGCCCCCACTTTGACAGGCAGCAGCAACACGGTGTGAGACCTGCTTACCTCATTGCAGAGAAATGGATGGGCACAGGGAGAGAGAGGGAATATAGAACCATGCATGAGGATACAGACAGGGCATAGAGGTATTGCACGGAGGGCCCAAAGAAAGCCCTTGCTCACCAAATGGCCAGTAAATCTATTTATGATTTCAGATAGGATAACTTATTATCATACTATGTTTATTTATCCTCAGAAAATCAGATTAATTTAATGCTAAAAAGATTCAATTACCTATGTGCCAAAAGAATATGTTTGAAAATTTCCTCAAGCTACCCCTGAATTCCCCCGATCTGGTGGGATAATCCTTAAGAAGCTGATGAGCAGGTTTCTCTGAAGGAAATTCCTAACCAGTTGCTTACAGCATATTTTATTTTATTACTAAAATATTTACTGAACGTATATGATGCAATCTCTCCTTCTGTTTGCAAAACTCTCCTAAGGTCAAAAATAGATTATGACTTGGAAATAACACACACCACATTGGAAGTCAATGTAATATTCCCTGACCAAGACTGAGTTAGCAAGTCAGGAGGTGTCACTCTTCTATTTTTAGCAACAGATTATTTTTTTTCTGTAATATGACCATCCATTTACTAAATCAGATGTTTTACATACAATCTTGTGACAGCAATTATGGCAAATACTCAAAGCTGAGGACCAGCATTACCCAGAGGTGGGTGTGCCTCAGGTAAACATCAGATTTCCTCCCAGGTGCCTCTTCAGTTGAAATAAATCAACAGAAGAGGGATGACGAGGTCACTACAGTCACTTCTACATTCTCCTTGGTCAGAGCACTTGTGGTTGAGAGTGTTGGACTCGTACCAGGAGAGAGAAGTCTTTGATCAGTCCAGCAGGAAGGAACGAGCAGAACCCACAGAACACCTCAAACCTCTGCATTCAGGGCAAAGACAGCACTCACCTTGAGTGTTGAATACAGTCCAAAGAAATAAATGAGGAACAGGCCAGGAGCAGGAGAGCAGTCCAAGAAAAAAATGTAGCAGCACAGTTGTTTGGATCTTACCATTTAGCAGTGGAGCAGGACTGGCGATGAAAGGGTACAAAAGGCCCCAAACACCAGGAAAACAGTAACAATCCCAGCATCAGGGTGATTCCCAGTCTGCCCAGGAGGAAAGATCTGGGGAGGAACTGTGTTAAGGACACTGTCTGGATGGATTTTCTCTCCCTTGGCTCATCACCAGAGGATGGAAAGCCACTGTGAACATGGAATGAGAAACTGCAAGAAGAAAATCAGCATTTACAAACTCACAGGGAAATTCTTCATAAGGACCTGTCACAGTTCTGTGAACGAAGCCTGCTGCAAAATGCAATGGCCTTTTGTGTTTGCTTTGTTTTTCTTCATTAATTCTGATGTTAATCATTATCACATCCTGCTTTCTGTAGTAATTACAGCAGTCAAGAGAGATGAGCCTGAAACATCAATGGATGCAAGTAGCACTTGAGGTTAGGGAGCTCCAAATCAATTCTTTGTAGTGCGTGGGCTTATCTTGAGCAAAACAAAGGAAATCTGTTAGAAACCAAATGCAACAGAGAGTGAAAAGCAGGTTGGTAAGTACTGTAGATGAGGGCCCTGGTAGTTCTTTGGGGAGGAAATGATACATGTACAGATACCTGATCTCTTGCAAAACTCACTGGACAGTGTAAATTCAGAGTACAGTGATCAGCCCAGACCCAGCATGATCAATCCCACAACAGCTTAAATACATGCTAAATGGATTACCTGGCCAACAAACCATTTCACATGCTGCCAGCTCACCTTCAGTTGCCTTCAAACAAGTGACAAAACATGGGCAATAAATTTCAGGATGCCGTCACAACATCCTGTATGACACCACAGCACTGAGCAGCTCCAGCTCTGTCAGTGTCATGGACTACGACAAACTCAGGCTCATTTATTTTGGTTTTAAGGAGCATTTGACAACCAAACAGCAACCTGCTGAGATGCTCCTCTTCAGCCCCTGAATCTACAACTCACACTTCAAGGCTCCAGATATTCGAATCTGATAATTTCACCAGTGACTCACCAACAATGAAGTGTTTTTCTGCTCTCGTTAATCAAGCAGGTTATATACTTTTCAAAAAGTAGAAACTTGTCTTTCCTTGGCACAAGGGAGTTGTGCAATCACTTAAAAGTAAGCAGGTAATCCCTAAAATGGTGGCTTCTTTTAAAATTGCTCTGCTAGACTCCAATGGCTTTACCAGCTAATTGCAAGATCTGATCTAAATGGAAAGGAAGATGCATACACATCTGTCAGAAAAAATGTTATCATTTATCAATAATGTATTCATTCACTTTTACTGCTAACATTTCATTAACTTTTAGTATTAACATTATTTGCTCAAGCAAAAGAACTTGGGCATGGAAAACACGTGTACATTTTTATCCCTTCCATGGTGCAGCATGCATAAAAGGAATGTGGTTTCTGTTCTCTGCTTTCCTGGGGGATTCTCTGCTCCAAAGAAGCCCATCACCTGGTGAAAATTACTCATTCCTTACCTTTCTTATTTGCCTGTAACTCTGAGAATAAAAGTAACAGACATTTGCAAGGCAGCCCAACTTCAAACTGCCCTGGTACAGGGGGCAAACTCCTCTGCAGCTCTTCTGCTCTCTGTGGCAGAGATTTTGACAGCATCCTCACCAGAAAAACCTTGGAATAATTTCAGTGTTATAAATTCGTGCAAGCAGAGCAGAGCTCAGACTGGGGCCTGTCTCATGTTTTACATGTCACCCATGTAAGGGTGGTTCTTAAGGAACCATCTCTTAAAGACCAAGTCATTACCCCTTGGAGGGACTGTGCCCTATCCTGCCTGTTGCCATTCCCCAGAAATGCAGGAATACCACGTGTCAGGGAGAACATCTCCACATGGCAAAGCTGGAGGGTAACATGGAAGGTGCAAATTGAACTCCACAGCCTTTCAGGGCTCTGGCATCTACTTGCAGCAAATTCTACAAGGATACTTGTAAATGGCTTTGAGTTATTTTAGTAGGAATGGTCTAATAGTCAAATTGGTTTTGCACAGATCATTATTATAATCGGTAGCATGAAAAGGAGGAAGAATTATGCTTCCTCCTGAGCCTCCTGTATTTAAGTTAATTTCTTCAGGATAACCTGGGAGTACCCAGCCCTGTGAAGACCTTTCTTTTCACGCATTAGTGAATTATGTTTTAATTCCTCATTATTAGTGATGGAAATACCATGAGGAAAGCCAAGCACACAGAGATAATCTGGGGCCCTGCACCCATCTTTGCCAGCTGCCTCCTCTGAGGAGCTCTCATGCTCTGTGCTGTCCCCATGCCTGAGCAGCCTGATGATGAGCTGAGCTCTCTTCCACATCTAAATTAAAAATTTTGTGTATCATTACCTGGGTTTAATTTATTCTTAATCTTTGGCTTCTTAATACAGAAAAATGCAATAATAAAGTACCAGCCAGAGGGCTGTCTTTGTCCATAGATCATTCATAATGTTTTTGTATTCCAAATTTGAAGCCCTTAAAAGCACTCCTACTTCCCTGCATATTGAACCCTCTGGATGTTTCTTATCTCATCTACTTCTTGTCTCATTCTGTTAGAGACCCTCCCTGTTGGATAAAGTCATCAGGTCTTTGAATAAGGAGAAACAATTTCTTTCACTTGATTAAGTGCATGACTTAATGCTATCAGCTGCATTAGGGGACAGAAGCATGAGACAGACTGTCAGGGAATCAAAGTCAGCCACAGCCACACAAATCTCTGCAGCAGCACCATGAGGTCTGAATAATCAACTGCACATTCCCAGGGAGTTTGCCTCCATAAATAAAAATTTCTCGTAGCTTTCAAAGGTGTTGTGCTCACATAATAGATTGACAGCAGAGACAAAAAAATCTCACAGCACCACTTTCTATATTACTTTCAGAGCTTGAGATGGGTAAGGTGCAAAATCTGGACAATTCAGAGGTGAGAATCTGCTATTGAGAGAAAGATATATGTAAGTACTAAAGTGAAAGAACTTAACTTTGGTTCTACCCAGGTGCAACTGGGCAGGAGAGTGCCTATTGCAGAGCAAACTCTCAGCTGCCTGAAGCCTGAGAAAGTCCTGACTGGCGTTTTACTAACTAATAACTCAGCAAGTGTGAGGTCTAAGCCAATGCTGACCTGCTCAGTGGTTGCTGAGTATTTGAAAGAGAGCTGCCCACGGGACCAGGGAGGGGTTTTGAAGTCCCAGGGAGCTGCACAGTTGTGCCAGTGAAGGCACCACAGCATGTGTTGGACGTGGGACATGAATCCCAAGCTTTCCCAGAGCCCAGATGTGGGTTACTGCAGCACTGGGGCACCTGACCCCTCCTGCCCCAGCCATGTGCCTTAGAGATGAGTTCCTGTATCTCCAGCTCATGAACTGCTCAGCTGGAGGGAGGGGCAGAGACAAAGTGCAACGTGCTGGCCAAGTCAGATAAGGCTTTTGCTTTTAAACCAAGCAATTTGGTTCAAATCAGGAATACACACAAGCTATTTTTGTCATCAGTCGATTCCAGAACATCAGTATCCACGTCAAAACTGTCACATGTGGTAGATGTCTCAGAAGGGGAGCCAGGACTGATAAAGTCTAATAAAGTCAACGAGGACATCAGAGAAACTCCAGAAATTTGGAGCCTGGGCCAAACACCCAACTTGGTAAGCTCCCATCTGAAATTAAAAACCCTTGTACCACCTCAGGCAGAGAAGCTTCCCAGAATAAACATCACTACAGCTAGAACATGGAGTGAACTGCAAAATAATTAAACTCATCATGTGCCAAGGCAAACCTGATTGATTGCTGCAACGCTGATTACTTGCTCCCCCTGCTCTGGAGAGCATTAGCATGAGAGGGGAGGACAGCTTGATGTTCACTGGAATATCAAGGTTATCTCTTTGGCAGTGTGGGTGGGGTTATTGGCCCAGAAAAGGCTTGTTTTGGGTCATTAGCACAACCTCTTCCTCTCCTACTGGCCATACCTCTGTGAGGCTGAGGCACGGCCTCCCAAAGCAAGAAACCAGGCCAGTCTTAGGCACTTCCAAGCAATCCCTATTCTTCCTGCCTGCTGAGGACACCACTCTCACCCAGTTAGATGGTACAGTAACTTACTCCACTCTCTGCAGCAGCTGCTTGCCAGAGATTAGGACTTTCAGTACATTTTTTTTAACTAAAAAGAATTTGCATCTTCAATTCCCAGTCAATTCTCAGCCCTACTGCAGTTCAGCCATTTTACAGAAGCGCACAAAACCTAATGTTTGGGAAATTCATATATATATATATCTATATGTTCCCAAGTAAGATACATTCATTATCTGAAGCCCAGCCTCCAAGCCTGTTTCAGAGTTGCTCAGCTCCAGCCATCACATGCTGCAGGAGGAAGCAATAGGTCTCATACCCAAGTAGATTAACTCTCCAGAGCTTTTCTAATTAGAGACACCAGCTCCTTGCCAAGGAAATGTGCTTGCTGCAGCTTATTTTAGCTCTGCAGTTCTGACAAACCAGTCACTTTTCTTCTTATGATCTTGTGTAATTGGAAGACAAACTTTTTCTGAATAATGAATGCTCAGAGACACCACTTCTCATGAAGCAGTGTATTTTCATGATAAAAATAGATCTACAAAATGATAGCTTAACAATAACAGAGAATTTGCCCCTGTAAATCACAGAAGCAGTGAACAGCTGGGGTTGGCAGGAGTCCCCACTCCAGCCCCTGCTCACGCTGGGACCAACCTCAACATCAGATCAGGTTACTCAGGGCTGTGACCAGTTAAGCTCTGAGTGTCTCCAAGGACAGAGGTTGCACCATCTCTCTGTGCCCTGGTGCCCACGTCTGACCACCCTCACAGTGAGAATATTTTCCCTATCTAACCAAATTTCACTTACTGCAAGCTGCTCAAGCCCCTTGCCCTTCACTGTGCAGCTCTGAAGAGAGTCCAGCTCCAGTCTCTGTAAATTCTCATTAGATGACATCACATTTATTATTTGAATTGATAGTTGATGCTCTCCGCATTTTAAGCCTTTAAAAACCAGGCGTTATTTTGTTGTGAGAGTTACTGGGCAGAAATGGGAAGAAAAGCTTTTTTACATGAATGGCTCCTGTGCACAGGGATCCCTTCTGCAGGACAACAGGATGAATTAGGATTCTCAGCTAAAAACACCCCCACCAAAAACTCATGCTAGCCAAAGGAATGTGCATTTCCATTTGCTGTGATGGAATAACACTCCATGTCTTACTTGTGTGTCTTAAAACTCTGAGCTGAAATCAAGAGCAAGGACCTGCACTGCCCACCCTTCCCCACAGCTGATGTATGATACCTCAGGAACCAGGAAAAAGATGGGAGCCAACCAAAGGTCAATGCAATACAGAGGGTTTAATGGAGTTCTCTGTGCTGCTTCCCTTGGACAACACTGAGGGCTCAGCCCTTTGTCTCAACATACCACTTCAACTTTTGGCAGATTTGTAATAGAAAAAATACCATGGGGATATTTTATTCTGTTTCCTTTTCTGCTTTTCTCATTCCCCACACTGTCTTGGGAAAAAGTAGGTAGAGGAGTTTCAGCTATTGCCAACTGCTGTATTAAAACAATACAATTCTGGGAGGCCCCAAAGCATTATTTGTAGTCACAACAAACACAGTTTATAACTAAGCTTTTCACATCAGCAGATCACAGCGGGGAGCTGAAGAACTGATTGCATACCTAGGCATATATGCATCCCACCTAAATATCAAACATTAATTTGAAGTGTTAAATGCCCACAGCCCACACACTGCATCTTTAAACTATAGAGGGAGGAACAACTGAGGTGGGCTGAATAACAACCCAGATGTGCAACTCAGTCTTTGCTTCCTGCAGAGTGAGCCCACGGGGAATGCTGTCCCATCCTACAGAATAAATGCCAAACTTAGGTAAAATGAACCCAAAGCCCTGTCCCAACAGCCACTACTGCCACCAACAGCTCCTCAAGTGTCAAACATCAAGGCTCTTCTTCATTCTGCAGGATTTAAACATTCAGCTGTTGATTCTAGCAGTCTGTCACATCACAGCATATTGCTCTTGTCTCTCTAAAATGGATAGTGTGGGGTGAGAAAAACAGCAGACACTCCTTTTTCTTCTCTGTTTGAGCTTTAACACCACAGAAGAAGTCCTTCTCCCCCAGACCTTTACACACTGGTCTTACATGGAACACACAAGACACTAAACCCTAAAGAGCTCCCTGTGGCACAAATTCAGCAGCAGTACCAAAGCACACGGTGGCTCTTGTAATTTGCTTTCTACAAATACAACATTATACATCAATCAATAGGTCAGAGGATTTCACTGCTCACTGGTTTGGTGGAACTGATTAACGGGGTGATAAAGAAGATTAATTTATTACAGGATCTGCTAGGAGGCTAAATGCTTTCAGGAGAAAAGGGATTGCTTACTGAGATTTAACAGAGGAATACTTCTCCTTCATATATGTGCACATATGTATAGAATAAGATGTAGGAATCTATGGACCTCAGTTCCAAACAGCTGCAGTACATGGTGTGAAGTTAGACTGGAGATGAAGGATGGAGAAAAGCAGCATGGACCTTCCTTCTTTTGCATCCCACTACACTGGTGTAAAAGCTCTTCTCTGCTCTTCTTAGTAGACTTAGGAGCCTATAATAACCCTAATAACCCAGCACAGCTGGTTTTACCATTTCAAACACCCACAGTGTGCTGGGACATAGATATCACCCAATAGTATCTGTGTCACTCCTGCTCATGTCACCAACCTTCAGGACCCACCTCTGCTGGCTGGGCTCTACCAAACCATGGTGGGGTTTCCCCTTAATTCATCTGCCTAATAAAACCAGCACAGTTTTCCTTTGGGATTTATCACAGCCTCACACAAGCCATGAAGAGCACCTGGCACTAGTGCCACACATCACTGGGAATTTGTCCACACCAGCACAAGGAGGGACAACCCCATCAGAACAAAGAGGGTTCACCCACCAAGGCAGTGTCTGAGGGACCATGATGGGCAGTGATCCCCCGTGGCCATGTGCCCCTGGTGTGCCAGGCTGGGGTGTGCCAGCAGATTGTGTACAGAGCTCTTAGCACCGCCAGGATGGAGCGAGAGCCACCGCAGCGTGAAAGGATTGGCGTCCGCCCAACAGGCTGCTGCTTAATGGACTGATTTTAGATACATATATTTGGACAAGGAGCAATCGATATTGCACAGAGCAGCACAGCACATGCATTGTCTGCAGCCAATTATGCTGCACTCTCTGCTGTACAATATTCATTTTAATGTTACCCTGAGAGGAGGGAGCACGGCAGGTCAGCCAAGGAAAGCGACAGTGCTGCTGTAAAACCCAGCCCTCATTTCTTTGAAAACCCATGTCAATATAGGGCAAATCCTGTCAACCAGGCCCTTACAGAGCACAGTTCGAGGAAATCCATTAAGCCTTTACCCAGTTCACAGCCACTGCCCTGTTCTCTTGCCTGTGCCACGTGTGCTGTCCAGGCTGTGCCGCTGGCTCTGCTCCATGCCCAGCACAGCATCACCTCTTCCCACCAGGCCCCACTAGTGACAGCACATCCTGGCTCCCCAGGGAGAAGCAGGATGGAGTCCTGGGGACTCAGCTCACCCTCCTCTTCCTGATCAAGCACATGTTGTTTAGGGCAACATAGATGCCCAAATTGAGCCTGGATCCCTGGGGATCTCACCCTGTGCATGGGTATCCAGCTATTGATTCACCTGACACAGAGCAGCACCACATGGAAAGTCATATTATGGCACCAAGGATGCGGCTCTGAGCCAAAGAGCCAAACACAGCACTGCAGTCTGCTGGGTCACAGCAGCCTTCATCTCTTTGCACATCAAGTTACAACTTGTGAAATGCCATAACCATCCTTTTCTGCCAACCTTCATCTGACTCTTCTACAAGGCTGCATCTCCCCTCACAGCACCTTCAGCTCTTGGAACTTAGTCTTGTGCTATCTAAAGTCTGTTTGAAAACCTCCAATTGAGAAAGAATAAAAACCTAAGCACCTAAAAGAGCAATTATTTCAGTTACTCACTCTGGGTGCAGAAAGACCCTCAATTGTTTGAGGCCCATGATTCAAAGGTATGCTGGGAGCTGACCAGCACAACACACCCTGCTGCCATGCTCTCTGCGCTTCCTGGAGGTGCTTCTCTATCCCAAATGATAGGAAATTAACATTTGCAAAAGCTTTCAAGTGTTCCCAGGCAGGAAGCATTACAGGAAGCAGCAGCATCAGTATTATTTATATAGATCCCATTATCACAAACTAGAACTCCACACCATCACTGTAATAAAGCATTACCCAGCAAGCCACTGAAAAACCTGACCAAAATCCTGTAAAACACTGGAGTGAAATGAGAACACAAAAAGAGAGAGCCTCTCAGATCTCTTGATGTTATCCCTTTAAAGGGAGCTGCCTTGACATATGCTGTGCATCACAGGGGACCAGCACGTCAGCAGAGCGCTCCACAACAGCCACAGGGCTCAAAAAACCACCTTCCCCTTCCCACCTGTATTTTCTGGTTTAATTCTTCCCATTTTGTTTTGCTACTGATGTGAATGTGTCTTTTCTGTTGGAGGATTTGGCAGTAAGAAATCCCAGGGGATAGCCCTGGCAGGTACTGTTTGAAGGCAGTACTGAACAATCTTCATGCAGAAGATCCCTAACAGGGACAGATTGAGCCAAATTCCTCCTGAAAGACCAGGCTACTGCTCTGCAGAGCCCCACAAGCTACGATGTGCCCTCTTTTTTTGAGCAACCAGCTACACAAATGACAGCAGCAGCAGAAAAAACAGCCAAATATTGCCTGGGTTTGGACCCTGCCCAAGGGACAAGTGGTTTCTACCTTTGGTGGCTGCAGTGCCGTTGAGCAGCTGTCCCAATGTACCAAGGTACAAGTGCTGCTGACCTGGCCTTGGCTTTGGCTCTGCCTGGCCATGGCTGCAGGCTTGGCTGGGGGTGACAGTGCTTTTCCACCTACAGATAAGGTGGCTCTTTATTTTTAGGCACTGGTTTCTTGAGTGCAGTGCCCCAGGAGCTGGCAAGCAGTTCACTCAGCTGCCATGGAGCCTCACTGCACCACTGCAACCAGGAGATGCTCACCCAGGGGAGAGGGAAAGCCAATATTTTCTGTGCTCCCGCTGAGGGAGCTGCAGAGAGAAGCTCATTAGTATTGATACAGATACCCAAAATCAGGCCACTCCAGCCCCTCCTATTTGTAGAAGCAGTAATTCTCTGTGGGTGCACATGGAATACAGAACAGACCACGTGCCAAATAACCTCAATTCAGACCTGGCTCCGTTCCAGGACAATTGTGGGCAATTATCAGCATTTGCTGATTTGCTGCAGAATTTTCATTTGGCATTTCTGTCACACCCATCAGAGACCCTGGGGAGCAGTGGGGGCTGTGTCAGGGAGAGGCTGAGCTGGGAGGCTGCAGCACCCACGCAGCCTGAGCCCGTGACTGCTCAGGATGGGCAACAGGGTCCTTCTGCACACTGCCCTGCTGCTTGTCACACAGGCTGGGGACAGAGTCAGCCAGGACAGGCACAAGCCAACCAAGCCAGACAAACTAAACCCATCCAGAAGCACCCTCTGAGCTGGGGCCAGCTAAAGCTGCTAGTTGTCACCAACAGGATATATTTTAACTCCACAGCACCGCTGGGACCTGCACCTATGGCCAGAACCCCTTCTCTTGTAAAAAACTCTCATTAAACAAGCTCCTAAACAAGCAGGTTTTGTTACTTAGCAAGTATGTGAAGACAAGTTGCCCAAGGAGACCCTTGAGCTGTTTAAGGCAACTATTAATACAGTCAAAAATATAGCAAGATCCATCTGAGGACTGTCGATAAAGCTCAGTATAAGCCAATACTGATAAATAAATGGGGCACCTGGGAACTAAAGATCAGCTAATCCACATATATATCATTAACCATGGAAAATAAAATGGCAAGTAAACCAGGAGCTTTGGTTGCATCAGTGCTTTGACAGAGACCTAAGCCTGAAGCAGACTTCTACGTGCAAGCTAGAAGTATTTTATACAAAATAAAGGCACCCAAATTATTTTAAAATTAGTCAACCAATAGGTACTACACGATAAACAGACACAGCCAAATAGTTTCTGTCCTTGATCCAACCCTATTCAGTGCATTACTCAATTATCTGGGAATGCACAAAGCCTCTGCTGATGCAGTGAGTGCACAGCAGTATTGGGTGCCAGGAGCAGCATTAATGATGGGAACAGATCTGGAAAGCTGGGTAATATCCGTTGATTTGAGCAAAGTGCTCTGAATAGCTGCAAATGGCACAGTGCCTGCCTGGGGACCAAGTACATGGGTCATGCTAATCATATGGACAACAGCAATTAAGCAAAGGAAATGAGGAGGTTTGTACAGAACCAGCCACATGTGAGCTCCTCATGTGATGCTGTTACTAAGAGGGGAGAAGAGACCCAGCGCTACATAAATAGGAGATTAACAAGCAAGTGAAGGGAAAGGGTGTTATTTCAGCATCCAGTATCCAAGATACCATTGCTAAACGCTGTGAGCAGCTCTGGTGACCATATTTCAAGGATAGTCCTGAAAATATGTGAAGGATTCAGACAAGACTCTGAAGTTATATTGGCTCTGGAAAAGTTGCCTGATAGTAAGAAGCTTTTATAGCTCAGGCTATGCAGTTTTCCCAAGAGGTGGTAGGGATAATTCAGCCCCAGTCTACAATTATCTCTGAGAGGAAGAAACTCTGATAAGCATGGGGCTCCTGGCCCAGCCAAAACTGACAGAAGCAGTAAATGCAGTAAGTATTTAAAAGCACAGGGCAAGCAGTCACTGTGATCAACTCCACCTCACTCAGTGATGTGGACAAAATTCCAGGGCTCAAGCTGAAGTTGGGAGCCCAGAGCAGAAGGTGCAGGAGGAGTTTGGATGTGCAAAGCAGCATCTCCTGGCTTGGACACCCAAGCAAGTCAGGATTGGGGGTCCAGCAGCTAAAGAACTAGTTGTGCTTAATCAGTCTCCCCAGCTGCCCCATCTCTGACCTCTGTGTAACACAGGTCCCTTAACAGTACCAAAAATGAGGTTATTGGCAGTGGGAAACATTCCAAGTGAATAAGAATAAAAAATGCTCCATGGAGAGTACCTGGGGAGCTGACAGCTCCAGCTGCCTTCCAGGGCCATTTGCAACACAGGACAACTGAGGTCTTTGGGGTTTATTCCTCAAAGGGGACACATGAACAACTTGAGGACAGTTTTGGGCTGTGTTTCTGTACCTTCCCACTGAGACCATCACAGGATGCAACAGATTAGAAAAATGGTACATCATAAGCAGGGCACTGCTCCAGGTGCCTTAGCAGAGCTGCCCAGCAGCCTCACAGTCCCTCCCCAGGACCATGTGGTTTGCCCAGCACTCCATCCCACAAAGCCTCAGCAAAGTCACTGTCAGGGAGGAGCAGGACACCCCCCTCCCTGCTGCCCACCTCACCCTGCACCTGCAGAACCACAGGTCCAAATGCCACCCTGGGCTGAAGGCAGAAATACTCATTTCTGCTCATTAGTGAGGGCACATTATCGTGCACAAGAGGAGTGCAGGAGGGTTTGTCAAGCCTTTAAGCCCAACTATACATAAATGAAGCACTCTCTGCCTTCACATGGGTGTTGTGCTTTCCACACACTGCGAGCACTTCCACCCAAAACTGTGCCTGAACTATCTGGGGGAACTCTGCACATCATCTAATTAAAAGGAGGGAGTAAAAATGCAACAAACCTCCAGAGCAATGAGGCAATGTTTCACACGTCAGAACAGCAGCTTTAAATTCCACTTTGGAATTTGTTAGAAGGCTTTGACTAAAAAGAAATAAAGGCTGGCACTATGACAGAATATATTGTAATGGAGCCTGCAGCATCAGATCTTTTCCAGGAAAAGACTACTTTTGACAATAAATGATTTAAAACATTCAGTATTCATATAAGAACCATGTCCATCCATAAAATGTGAGTTGCAAATACATTAGGTTTAAAACAATCTCAGGAAAAAAAAAGAACTCATTTTCAGTTAAGTTCCCCCATATCCTGCCCTCTCAAATCACTGCAAAGAGCATCCACACGGTGTCAGAAATCCCATTATCTCCCTGTTCTTGTCAGAAATTCAGCAGTGTTTCTTTGATAAATTATGTTCCTTTCTATCATATTTTTTTAGTAAAAAGTACACATCAGAGTTCTTAATTAAAGCCTGTAAAGGGGGTTTTTTATATATATAATTAGAATACATACATGTGTAGAGTATAAATATAGTACATGCACATATAGATGGGATCATGATGTTCCATACCAAAACAGCACTTCTATAGACCTAAAAGAGCCTATTGTGATATGTGATTTATATGTTTTTTGGGAGCTGTGCTTGTCAGAGCTCTATACCTCCTTCATTCCTCTGGTTAAAATAGATTATTTTTTTTTAGTTTGTCTATGTGATAAGCTATTCTGGAAGAGTTATTCTTGTGTGGATGCCCTCAGTCTGAAATGAAATACTTCATCATTTTGATTTAGCTTTATCCATATGCTCAAAATTCCCCTATCCCAGATGAGGAAACCAAAGAACAAACCAAGCAGCAAGTCTGCCTCCAGCCCACGGGATGGATTAGTCCAAATGTCCTAATATTGGTGCTGGGATGAAAAACCTTCTTAATAACAAAGCACTCTCACATATTAACTGTATGTGTGCACCTTCCTGGGAGGGTGTGACTGGTCCAGCCAAGAGGACAGAGATTAAGGGGAGAGAGAAGATTGTGCATCACAGGATACAAGATATGCCATTGTCATTCTTGTGTTCAGCACATCTGTGAGGTAAATGCTGCACTTTCACCCGTCTTACAGACCACCAACTGAAGCATGTGTGGGAACACAGATAATTCCTGTTTCTGAGGGATTTGGGTGCTCTCACCACACAGACTTCCAGCCCACAGTAGTTCCAGAAAGTGTGGCAGTGCAGGGAATGAACACAGAAGTGGCCCTGAGTCCAATTTTGGACTTGGCCATTGCTGTACTCCCACTTAACACAAAAGTGGCTTCTTCAGGAAAAGTGTCAATACAAGACTTTCCTTATATATTAATTCACTTAAAATTAGCTTGTGCTGAGCATGTAGGAAACAAGCAATTAAGGAACAGCACTGAAAGAGTAGCCATTCATTCCCCTGCCGTTTAGGTTTATTTTTGCAATAACCTGGGTGACGGGAGGGCAAAGCAGCTGGGCTGCAGCTCCTCCACTGAGCACATCACAGGGCCAGCCCTAAGGTGTGGGCTGACACATGGACCCCTCAGCACCCTCTGCGTGCCGTGTCACATGGGATGGATGCAGCTCTGGAGGCTGCACAACTGCATCCCATATCCTCACCTGCCCCAGGGAGGCCGCCGATGAGTCACGGCCGTAGGTAGGTCAGGCTGCGAGGCGCTGCCGGCAGGAACACGCTGAGCAGCCCCTAAAGCATCCCCGCGGGACACAAGCAGCCCCGTTCACCTCTCTTTTCCCAGCCAGCAAAACATGAAAACCCAGCCAGGAGCTTTACAGCCTCTTTATTTAAAAAGATAAAATGGAAATAAACTTCAGAATGACGTTAACTAAAACTTTCTAAAATAAAAACTTCCATTAAAAGGGGAGGCTGAAAGCAGATATTTCTGAAGCTGCCGCATCCTCCACAGCGCTCGCACTTATCGCATCCCGAACCCCCCCGGAGGAGCCGCTGCCTCCCCCTGCTCCAGTTAAAATGAAAGGGAAGGATCCCTGCCTGCAAAGACAGGCTTGCCTCCAGCCCAAGTCGCTCTGTCAGGTTAATTAGCACATAAATTAAGAAATGCTTTGCACGCAGTTGTACAAGGCACAGCCGGGGCCCCCCTTGACACAGCACAAAAGGAAGGCTGTGGGCATGGAAATGAATGACGCTCCAGGGAGCCGGGCACAACTTTTTACCATGTCTATGGCCCGTGGTGCAAAGTGTCTCAATAACCAAAGCAAATTAAAACATTTGCCCTGTTTCTATCGTAGCAGCTATTCCTTCCTCGATTACACATTAACAGTTTTCTTACTTGAAAAGTTAGGAATTATGTTCCAAATGTTTCCAAAATGGGCATCTAAACTATGTTTCAACCACACTCTTTCTGGGGCCAGACCATAGCTGGGAACCAAGCTGAAGCTCCACCAGGTGAACCCCTCCACCCCAACACCCTCAACCCCACCACGCCAGAAGAAACTAGTACATCTGCAACCACTGTCTGTCCCATATTGCTCCCCTCTCACCCAGGCAGGATCTTTGGATGATGACAATATCCTATAAATACTTATTTTTTGAAATTATTTCTATTAATTTTATGAAGAACCATGAACTACGTGCATCACTCTAAGAAAATGTAGAAAATGGGAGGTCAAAACATCTGTTTTCACAGTAGTGAGCAATTCCACTCAGTTGCCTGAAATTTTCTCGAGGCTCCTTACCTGAGGATGGCACAGTCACAGAAAAGACTTGAATAAACTTACTCTTCTGGATGGAGAAAAATAAAAAGAAAGAAAAAAAAATGTCTTACCAGTAATACCGAGTCAGCCTGCCAGAAGAAAAGGAAAGAAAAAAAAACATGATTAATGATGCCTTAATCTTTTAATGCAATAATTTCTGCCTTCAAGGGACTTCTGGTAAATAGCACAAAGAGTCTCACCAGGAAATTCCCAGAAGCATTAATCTTGCTGCTAGGCCCCAGCAGATCGCAGTCAGACACTCCCTTGGCACAGAGAGGGTGTTGCTGGGACAGCAGACAGGCATGAAAACCTATTTCAGCTCTGAAAGCAGCACAGGTTCAAGTTCTGCTCCAGCTCATAACATGGGGAACCCCATCTGGAGCTCTGCCACCTCCTTGCACACCGTCAGAATCCTGAAATTCCTGTTCTCCCCACATGAGCAGCTCCTCTGTGGAGCCTGAGGCTGTTCCTGGTGCTCCACCATGACATGCCCAGGACACCTCTTACTCACTGTCCCTGTCTGCTCCCTGCCAGGACAGCACAGTTCCTTCAAGTGACTCACATCCTGCCTGAGCACCCCTGTGGTCCATCCAGTCACCCCTCCTGGCTCATGTGACGAGTGACAACCCACCAGGACCATCCCCATCACTCTCCTGCCTCCATCCCTGCGGGGCAGACAGGCCCAGGCCAAGATGGGGTGTAGCACCAAAAGACATTAACAGAATTTAAAGCTGTCCAAACCAGGGTCAAGCAGCTCTGAGGAAAGCATGGGTTCACATGAACCCACCAGGAACAGTGCTTTTCAGAGCAGCTATTAATTTTAGGAACATTGAGTGATGCAGCTGAGGGTTTGATCTGTAAGTCAAACTGTTATGCAAAAGACAACACTTTGTGGAAGGGACCACTGGCCAGGGAATGGAAGAACAGGGATGGAGAGAGAGGGTGGGTACATGCAGGTAGATAGGTGGATTTTCTTTTGACACATCTTTGATCAATGGGCACCAGAAGATGAAAAGCTTTTAAACCATTACATAATATTACTTATTTCAACCTCCCAATTGCACACATTCATCCTCTTCTACCTTGTCTCAGCAGCAGCAGACCTTGAGGGCAGGGATATGAAGGACAGGTCAGCAGCTTTACAAAAGCATTTTCCAGAGCTCATTAGCCCCAAACAGGAAACAACTGTTGGGAGAACACTAAACAACAAACGAGGCACATGGGTTTGGCAAACTGGACCTGTGCACATTGGCAAGAATTAGCTGTGCAAGAGCTGCCCACGCTGGAGGGGCCGAGATTAAAAGGAAGGAAAACTTTAGGAAGTACATCCAGACACACAGGTAATTGCCAGAGATGAGTAACTGCAAAGGGCAGGAAGCAGTGGGAGCTGGCAGAGGAGCAGGTGAGCCACGCTCACACCACCACCCCTGGCAGCACACGTGAGCTTCCAGGGCACAACCACGAACTGGTGAAAATGGGATTTGAACTGACAAACTCACTGCTGCTCTGAGAACTGCTGCCCAGCAAAAGGCTGCTCATGAAAAACATCTCAGCAGTGTGTGCTGGTGATTTGTACTGGGACAAAGCCATGGGCAAGTGGCCCAGCACAGGGAAAGGAGGGTCCCCACAGCAGCTCGGGGCACTCTGCAGGCACCACGTGAAAGTTGAGTCCCCCACGGACAGGGAGGGCTCAGTGAGGGCACGTTCACAACACACACACAGAAATAAGTAACTCTACCCAGGCACCATTCCCAGCACTAATGCCTTCCATTAAAAGGGAGTCTCACTCCAGGTAAAGGCCACTGACAGTTGCTCCAGGTTTAGCAAATGCTGATTTCAATACTCTGCCACGTATTTCCCCATGCAGGCAAGGGCCAAAAATCTCCCTTTGCCAACACACTCTAAGGAAAGGAGACCACCAGGAATACCATGTATTCATCACCTTTCATCCTATTTCAGCCAATAAATTCTACAATTTTACAGTAAGCTCCATAGGGAATCACATACACATGTTGCATATGTTCCCTGGGCATCCCCAGACATCTGCAAAGATTAAGGATCTTGATTTTCTTACGGTCTGAAATCCATGCCATGAGCTCAAACCATTGGACAGATGGCACCAACGTGGCCATGGTACTTTGCTTCTATTGAGGATGCTGGCACAGTTTAAAAATGCACCTTGCTCTTCCCAACTCCTCCATCAGTGTTCACACTTCCTCCTCACTGCATTTCTCCCTGGTCAGTTCAGCACATCCCCATACATCCCTTCATCATCCTCCCCAAACTGCCTTTATTGGATCCTGTTTTGTATTTGATGCCCTCAGACATTTCTCTTCCTGCCTGAGAATAGCCAGAAAAATAAACCTGTAGAAGGCAATAAATTTGCCTTTAAAAGTAAGAAGGTACTGATACAGCTCTGCAAATATGTCAGTACCTAACTAATAAGCATCCTTATTTTCTAACCCCTTTGCTTTACTTGCAAGCTTTTGAAAGCCAGGCTGCATGAGCTGGGGGACAGAAAGAGTGAACAAGCTCAGGTGGACCCAATATTCAGTACCAGAAAGACTCAGGAGCACCTACAAGGACAAGAAATAGGCGGGTGAGTGGTGGAACTGATTAAGGAGAACACACAGCACATTTTTATCAAATGAACATTAAGAGACCAGCACCTGCTCCAGGAGAAAAGACTATTCTAAGGTCCCAGAGCTCATAAACCCTGAAAGGTTCCAGCACTGTAATTTCTGTCCTCTCCCTCTCCTCCCTTTCCTTTCCTGCCCATTCATGTAACCACGGTTTGACAAAATTACAACTAAAGCTCCAGGCTCCCGGCTGTGAGTGCCGAAACTTCGCCCCCCGTGCTCATTTGCACAAGGCTTTTCCAGACTGCAGAGTGCCACCTAGGCGAAGGAAGGAGGATGTGCTGCGACTCAGCCAGCTGGAGGTAATAAATCCTGCAGGGATGCATCACAGAATGCCTACGAGATGCTTTGCAGAACAGCTCTTTGCAGACTGCAGATGTTTTGTGGCTTTTTTTTTTTTTTTAAAGTACTAAAATCTTCCCGTGGCTGAATGAGCAATGCTCTCAAATGTCTTGTGGGATGAGACGAGAGCCCTTTTAGTTTAGTATTTGAATATTTATGTATTCTCATGGAGAAACATTTTAGCTCCATATTTTTCCCAGGCTATTTAAGGGATCACCTGGTTCAGATGGCCACTGAATCAGAACCATTTTGATGCTGAGTTTCCAGCCAGAGCCTAATTAAAGGACACATGTGGACCTGAATCAGGTATCACACATAAATTTATGACTTTTTCACTTATGGCCTGTGGGAAGGTATTTGAAGGCATAGACTTCATGAGCTGTGAATATTTAGTGATATTTTGTTTATAAGGGGAAAAAATTAATCTGAGATAACTGTAGAGATGTGGTGGGCAGCAGCTGCTGCAGCAGAAGGGGCTGCTCCAAGGGACAGTGCTCCTACAAACCTGCCAAGCAGCAGAAAGGAACCAAACTACATAAACACCAAACTTCTGATCTCCTGTGTCAAGAAAGCAGCTGTGTACTTCCAGTCTGAGCACCCTTGTTTCTGTAAAAAGTAATATGAAAAGTGCAGGAAAGTCTCTTCTAACTTGTTACATTTCCCCTGTACCCAGCTGTGGGTGAGGGCAGATCACTGCAGATGCCAATCACCCTGCTGAAGCACCAGCAGCTCTACAGCCCTTCAAGAACAACACTGAAATGCAGTGACCTCCTAAATGCTCTTGTGCACGACTCAAATGTGCCTTTGCTGCCCAGGATGGTCCTTCTGGTTCAGAGGAGCCTGAGGACAAGGTGATACTGTGAAGGTTTCAAGCAGGATGAAATCCCCACTGACCTGCTTGGGGCAGGAAAGCAGCTGCTGCTGTCCCATCACCTTTGTTAAATCCAGCATGGAAATCACCCCACTGCATTTTGCTGCCTGCCCTTGCCCAAGCTCACAGGAAAACCTCTGGAAGGGTTCAGCTGAAGGCAGAGCAGGGGAGACAGCAAGCAGCATAAATGTCATCACCTTTCTCCTGACCTGACAAATTCATGTTTAAACTAAGCAGCACTGAAACAGAGACATTGAATGGTTTGGGTTGGAAGGGACCTTAAAGATCATCTCATTCCAACCCCCTGCCATGGGCAGGGACACCTTCCACTATCCCAGGTTGCTCCAAGCCCCATCCAACCTGCCCTTGAACGCTTCCAGGGATGGGGCAGCCACAGCTTTTCTGGGCAACCTGTGCCAGTGTCTGGTGACCCTTACAGCAACAACAGCCAAAGAATGCCTCATCTCAAGAGTCCATGTTTAAATGACAGGCTGCAGCAGCACAAAGCTGCCCCCCAGAAGCACCATCATTTCTGTGGGAGTTATAAAATGATACACCAGCACAGCAAAGCAATAAATAATGGAACCTGGTGAATAATGCAAATAAAACATTTTCCCTTCCTATTTTTCATGTTTCTAAATATATTTCCTTCCGTTGCTGTCAGGCCCTTTCTGCTTTGCCTTTCACAAACCTTCACGCGCAGCAGAGACAAATTGCAAGGGAGAGAAGCGAAGGGGCTGCTGCCATCCCTGCCTTGTTCCCCCTTCCTCCTGCCACACTCTGTCAGGACCAGGAAGCCGGGGGCTGGATTTAGATTCGGCAGGAAGGCTCTCCCAGCCTGTAATTATGCTGACAGCTTCACGAAAGCTTTACTTTGGGCCTAATTAAGACTTATTAGAGCTGAAAACAAACAGAACTTGGTTCTTTCCGGCGCAGTAGACCCTTTACATGTGCAAAGCAAAAAGATGAAAACAGAAGAGGATGGAAATCAAGGAGGGAAAAAGAAAATAGGTCTATGTCCAGCATTTTGAGTGAGGGCAGGGAGCCCTTCACCAGCATCACCATTGCAGATGGTGGGATGGTGCCAGAGGGATGGACCCCAGCTCATCCACTGGTTAGGGCCACCTGCTCATTGCTCCCCAGCACACTGTTGTTAATGCTGTGAAGCAGGAGGGAAATTCAGCATTTCAGAGTTTCTGGTGGCTGAGAGATGGGGCAGGAAGACAGAGAGACATACAGAGTCTGGGGGCAAAGGGCTGCACACTTCCAAAACTGCAGGAGAGCCTGCACAACCTGAGCTTCCCTTGGACAACATGAACGTCACCTTAGTCTGTGTACTGAATACCTAATGTAGGTGCAACACTTATAAAGCAGAGGTTTTCAAAAGGACACAAGAGCTGCACCAGACACCAGCAGATGAACTTGCCTGTGATCAGTGGAAAGGGGAAGGTTCCCACCTGGTACAAGTGGATTTCCTTGTCTCCAGAGAGACACAGACAATAAATGCAGCTCATCCGCTCTTTTCATAGATTCTTTTCTCACATTAAGATGATGAGAGTGAATGCTGAGCTGCAGCAAAAATCCTTCCTTTGGGACTGGTCGTGTGCTGAGCCCAGCACAGCTGCTGGAGTGCCAGTGCCCTCTCCTGTTCAGTGTGCACCAGCTTCCCTGCTCGTTCCACAGCCTGTCTGTGTGCCTTCAGAGGCTGAACCATTCCCAGACACAGCCTGACATCCTGCCACTGACCAGTAAAAAAATGGTATTTATAAGGTTAAGGGAAATGTGAAAATGCTGCAGAACTTACTCGGACACTGCATCCTCTTCACTGTGACCCAAAAGAGTTATCACTTGCATTGGGTCATTTAGGAGGAAATAATCCTCAAACTCTCACATCACAAACAGTAGGTTTGTGTCTTCTCTCTAGAGCAAATCTTCAATGGCACTCAGTTTTACTCTCTGTGGCTGTAACTCCAACTCCAGACACTGCCAAATATATTCACAGAGTTACAGAGCCAAAGGGTCTGACATTAAGGGTCTGACACTGGGGTTTATCCTCCTATTACACCTGAACAGTTTTCCAGACGTTTTACACCGTCATGAAATTACAACAGCACAGACTCATCCTCAATTTACCACAGGATCAAAAGCAGTGGTGATGTTACAAAGTGTTTCCTGACAGCTCTTCTCTCAGTTAGCCCAAAGATTTCTGAAGGGAGCCCTGATTAAGGTGCTCTCTGACCGCCCTAAAGCAGCTGAAGGAACCAAAAGAAGGAGCAGCAAACCTTTTCATTGTTGAAAGATGAGAATATCCCCATGGACACGGTCCCTCAGATGCCTTAGGGTGGGTAAGACATCAGACCAGCATGACAAAAAAACCAGAAGTGTTACTGATGTGTCAACAGAGAGAATTTTCTTTCCTTCTTAATCACCACAGCCTGGAGTCATGCTGTAATGTGGGAATTCCAGCCACCAGGCTATTACAGTGAAGGTCTCCAACTCTCATGTTTGAGAGAACTCACACTTAATGACACATGAGAACATGACACTTACTGGTTTAAAACTAAGACAAAAAGAACCCAAAGCTCCCCAAAACAAACCCATCTGAGCAAAATGTTTTGTTGAGAGCACTGCAAATTGAGCAGTGAGAACCCTCTGACCAAACAGGATTTCCTAGTTCCTGACCTGTCCTTGTACCCTCAGCAATTACCATTTCTCCTGCCTCCCCTGAGACCCACGGTGATCTCACAGTCTCATTTCTCCAGGGCCCCCCAACAGCTGAGGAAGGAGAGGGGTGACATACAAAGCTGCTGCCTGGTCAGTGATGATTCAACTAAAGGGATAAACACAGAGCTCTATACAGAGCACGTGAGCCAGGCTGACAGGGACAACCCTAAGAGTTGCCCCACAGAGACCATAGGGTGGATGGCACCTCCCGGCAAAGGCAGGCTCTGCTCCTGGGGATGCTGGGCCTTCTGAAACAGGTGCAGCTCCAGTTGGAGCAATACCAGTTTGACTAATTGAAACTGGGGGCTCAGGTGGCAGAAACAGCTCACCCTGTAAAGAGACCCTCGTGCCCCTCTCGCAGTTTCAGTAACTCTCACCAGCACCTCCAACAACCAGCAATGGAAGACAAGAGCAGAGCCTCTGTGATCACTGATGGGCAGCCTAACAGGATGTGTTATTTATTTCCTCCATGTTGTTCTCCAAGTAAAATTTACAGGATTGGACAAAATTTCATACTAAAATATTACCTAGGCTGTTGATAGCAATATATTTACACAATCTTCCTCACTTTAAAAGTTGTAGTAACCTGTGTAGTAGCTTAAATTAATTCTTCTCTGTGTTCTGGCAGATAGAAACAACAAATACAGCTGCTCTGTTATCAGCTGCCAAGTCTCCTGCCACTATCCTTCTATAAAGCTATTTGCTGGCAGCTCCTGCTGGGAGCAGAGACCTGGTGTGGGGTTCACAGGGGTCACACACATTATTAAGGGGCACAGAGAGGTGAGGCCACACTGGAGCTGTAGGATGTTACAGGGGTAACACCAAGGAGCTCTGCTCCAGCCAAAGAGCAAAGCTCAGAGCACACAGCACAGGTGCAAGGGCCTCCAGGAGTTACCCACAGCTCCTCACACCCAGATTTTGACATCTCTAATTCCTTTTTTTCCTGAAACTCAAATCCGTGAAAGCAAACTAATTTGTCTCAGTTTGGATGCTCACACAAAACCCATCAGTACACCAGGGTTTTTCCAATGACAATCTTGGTTTTCCACAGTTCTTTACCCAACATTTGGTCACACAGCACTAATTAGGACCAGATCTGGAACCTGCTGAAAGCCCATTGGGAAATAGTGAGACTTATACAAGAACAAGTATTGGAACTCTTATGAAAGAAGGGAGATGTTGCACCAAAATAAACTGAAGTTTAGAAGATACTAAAGGTGTTTCCATACCATAACCTGGGTTGGAGACACATGCAATGACTCGTGGCTGTTACTCCAAACTCCCAGTAGCCCTACTACACCAGTTTTGGGAAAGCCCATCAATGGACTTCCACATCCACCATCTGTGGATGCCAGACAGATGTGCCAGCAGGAAGCAACGCCCCACACTTCTGAGAAAATCAGTCCCAGAGTAAAACATGAAGGGAAAGTCATACATCCAGGATCCCTCCTGTATGGAAACGCATCTTTTTCAGTTCAGTCAGTGAAATAATTTCCTTTACATCAAAAACATCAGGTTTGGGGTCTTCTGGCCTGAACCAGCAGCAGCTGAGCTGGTTCATGTGCTGTGTGTAAGTGTGGGCATCCCCTTCCTACTGCAGGGTACCAGGCAGGGTGTAGCCCTGGCAAGGAGAGAGCCATGCACTGGGGAGGTGACACAGACCACCAAAACAGACACTGAAGGTGGGCACATCCTCTGCACTTGAGGTTCCTGCAGTAGCTCCACAGTGCAAAGCAAATTCAGCACACTGCTGCCAGGGCCTGCTGTCAATCTACCCCACAACTCTCCCCCAGGATCTGCATGGCCCCTAAGGGAGGCTGCTGAAGGTTTCCTTTCTGTAGTACACAAACATTCATTAATCAATGACTTTAAACCCATCTATGGCAGTAAAGATCTCTCCTGAAATATCTAGTTGCAGCTCATGCCTGTACCTAACAAGCTGATTTTTCTCTATGAAATCACTGCTGGCACTCCATGTTTTCCTTCCACCTGCTCTGTAGGAACCTTGAGGTCTATGTGCTCAGGGTGACTTTGAGGAATAATTACCCCCCTGAAATGGCACCCACACTTAGCTCAGCAGGGGGACTTGCTGAGGTACAATGTCACTGCCACAGGGACAACACCTTCCTTCACATTCCTCATCCAGAGAGACTCCTTAGCAAAGCATTTACTACTTCTCTTCTTCATGGCCAAAAAGCACCACTTCAAGGTATAATACAACTCTATAAATTATATAAATAAAAGACACCATGTGTAATACTTGTGATAACTAAAAACACTCTCATACCAGAACTGCCAGCAGTCTCTGAAATCAATAAATAGCTAAAAGTAGGAAGCATTTAATTGCACTCTGAGGAACCGATGGATTTCAGTCCATCTGGAATACTTAAACTGAGTACTTATCTCTGATAGCTACATCCACATTAATAAATAAGAAAGAAAGGTCAAGTTTGAAGCACACTGAAATCAATACAGCTTTAAATGCACTCACTTGAGATGAATCTAAACCCCCACACACGTTAAAAAGTGCCAGCTTGACATTTTTCTGAGAACTGGATCACCTACCTACCAGGTCACCTACCTACAAGCCCCTCAGGACTTGAAAAAATGTTTCAGAGAGGGAGGAAGATGTCCCAGAAGCCTTAAATTGGGGGGAAAAAAAATCTCAGGGTGGCAACAATGAGTAGTTTCTGCCATGAATTTCCAAAGGTAAGGGAATAATGGGGGCTAACCAAAAGAAAATGTAGGGAACTACCTACTGAAGGGTTGTTGTGCAGATTGTTCTGCTTTTATTCAAAAGGAAGAATATTTTCTCTCAGCCTCATATAATTTTAAAACATGAAAGAAAAAAAAGCAGTGTAGCAAGTCAGTTAAGTAAATACTTATATTTACTAATGTTTATTGACTGTAAGTAAATATTGAGTCCCAACGTCTTGTTGTACACCAGCCCCACTACAATCAGCACTACGAGCAACAGACATGTTCACTCCAACATTATTTGGCAGGTTTTAAGTCATGCCTCCACTCCTGAGCACACACTAAGGTCTGATCAACCCTGCACTTACACCAAAAGAGCAAAAGGTTGTAGTATCTGTGTACAGAACTGCTTTGCAGGAACTGGGGGGAAAATGTTACCTGCATGGATTAATAACTTTAATAATGCTTCCCAGAAGAATATGTCAAATCATTTCAAACCATATAGCTTTTAAAAACTGATTCACAGTTCATTTTACAGCCACAGCACATGAAAACTGTCAGAATCTGTGCTCCAAGTTGCTGAAATTCATCAACATCAATAAGAAACCAGATGAAAACACCTACTTCCAGCTGACCCTTTGGTGGACTTTGTCTCACCATTGTACACATACAGGAGTATGGACTACACAGATCACTTCAACAGAGACTTATTTAAAACAGTGCAAAAATTAGAGGATGTGAGGAAAGGGAAGAATGACAAAAACCACGAGGTCTTGCTGAATAAAGGCAAACTAGGAAGGCACCACAGGGGGGCACAAGGAGGAAAGGATGTGCACAGATCCACAGCAAACTGTAATGCCTTGGGTTTACTGACAGAAATAGTAAAAAATAAAAGACAGTTAAAAAAATATATACTTGCTTGTTTGTGGTGGTCATGTCTCCTGTTCCAAAGGCCACATGGTTTTGCAGAGGCTGTTCCTTCGACCAGGAAGGTCAGGATAATACAGCCCTGCCATTTACCTGGACTTCACTCAGTGCCTGGTTCATCCATACCAGTGGATGGCAAATAGCCCTGGCAGCCTCTTACCTGGCTCCAAGACAGCCAGCCAGGAGGGATTTCAGACTGTATGTAAATTTATTTAACCAGGAATTCAAGCTCAACATAAAACACCAGCTGGATTTGATGAGGCCTTTAACTCATACACCAGGGTAAGCTCAGGGCAAACCCACGCAAGTTCAGCTCACTCAGCCAGGCTCCAGTTTAATGCCAAAAAGTGAGAGTCCTGGGTTTCACAAACACAGGGTCTGTGGAAACACTATGCAAAATGGGAGTTCAGTTACACCTGAGCTGGAATTAATAACAAAAAATTCCTTTTGCTTTGAAGTCCTTGATGCGGCGCCAGAGCCATTAGTGAGGATTTCAAGCTGGGGAATGATTTTGGTTTGAACTGAACATCTGTTCCCTTCCTGTGCCCCGCAGCCCGGGCAGGAGCCAGCCCACAGACTGGTTTTGGCTCACCTTCTCTTTAAGTGTGTGTGAAAACTTCTTGGATCTACAGAGAAGGCTCGTTTAAACACAAAACCAAAGAACACAGTGTGGTACACAGAGCGGAACACACATCATGGGCAAGGTCTGCTCCAGAGCTCTCAAGAGTCACTGCAGTCACTTCTAACCCAATAGTCTGCACAGGGACCTTTAAACAAACCCATAAACCTGCCCAGCGGGGTGCAAGAGCCTGATGTGAGCCCAGGGCCCCTCACGCTGAGCCCAGCGGGGTCACTGTGCCTGAGGCACACGGAGATGGCAGCACCCGCAACACCAGGGAGCTCATGGCAACGCCAGGAACCCCTTCCCCATCTCCCCAACACCACAGTAACACCTCAGCCACAGAACAGTGCTCCTCTGCAGTTGTTTATGTAGCTCTTTCCTAAGAATAATACATTGTAGTAAGATAGTATGTCCACGTTTAATGCTCAAGCACAGCTCAGCCCTGACAGCTGTGGTGGACTCTGGTCAGGCTGTCTGTGAGCTCTTCAGGAGCAACCCTGAGGAGACAGCTGTGGATGGTGTGATAAGGCTGTGGGTGCTGTGATAAGGCCATGGGTGTCCATGGCAAGCACTAAGGCTCTGTTGGCTCACACCCTAGATGGCAGCAGCACCCAAGGAATGGGCTGGGAAATCCACACCTGCACACGCCTGATGGGGTTTCACATAAATCCCATTTGAAGGCCTCCACCTAAAAAGAAAATATTCTGTAAGTCTGAACAAAAGGCACATGGTGTGAGCACCAAGCGTTTCTGCAGGCTGGGAATTGAGGTGCTGGCACAGGCTGGGCTCCCCTCATGCCACGACAGCAAGGACAGAGCCAGCTCTGCCAGGCAGCCTGCAAAGAGCACAAGGACAGTCTGCTCCTGTGTGTAACCAACATGCTTTTCTGTCACCATAATGGCAATAAACCTGCTGTAGAGGGGTAAATGGGAGGGCTGAACCACTGAGTAGGGGTGACATCCTCAACACGGGGGAAACTTTTGCCCATTTCACTGTGTAATCATTTCTAAGTCATGCCCATACCTTAAAATACTTTTAGTTGTTTCAGTACTGGTACAGCTCTTGTCCAGCTCCCCTAATTGTTTCTTGATACCCAGATAACAGCACAGCTGCAGTCAAGGAGCATGGAGCAGATATAGGAACAGGGCATGCAGGAGGAGATGGCTGCATGGAACAGTGCTGGCCAGCAGAAGCTGCAAGGACATTCCTGTTACATCCACCCAACAGTATGCACAGCCAGGATTTCTCCAGAACCCACCTGGTGGGTGCCACTTCCACGCTGACACAAGGACAGGCACTGCACTGCATTTGCTGTGCAAGGTTTGTCAGAGAGCTCCAAAGGGTCCAGGGAAGGACACTCACACCAGACTTTCCCTGCCCATGCTGGCACCACCCTCTGCTCTCCAGCTTCACTGGCAAACCCTGCAGTATTGCAGTCATAGCTGCAGTGAACTCCTGGGAGGGAATTTCCCCAGACCTGGGGCCATGCAGAAGAAAAGCGAGCACTCTATTCCACTCCTCACTCAGAAGGAACATTAATATTTTACCATCAATGACTATTGATTTTCTTTGTCCATCTTGCATTTCTTGAGCACATCCTGTATGGAAACAAACTTGGGAGAAAAGAAGAGAGAGCAAATAATGTTGTTTAATTTGCAATGTATTACTGGTTTCATTATGTGAAATGCTAAGCCCGGAATTTACTGCATGGATTAAGTGTCACCCTGGCAGATAATGGACACAATACATCCACAAATGAAAAGCAGAATGAGACACAAGTGGCAGAAGTGGGAAAGCACACAGTGTCACTCCATCTGCTGCCTCATGCATCACCCTGTGGTGACCAAGGCACCAGCCTGAGCCTCACCCAGCTGGGCTGGGCAGTGCCACAGGTTGTACCAGGTCACCTGAGAAGCATCTTGGACATCCTGTCACCCGTTTCACTGCTGTCTGAGAAGAGTTTACTTTGGGCTACATAGGCAAGAGAGATACTCTTGTATAATAAAGTTATGATTACGGAGATTACTCCAGCTCTAGTGATACATTTGAAAGTTTAAATGCAGGAAACACACAGGATTAACAAAGAGTGACATTTTTCAGCTCCAAGGGCCTGCAAAGTTGCCTTCAGCCACTGAGAAAGTAGGCAAGCAGGCTGTCAAGATAGATTTTGATTTTAACAAAGTAAAGATGACAGCACACTGCTCTTGTAAGGATACAAATACTGATAGTAAAGTCAAGATTTTTTTTGTTGCATAGTTCTGTTCATCTGATCATCTTAACGAGTTCATCAGCTAAAAAGGCATCAACTCCTCATGAGTCACACGAGCAGGCAAAGACACCTGTTAGGAAGAAAACCCACAGGGGAGGGATGCAGACCTGACATCATGCCAGGCAGCACAGCCCTTGGCATAACCTGCTGGGCACCACATTCCGAAAGAAAATCTGGGCTAAAACACAAGCAGCAAAACCCCAGAGCCTGGGAGAGCCAGGACCCCTTCCCCACACTTCAGGCTGCCCGTACCACCTTGCCTTTTCTCCACTTGCTAATATGGAGACTCATGCTGCTTTTTAAAGATATTTAGGCAGTAGCTGGATCACAGCCACATTATGGGTATGCACTGGGGTGAGACTCCCAAAAAAACCAGGGCCTTCACCACCACGTGGGACTTACAGGGCACATGATCTCTGCCCTGGATTCCCTCCTCCTCCTCCCTTTGCACACTGCAAAGAGCAGTGAACTGCAGTCCTGCATCATTGGGACGTTCACCCCCCTGCTTCCCTGCAGCATGGGAAGGAGCTCCTCCAGCTCACTCCCAAGCAGTGGAAATGGGCACAGATCCATAAAGCAGCTGAAGATCTGGCTCCACTTGACAGCAGTTTTATCTGAGATCATGATGAGCTTGATTAGAGGGTACCAGATGGATTGCTCTGGGGAACCATATTTATAGATAACCCTTGAAAGGGCAAGTTCATATCCCTTCAAGAGATCTTTATTCCCACCTACCTGAGCAGATGAAAGCTCCTGGTGCTCTGTGTCTTCTCCTGGCAGGAACACTGCTGCCACCTTGCCCTGCACCACAGACCACAGACAGCCAACACAGAGCTGCACATTCTTCACACCAAAACTCATTTTTGTGCCAGAGCACTACTTTTTTTTCCTCAAAGCAACGAGATATTCATTGCAGTAACAGCATATCACCGCTTTTTAGAGCCATCATCTTCCTGCCTCCCAGCACAGCACCTGTTACTTGACTCTGGACCTGAAATGTGTGAGATGGAGGCAAGAAATTCACAGTCAAATTTGGGATCAGTTTCTGCTTTGCAGGGCTGCCTGTCCTTAGGAGGTTATGGAGTAGCAATTTTGATGAACAACCTTTAAGCTTCCAGAGGAGCCTGTGCCTCATGGGGAAGGAAAATTCATCCATCCCTAAGTTCTCATCTGTGCTCAGTTGCTCTTTGAGCAGCAGGTGTTGCTTGGGCAGCATCAGCCAGTGCCTTTACCCCCTCACAGATAAAACCGCACGGACAAGGACAGTATAGAGCAAATCCTAGACTAACTCAGGTGGAAGAGGGGCCTGGGAGGTTACCTGGTCCAATCTCTGCTCAGAGCAGGCCCAAGAACAGGATGCTCTGGGCTGTGTCCATTTGAGTCTGCAGGTATTTCCAGCCCCGTGACCTGTGGGGAATCTGAGATTATGTTAATTTAAAAGAAAACCACCACACATGAGGTACAAGCACTTACCAGAAATGCCTGGACCTCCAGACACACTGATTTCAGCACAGGGAGAAGCTTCTCAGGCAAAAGAGGTTGGAGTGGGCCTCAGTCACACACAGGAGGAACAAAACCAGATACAGACAAGGCTTGCAGCTCATGCCCCAGGAAAGATTAAATCAACCTGAAAAATGACTTTGAGGGAACTCTTTAGGCCCTCTTTTGTTAAAACTATTGAAGACCCAGTTGTTGGGATTTAAATATGTTGAATCCATTTCCCTGGAAAATTTCTACATGGGACAGATGACTTGCCTGTATTTTGGAAAATACATCTAGAATTTTGGCAAGACTACATCTGAAGCTGCTACAGGGCAAGCAGATGGAGACAAATCAGGTTTTAATGAATAATCTAAGACTCCAAATGAGTTGTGCCCCTGCACAGTCATCTGCAGCACACACGACTCTGCAACTACAACATTCATCTTCAGCACATCCCTACTCTGCAAACTGCAATCACTTAAGTCAAAGACTTGAAAATTCATTTTAGCAGAGAGAAATGCATCTTCAGTGATTCACATTAATGACAAGAGTTTCTCCAGGAAATGGAAAAAAGCCTGGCTGCCATGGGAGATCACAGATGCTCTCTCAATGTAGCCACAAAAAAAGCAGATTTAACTGCACAAGTTTTTTTAGCAGAAAAGCTTAGAGATGAAAGAAAAAATATAAACTATAGTTCCCCTCAGTAGAATAAACAGTTGGATTATTGGCAGGGCATTCAACACAAGTCTCTAGAAGATGGTCCCCCTTAGCTGAGAAGTTCACTCACCTCTAAGCACAAACCATTCATTTCTTTTTGTTGGTGCTTTCAGAGAGAAAACAGGCTTCAGAAAACTAATGCTGTCTTCAACAAAAGTGATCCTCAGCTGTGCTTTATGAAACAGATAAGGCAATATCACTGCTGCCAACTTGTGGCAAAGCTCTCTCTCCAGAGCTTTGAAATTTGAATTATATTCAAAAAAGCACAGCAGGTATTTTTTTCAAAAATAGCCACAAGACTGGCCTAAAGCATTCCAAATATGCAGAGATTTCTGTGGTTGAAAGAGATCTAAAGATCATCCTTTTGCAACGCTATAGACTACTGGAGTTATTAACTGTACAAGAGCAAGTAATTAATTATTCAGTTAAACAGCAGAACTACTTTCTCACCACTCTACTCTTGGTCTTGCATACTGCATCATAGATGAGACTCAAGGAGTTCACTTCAAATATAAAAATGAAAATACATAGGAAAGTAACAAACTAACCTTTGGACTTGTGGGCATTGGCCTGTTCTGTGAGCAGGGCACATGGGGCTGTAGGGGCAGGAGCTGGAAGTGCCCCATCAGAACTCCAGGAGAAGCAGCACAAGGTTCTTAGCACACCTACTTTAAATGCAAACATTTTGTATGCTCTGCTTTGATGCTTTGTGAAAAGGACACGAGATGTTCAAAATACTGGAAACAATTCTTGTGGCTTGAGTTTCAGAGCTGGAAAAGCATCATGAGTTTTCCTGGCAAAGATGTGACAGTGTTACACCATGATGACACAAACAGGACTACAGGATTTCCTTTCATGCATAGCTCTGTTCTGTAGCATCCACAACCAGCTTCACTTTCAAACTTAAAATAAATTTGATAGAAGAATGGTGAAATATTCCCAAGCATGATTATCATTGGTCTTAGATGCTATTTCAGCCATTTGATCAATGCATTTAATACTGAAGTTCAAGATTTTCTACAAACCAGTGTCTGCCCAGTGGGCTCACACCAGGTGCCAACAAGATCACGCTGGTTGTGCACTCTCCCACCATGTCCCACCATTGTCAGTGAAGACACAGCCCTTAAGAACTGTCCTGGTGTTCCAAAACCTGGAGAGATTCTGCTCAGCATCACTGGCCAGAGCCACACGGGAAATGCTGAGCTCTCATTACCCACTGAGAAACATTTGGCTTCCATCTTTTATATTAAAAAACCAAAACAAAACACCAAAAAAAACCCAGGGCTTGATGATGCTTTCACACTACACAGAAGGAAATTTGGTTGGATTGTTCACTACTACCCCTGTGAGCTGAGTTGACCTTCTGAGATGGGGCATAGGGGGAGAAGGGCAGCACGAGCACCACTGTCGACCACAGAGCTGTTCCACCCTGGGCTCTGAGAGCTCCCCGGCCCCAAACCATCCCCAGGAGTTACCTGCACAGACAAGGAAAGCCCTGGAGACAGACACAGCTACTGCTGAGTGCCAGGGCCTGGCCCCTGGCCTTGCACAACCAGAGGCTCTGGAATGAGCAGCCCACAGGGCTCCCCAACCAACCACACCGGCCCCACCTGGTGCAGAGAATCCACAGAACAAGTCAGGCTTGCATTCCTCATTTCTGCCAAAATATTGCTTAGCTCTAGGCTAACAGTTGAAAGATGCTGTTTTCTAGAAGCCATTTAAGCATCTTTTCAAATCCCTGCTGGAACATTTCACTGGATAAGTCAGTGAAAAAAATGTTAATGTTAATTAAAAGGACACTTTTTTAACTTAAAAGCCCCTGTGAAATAAAGGTTTCCTTCATAATCAAGTTCTAAAACCTGCTGATACAGCAAGTGGGAAATAGTTTGCAGGTTTAGGGACACCCACATAAAGCAGGAAATGCTCCTAATTAATTAGAGCACCTGATTTCACTTAAGTCCAAAGAGTCTTTCGCAAGACACTGGAAAGCTCCACTATTGAAGTCAATACCACTTAACTTCCTAAAACTATGCCACTTAAATCTCTTTAAGGTGCTTTTTGTAAGCATAGTGATGTTAAATTGCAGAACATCTTGTACAAATGTAACAGCACACCCCAATTCCTTGTATCTTCATTAGTCAGTAAAAGGAAAACAAACCTCCAAGTTTGACTGAGCAGCCACCAAAGTGCATTGCTCAAGGAAAGTCCTGCTCTGCAGAACCAAGGAGACCTGTCACCTTCCTGACCACATCTTCTCTGAGGTTACTGATGGACTGGTACTCAGAAACTTAAAGAACTACAAAGCAGCCTGATCAGTTGTATTTTTTTTTTTATTAGGTTTTTATTATGACTTAGAGTTTCTATTACTCCAGCTGGGTAAACCACATTTGAAAGTAAGTTTAACTGCAGGACTTCAATTTCAGCCAAAATCATTTTTGCATTACTTTATTGTAATATAGATTTAAATTTAACATTTAAAACTTACTTCATTAATAAGCAAGCCAAGCTCAGTAGCTTCAGTGCAGGATGTACTTTATGTAACTGCCGCACATTCATGTCAGATTGGATGTACATGGAGAAGAGACCGGTCAACTCTACGATTCATAGGAGAAAGCAAAAATAAGCACCATTTTTACCAAACTAAACAGTTCTCAAGTCAGTGTTTCTTACTGAAAATCAACTTGCTTCTGGCTCCAGGAAGCTACAGCTTGGAAAATAGCTGGGAGCTATTTCCAGAACATCAATTTTCTACACTGGCACAAGAAATAAGTCTTCGAAGCAACAGGTACTGGACTTTTTTTTATTTTTTTTTTTAAGAGACAACCTGTTTTCCTTGTGTTTACCAGGTGAATACATGCATTTTCGATCAATTTGGCAGAGGTCAAAGAACAAACAACATTTAGTTGGGACTAAATGAAAAAACAGTCAAAAAGTGGTCGAATATTTAAGGTACGAGCAAAAAAAAAAAAACCACATTAATGCAACCAGTTTAATATCTAAGCCTGCTTTCTTTCAAAGAAAAATGGCACAAATTAAATAAAAAGCCAGACAAATTTAGTTTTAAATGGTACTAGACTGAATTAATGCTTGAATGCATTAACAAGATTTGTTTCACTGCAAGAAAGGAGAGAATAATTTGACCAGGCTCTGTGTGTTTGGGCTTAGACCTGCAGCACTGCTACAGTTCAATATGCAGAACTGATACCAACACGATGTCACCTTTACCACACATCAATAGCAGTGTGTGTTAGAAGTTGCAGAGCATAAGCATCTCACTTGGACAAGCCAGTTAACAAATAAACAGAAGAGCTGAAGAATGGCTCTCACAGGTGTCCTTTCTGTTCAGGACTCCAGACTTTTCTTTAGAACAGAAAAAAAATCCCTCTGCCAACAGTCTAATAAATACTAACTGATATATTTAGATACCATCTTCAAAAATCTTTGTTGAAAATGCAGTCTCCAAATGAAAACTAGCTTTATGCAGTATTAATATCTTACATAAACTAAATCTTATGAATTGTAGTTATAGCAGTAACTGAAATTAATGTATACTGAGTCTTTGAGTGATGTGCAAGTTCAGCTACGTAACACAGGTGGGGGTTTGAGCAGTTCTTATCCTTTTGGACACTTTGTACAGTTGTCCATAAACTACAGAGCCTCTCACTACAGTATTGTGCAACTGTTGACATCTTTAAGGACTCTTTGATGTAAAGAAATGTGATGGAAGCACCACAAGGCAAGGAAATCATGCTCTTAGTGGAGCACCTTGAATTCAGAGTATCTCACACAGCACTGCTGTCTTGCCTTGACTACAGACACTGCTGAGAGGATACCAGGGCAAAAAGGAGCAAACCTACAGTGAAGTCTGCTTCACACAGGGAAGATAATGCAAGAGATCTGACTCTACAAGCACATAAGCAAAAATCCTGAAGAGCTGTGTATTAACATGGAGCCCAAGGTGCCTTAACTTCGCTGGAAATCACAATTATTAGTATTGTGAACCCAGCATAGCTACATTTAATCCAAGAATCAGCCTATGCTTCCAGTTAAAGCATGCATACCACCTCACTAAATACCCCTTCCCAACGTGCAGGTTTGGAGCTCTTCATTTTCTTACTCTTCCTGTGTTATCCTTTTCCTAGGCAGAGGCTGAGGCCCTGAAGGCCAGAGCTTCCCTCCTCTACACTTACAACCAGTCAGGACACTCCATATAGAGACTGACATATATCCTTCCCCACTCAGAAACGGATTTGCAGCAGATCAGTCTTGATCTCTAGTTCAGTTTTAGATTATGCTCAAGTTACGGCAGCCAGAGTTCAATCCTATGAATGTAAGCTAAACACAAAAAGGAAAGCCATTTATCCTTTTCAATTCACCCTTACGGCATGTTTATCCAGAGTTTTATAATCAACTTCCAGTTTTAAATTATTTTCTTAGCACTTCACAGAACCTGCATGTCACTCCCTCCCGAAGGGGATGGCATTGCACAGAATCTTGTCTAAGTTAGTCCAAGTTTCCACATGTGACCAGAAGTCTTACTTGTTAGAACACACCCCTTTTCCAACTATTCCCCACATTCCCTCTCCTCCCACCCCTCCCCAGCAATGGGCAATTACTTCACAAGAAATGTAAAATAGGATATGGGTGTACACAAAACCTACCCTTCACTAATACTGAACAGAAAAGCCTATTTTCCAATTACAGGACATTTTTCTCTAAATTTAGGTCAGCACTGGTGCAGTCTGCACTGTGTATGATTACCACAAGGATAATACCAATAAGTACATATATTTTCTCAAACTGATTTAAAAGTCTATGAAGTTAATCGGGGAAAACTTTAATATTGCTACTTCAGAGCACTAGAACACACAAAGTGAATCCAATAAAGATCCTTGTATTGATTCAATATTAAGTATTAATTGCATGACCATCATAGCACCTCTTTACATTATCACACAATCACCAGAATTATCAACTGCTTTTAAAACTAAAAAGGGTACAGTCCAATATTTATAACTTGCACACTGTTACTATACAGAAACTAGGTGCATGGTACAGTGCTGCAAAAATGGAAGCCTGCAGTTTTGACAAAGATGCCAAGTCATGTTGTAGACAATTTCAGTCAAACTGGCAATACTGTTTAAGCAAATACTCAAAGCAGGAAATAAAGGACAAAAAAAAGCATTCTATAGCCAAATAAACATCTGAAATTTCCTTTCCCTTTAATAATACAAGTAAGGTCACTTTTAGCCTTGGAACAGATACATGTTCACCTATGATGATCTTGCTAACTACTACACAATATCTGATGTCCTCTGCTAAGAATATAGTTTAAGAAAGCCGCAGTTACAAGAGGCATCTAATGTAATATCTAAAATTTCCTTTATGGCATTTATTGAATTCATCTTAAACAGTGAATATGGAAAGATGGCCTCATGTTTCCTTTTCAATAGTACTCTGAGGATCAAGTGGCTTTCAAGCAGCATGGTGGGTTTGAAATTTTTGCAGTTTAGATCATTCTGTTGCGTTTATGAGTTGGTGAGTCTGTAATGACATCGCCACACTGGGCTGAGGTACGCTTTCTAGTTCCACCATTGTCCAAGTGGAGTGCCATTTCTTCTGATATGAAAGTGTTCAAATCAACATCATGGAGTCCATTTCTCCTTCGACTAGCATTGGAGCCACTGCTCACGTGAGTAGGCGAGCCTGGGGTACTTGAGCGAACACTTATACTAGCCATTGCACCACTAAGACCTGGGGAAAGAGAGAAACACCATTAAAGTCACACAGCAAACAAACAGCATTTCCCACCTCTGGCAGAAAGGATGACACTTAGCAGACTTCTCCTTAAAGGCACTTCATCCTGCTGGTTGTACCATGCTTTTATTTCAAGTGCAGACCACACCTTCTCAGCTTTTAGTCCGTGTAAGAATCTAGCGACTGGCAGAGCTGCTTTTTATGACGTTAACAGTGAGCTTACACACCAGGGGGTAGCAGCACACTCTGGTAAACACCAGCTCCATAAGCATGATAAGCTATTCAAAACATGTACAGACCCAAGAGCAGACTATTTCAATACAAAGGCTTCGCACCAGAGCAAGAGTTACACAGTCTTACCAAGGAATTCCCAGGCTGAATTGGTTTGGTCCTGTTTCAGCACCACCATCCTGCTCCCTTTCACTCCCTCAGCCACTGCAGTCCTCAAGAAAACTGCAGTATGACAGCATATCTCACAGGTGTACACCACAGCCAGTGGTTAAATAAAAGCTTTATTTCCTGGCTGACACTAACAGCCAACACATTATCAGAATTCAGAAGAGCACTTCAATAACCAATACAGAAGGAAAACCACATGACAACCACCCAAAATTTGCTATTGACAGATCTGATCCAAAACATTGTCATAGGTACCCTGCAAGTACGTTGGTTTGTGTTCAGATTATTAGTGTTTAACTGAAACTGAAGTTCATTTCTTGTAGAAACAAGGCCATAAAAAGGAAACCATAAATTTCATACTAATTTAAACTTCTTCTTCAGCTATGTTACTATTATACTTTTCACAAAAGTGGGACATTCCAAAATATATGTTTACTAAGGGTTGGTACATGGAAGCCTAGCTACGCTTCTCAATTTGGAATTCAGGCTGTATTTGTAGATAAAGAGGAGCTCAGAGATAAGACAGACATCTTTGTTATCATAACTCCTTCAAATCTGAAAAGCACAAAAACACCTATTGGCCCTAGAAATAAAACTACCAAAGCAAGAGTCATGCAGGAAGATAAACAGCATATCTATATCTGCTACTCAATCAGTCCCCAGAAACCTCAATTAAAAGCTAAACTCTAGAACCATCTGCAGCAGTGGCAGGTTGATACACAAGTCAGGATGGAACAGGTCAAACAAATATCACTCTATTGAACATTACTATTAAATGCACATTTAAAGCTCAGAACTTGTAAAGCACAGGGAATACTTTTACACAGGTCAGGCATTATGCAACCAGCAGAAACAGTCACTAATCACTGCTGCTTTCTTAGAGCTTTTGCTTACAGCTCTGCCTGGTGTTCAAACACAGCTCAGAAGCATGGCCTGAACTCTGACATGCACCCTGCAGATTTTATTAATATCAAAATCATCTTTCATTCACAATGGCAGAAAGTATTTCAACAGCAGAAGCTGTTTTAATGGAAAGGTAATTCAGGAACAAGCTTTGTGACAGTACTCCCTGGATTAAGGTCAAGCTCAAAGTGAAAACCATTACAAAAAGTTTCTATACATCCACCAAAGAAAGTAAAGCAGCTACTTGAGGACATGGATGTATGAGCAAAAAGCCAATTCAGATATCATAACTTGGATAAACTACTAAGGTGCACTAATTTGGGCAGGTAACAAATCACTTCACAATTCAAAGAAAACAGTAGTTTAATTTCAACTGTCATGACATACATTAGAAAAAAACATTTATTCATCCTGTACATTTAAACTGGAAAAAAATCTGACAGTGCATAGAAGGTGACATTATTTCAAATCCAAACTGATTGCAGAGATTCACCCCACATCACTATTCCAAACAAAATTGCTTTGAACATGAAAGTTCACTGTTGTTACTTCCACTTAGAGAAAACTATTTACATCACTTTCAGTAATTTATATCATAAACCCATAACCAAATGGCCAACATACTAAATCAGTTTTATCATGACATCTTTTCATTATGTGTAGTGCCAAAGACAAAAGTTATTCCAAATAAACTCCAAAACTGACCTGTGATGTGAAAAGACATTTTTGGCATCACTCAAAACCCATGTTTTTAAGTGGAGCCTTTTCAAGTAACAAGCATTCTTTAAAATAGTAGATACAAAAGTCAGTTAAAAGATGCACCTTTAATATGCTGAAGCATATTCAAAATCAGACTGCCAAGGTTCACAAGCAATGCCCAAAGCAGTCATTAACATCCTAATATTTAAGTAATAATGAATCATTGTACATTTAAATACACAAACAACCTTTAAGAGATAATTAGAAGTTAAAATCTTCAAACAAACTTAGTGTCAAAGGCAGGAGAGTAGTTTTGAATTAATTTCTACAGAGATAGGAATACAAGGATATTGCATCACAGCATGGACTTCGAGGTGCAGTTTAATCTTGCATCTCATACAGGTATTTAGTACCAGTAAGAGTAATTACTGAGCATGTAACAGACTGGGTGACAACCTGGTATCAGTTACTGGCACTTAACATATGACACAGCACTACACACCAAGCAGGAGAGCAGAACTGCCAAATGAAATATTTGGACCACAGTTCACCACTGGATAATCAAGCCAACATGGAAGAGTCAAAGCAAACTCAAGGCATGCACTTAAGTATCAAGATGCCATTTCATGGAAGCCACAACTCTGAAGACAGTCTGCAATGCTCAAAAGATCTACTTTTTGTCAAGAGAGAAAACATCTTTCCACAGTTACTTTTTTTCTTGGAGAGTTGCTGCAAACAGAGAAAGTCTCAGAGAACCCATTTACTGTGAATTATTCTGAGTTTAAGCTTTCAGTGGACTCAGTGCTCTTCCCAAAGCACTTCAGCATTTAAAGCAGTAAAGCAAACAGTAACTGACACTAGGGAGCAGTCAGATGACATGACTGTCAGCAAACACCATTTCACAACCCCAAATTTCTGTGATTAACAAGACCCAATCACAGGCACATCAATTTTGTCTACACAAGAGGATAGAGATCCAAACAGCTGCTAAAGTGTCTTTACTTCTTTCCCCAATCTCACGACCATCTCTGAAGTCTCCCACTCCTTTCTACCTTATTACTAAAGGTCTTTAAGAAAAGCACCCGTGGCTCTTGCCCCCTTTTTACATTTGAAAGGACTGAAGTGGAGGGCATATCTGAAATGTTTTGCAGTACTTATAACATTCTCATTCCTGTCATAACTTTTCAGTCATCAACAATATGACATTTCATAGCCAGTTAATTTTACAAAAAACTCTTACCTGCAGCTAGATTCTACAGGCATTTATTATAGTTCTATTGAAAAGTGCTGCAGTATAGAAAGAATTTTGACCAATGTTAGCTAATTTATAACTAAGTATTCTCCAAAGCTATCAAGTGATTAGAATGCTTGGCTAAAAGTATGTTTCATGGAGTATGAAATACTTAACACTGTCAACTCAAAATTAGCAAGTTTATCAACACTGGCCCTACAACCCATAAAAGAAGTTTCATCTGCACCACAACCATGTGAATAATGAGTGACTTAGTCAGGTCACTACCACAGCATAATGTACTGGGTAACCACTGCTCAGTATAGTAATAGTATTAACTATTGTTTTCCAGGAGTTTTAACTGGGAAGTATCAAAAGGAACATTCATGCTTAGATAAGTGTGACTAAAGCAGGAATTAGTTAATAACCCCAGATAAATACAAGATGGCATGCAGAGAGATCCTTGTCACTCCCCTGTGTCATACCCACCCTTTCACAGGACTGCTCAAAGAGCAAGTTTTAGCAGCACATACCAATGCACAGTTCCATCACAGCTATATATACACACAACCTTTAAATTAAACTATGGCAAACCAATCTGAACTCTGCTCTCCCATCCCCTCTTCTACCAACTGCTGCTTCTATATTCTGCTAAGTGCTCATGTTTTAAACTACAGTTTAGTATTTTGAGAAGCAAATAGGAAGGGCTGGTGGAAATTCAGGTTTTTAAGGGGCCAAGCCACACACTTCTACATGCAAGTGTTCCCTCTGCCCACAGAGAGTGAATCACGTGAATTATATACATCAACATTAAAGCTGAGGAGAAAAAGAACTAACATTCCCTCACTGTACTGGTGCCCTAATTTTTTCCCTAATTCACACAATTTTTGGTTAAGTCTAACGCAGTTCAGCACTGCCTTTCCAAGCTTGCTTCTTCCCCCTCCTCACACCATAGCATTTTCTCACATTACGGTGGGAGAATGGGCTGTGAATGTGGAGCACATCCCACATTAGAGGACCAAAGTATCATTTCAGACATGGGCCAGGCACAGCCACCAGTACCACAAGGCTTGATGTGCTACAGCCAGGCACAGAGGCAGCTTTTGGGAGTCTTATGACTATTAGCTCAGGTTGATGTAATTCTGTCCTTTGAAACCCATCCCTTACAGACCTGGGGATGTCGATACACATCCAGGGACAGGTGAAGATACATCCATACCTTCACTAACTGCAATGACAGTTCAGGCACTGCTGAAGTTAAAAACCCAACTCTATATTTGAGGTATTTATCTTCTACTGCCACATCTTAAAATATCAGATGTATAACTCTTGAAGTTACACAAAAATCCACTGGCACTTCAGAGTAAGACATGTATCACCTTGGACTAACTAACTACTCAGCTTTTCTTAAAGGCTTTAACTTCTTCTCAAGTATTCACAGTTCCAAGTTTCAAGCCACGTTCCAATTCAAAGGTTGCCCCTCAGCACACAAATAATGGAAAGCTGATATTAAGGGCAAAGATTTTGTTTACCAGGGTTTACTCTCTCAAGAGGTTACTTAGTTCCAAATACTCATTCTCAAGTACCCTGAAGTTACACTGAAGATTTCAGTGCAACAGCACAGAACATCCCATGGAGCTGAAAGAAAAGGGAGATCCCATACCCCTTAAAACGTTTTCATGTTTAGGTTTTTGTCATGATAATTTGCTTTTGGCTACCATAAAAGGCTTGAAAGTAGAACAGTAGAGAAGAACAAATTTTCCTTATAGTACAGAGATTACAAGGTAATCGAGGTAGATAGACACAAGGGGATTGTGATAACCAGTATCACAAGATTCAATTCTGGGTTCAAAATCCCTGGCTTTTGTCAACAAAGCTGTCAACTAACTACCTTTGCAGAGCTATAATATGGGTCAGAGGTAACAGGGCTGGAGACAGAAGAGGCAAGGCTAAAAATCCAATTTTAACACATTTCTGATGCAGCACACAGTTTAGAGATTGCACTGATACATAAAGGATAGATAGTCTTCTCTAACATTTTAGGTCTAGGGCACACACTTAGAATTGTGTTTGATGTTCCAGGAAAAATTTAATTATTAGCTATTTTGTTACCACAGCTTCTGTCAAAGTTTTCAGATGTGCTTATGATGCATTTAGGGGTTACATGATCAAAAAAGAGGGATTTTCCCCCATAAAAGAGGATAGATGGTCAGCAAGTTATAATGCCATGGTCTTTAGATACATATTTGTACCTATTTCTGAGAAGCCAATACACCAACTCTGCTTCCACAGAGCTTTACTTGGAGCATAGATCATGGATCATTCATATCTACCCCTGCCTCACCAAAAGAGGGCTTGCTGAGAGCAGCAAAGTTTTAGCATTATTCCTCAAACCTACTTCAGCCCATTCACATCACTAATAAAGAAATACTCCATTCCCACCAGGAAGCACTACCAGCACAAAACAAAGCCTCACTCTTTTACATGCCACTCAAAAACTCCCCTCAAAACCTTAGTCCTGAACACTTGCCTGGACTGCTACTCACCATCATCAGGTTCTCATGTTCCCTCATGATACCCAGAAGCAGCAAAGCACTTTTAAACAGCCTGACAAATAGGGAGATAAGCATAGCCCTACACAGAGCTGAAGAGCCTTCACAGGCTTCAGAATCAAAACATAGTTTTGAGAAGCCCTACAATAAATGGGAAATGAGTTTGGGAGATGGTGTAATCACAACTTCCTTAATGTTAAAGAAAAGAGGGGGAGAAGCTGGAGGAATGAAGACATTGGAGGCAATAACCTAAAAACAGTTATGAGGCCAAATACAAGCATAGTCACTAAAGCATTAGCACAAAAGCATTTGTGTCAAGGACCAGATTGTAACTGATATCAGGAGAACCTAACCCAGAAGGTGACTGACATGTAATCTTGCCAACCAGCTGATGAAGGGGAAGAGGGCATTTGTAGTCCCTGCAGTGCCACTGCAGAGCACAGAACTTCCTCATGGCCCTGTATAAAGTTATGAAATAAGAACAACTTTATACATCATGGTTCAGATCCCCAGGCTACATAGAGAAGTGAGTTCCATAAACACCCTTATCAAAAGCAGATGCTAGGAAACAATACATGGACACAAAGAGAACCATATCACCAATAAAATGGCTCTGAGTTTATTCACTCTGCTTGAGCCCCCACTGTGCTGAAGAGAGTAAGCTAAGCTTCCTTCTATCTCAGAGTGAGCCTCTGTAGTTAGATCCAACTGCACACCAGATTCAACTAGTTTCAGAAGATATTTTTAAGAGGTTGCTTATCACAGTGAGAGCCTGCAGTTGTTCTCATGAAAACAATTCTACCTACTGAACAGGCCATAGTGGGGCACGGAGTTCTCTAACCAGCTTCCAATACATAAAGGAAAACCACCAAAACTGACACTACTGGGTGGAAGCATGCTTGGTTTAACTGGCAACAGAGCAGCCAAAAATACCAGGATTAGGCTGCCACCTAGACAAAAACAGTGTCTGGCTTATGTATCTTCAAAAACCATGACAGCATAGCAGAAGCAAAGACTGCACTTTCAGGAATCCATTCTAATTAACTTATTAATTCTACCCCCCACTGAGAATATCAAGACAGTATAAATTTCATTAGGTTGCACTTCTAGATAGCTTGATATGGTCTACTATTTGTACCTAAAGATATCTGCTACACTTTAGAATTTTAACAGGCATAAAACCCACAGGTGAACTGCCTCATTCCAGCTCAAGAGCAATTTAAAACATATTTGTCTGTCACTTGCTAAGTAACAGTCCAGTACAGAATAAGCTACTGAATATTCATATCTGGAAAGACAAGATATACACCACCAACCTTGTTAGTGGTAAGTTGTCTGGAAGACACTTAAATCTGAAAGTGAGCTAGAACAAACTTCTGAACAGGACTGAGTTATTGCAACAATGTGCAAGTGAAATACCCTTTCCAGGACCCTTTAAGTAGAATGCTAAACCTTATTATCCAGGGCATAACACAGGTCCTAGAGTGAGCTAGAGGCAGAAGCCTCAGACATCAAATTCCTTCCCTAAGCCCCCAGAAATTTGCTAGTAGTCAAATCTTAATATGTAACTCGTTACTACCACAGTATTACCATTTTTCAAGAATTCTGTTTACTTTAGCATTGCTATGAATGCCAAGTCTCTCCATGCTTCAAAAACACTTCCGAGAGTTGATACTTAACTGGTGACTTCACAGCTGTGGAATATTACAGATCCAAACTTCATTTTTATTCAACACTTTTTCCTCATTCCAAATATTTGACTATGCCTTATACACCTAAAACCTCCCTCAGACAACAAGGAGATACCTTCAGCTGGAACACCAGGTACATGACATGTTATGATATGCCAAGAGCCAGACATGCTTTAAGAGCCCCCACCCAAATTTAACCAAGTAGTATTGAAAAAATGACCGTTACCATGCAGAGCTATGGCTTCACGGAAGGGTTGCAAATCAGTCTCTACAGAGGAGCTAGTTTCTGTTGAAGTAGCTCGGTTAGGGGATACTACAGTCAGTCTTGGGGGAGCTCTAGAATTTCTTGGAGGAGGAACTTTTCCACATAGGAAGCTGATCAAGTCTTCTCTTCGAATAGTTCTTCTGCGTTTTTTAACCCAAGCTAAGACATCCTTGTTCCGCCGCTGATAGCCAATCTGAATTCCTAAATCAAAGCTTCGCTGGTGGGCATCCACACTTTCTGCAAGAAGACAGAGAAAAGGGCTCTCAGTGTGTTAGAGACAGCAATACCCAGCACAGGACATCACTGGTATGGTTTCCTGTCAATAGGAAAGGAGGAGTATGGACATGTTTGACAGGTTCCCATAAGGCAGTGCCGGTTAAGTCAAACAACTGGCACCGGAGTCCCATTAAACCTAAACAGAGTATGAGGAGTCACAAAGTCAACAGCAACTCCAGCACCACTTAAATAGCATTTACTATATTTCAGGTCAACACTGCAGCACTGTTTATTTACATCAAAAACACACAGCTTGTCAGTCTGAGGTAGGTAATTAAACCAACAGACAACAGACTTAGACACTCCTGAAGTGCATCAATACAGACAGGAAACTCCACCAAAAATCAAGGAATAACTGCTTCTCTTCATTCCAATAGGGCAGGAATTGTCAGAAAACTCAAGACTTCTTCAGAGAGCTGCTAGTTTCAGCTGACCTTCAGTTGCAGAGGCAATTCATAGCCTGTAGTTTTGGAACGAGTTAGAACACAAGCATCCCCAATGTCTTTCAGTTAGGTAAACCATTTACAAAGGAAGGCTAAGAAAGTTTCCTTCCCCATTTAAGATCCCAGTGCAATTTTGATACACAAAAAGCTTTAAACACACTATTTGCAATAATTCCTACCAAAAAATGCAATTTCATTCTCTGTCAATTCAGTCACCTGTGCACATCAGCTGTAACTGTGCCTCTACAAGACTTAAATGCCATGTATTGAGTTGCTTTCAAACTTCAGGAAGTGTATTTCTGGCTACTAGGTTTGAGTAAGTTTCAGACCACAGTAACAGGTGGGACAAACCCTGTTTGCTACACAATTATGCTCATCTTGTTTGTCATAGGTTTGTTATCAGAGCTTTGCCAACAGCTATTTCAGTTTCATGAAAATTACTGTTATGGTGCTCTTGCTCCATTAGAAGACATCAACATATCCACTCCAACTTTGTTTACTTGATTGCCACAGAATTTTTTAAAATACAGCACAGCTGATTAAAACAGCATTTTATGCTCTTGCTTTACTAGTGAAGTCCACCCATTTTTCCCCAAATATTAAGGTGTTTCCTTAAGAACAGCTGTCCAAGATATTGGTTTACAGGCAAACAGTTACACACACATCTAATCAGGCTTCCTCACACTCAAAACCCCACAGAGAACCACTGGTAAATGCTATTCCTAGGGTTGTATTCTAAAGACACCCCTGCATGCTCCATAAAAGACAGCACTGAAATCTACACTGTCAAAAAGCAGCACTTNACTCTTGCTTTACTAGTGAAGACCACCGTAAGACCCATTTTTTCCCCAAACATTAAGGTGTTTCCTTAAGAAAAGCTGTCCCAAGATATTGGTTTACAGGCAAACAGTGACACATCTAATCAAGCTTCCTCACACCCAAAACCCTGAAGAGAACCACTGGTAAATGCTATTCCTAGGGTTGTATTCTAAAGANATTACTGTTATGGTGCTCTTGCTCCATTAGAAGACATCAACATATCCACTCCAACTTTGTTTACTTGATTGCCACAGAATTTTTTAAAATACAGCACAGCTGATTAAAACAGCATTTTATGCTCTTGCTTTACTAGTGAAGTCCACCCATTTTTCCCCAAATATTAAGGTGTTTCCTTAAGAACAGCTGTCCAAGATATTGGTTTACAGGCAAACAGTTACACACACATCTAATCAGGCTTCCTCACACTCAAAACCCCACAGAGAACCACTGGTAAATGCTATTCCTAGGGTTGTATTCTAAAGACACCCCTGCATGCTCCATAAAAGACAGCACTGAAATCTACACTGTCAAAAAGCAGCACTTCAAACCTAACACAACCCACCAAACCAGAAAAACACCTCTGTTTGAGCAGAGTTAAACTGTGGGGCTTTTGGAATATAAGCTGTACAGGTACACATAAAGTACACTTAACATGTGACTTTTTTTGCACTCTAAGAGCATTTTGCCTATACTGCTTTGTAATCTAAAGGCTACATTCCCAAATGCTAATTCCTGGGAAAGCAATGGCAACATGACAGATCATTCCTCCTGCCATTTTATACTCCACAGCAGCTTAGACTCCAATGCACTGGCAGTAAAAGCTACCCAAACACTTTGGAGCCAATTTAGAAGCTGATAATATTCCTCTAATCACTTCCTGAAATACCAGGAGAGTCCTTCTGGGGCCAGGAGCCCGAGTTTACATCAATACCCTGCTTTCTTTGTGTAAGAGAATGCTTTGCAAAGTGCTAACTGTGAACTAGGTATGAGGTCAAACACAGTGACTGCTGATGTAGCCTAGAGAAATTTCAAGCATCATTACCCTGGGAGAGATTAGGTTTTTATGGTAAAAGCTACAACTACTTTGTTTACAAAGTTACGTCAAGTTGCATATATTCTGAAACTACTATGTCAAAACTAACATTTAGAAAACAGAGTTCTTAAAATAAAAATAAACTGTAGGCTCAGAAGTCTTATTGTAAGATACAACTAAAACTTTCCCTGTGGCCTTAAGTTCTAAATTCTACCTTACAAGCCATGCCTTCACTTCTTCAGTGTAATCTGGAAGACAATCAAGTGTCTTTAACACGGCCTCTATCACCAGCACTAATCAGAAATTCGTGACCTAAGACCATCAGTGTGGTCTGATATTAAGCTTCTAAACTATTTTCAGAAAAAAAAATGCTGACATTCAAGACATCATGGCATTCTCATTATGCACAGTTCCTTGTTAAAAAGATGATGCCTCAGAAATCTGAACATTTATCAGATCAGAAACCAGCTGACAAGGCAAGAAGCTGTTTGTGGGGTTCAATTCACCACACCAAATAATTCTCCGGTGTTTGACAGAGTCCTCCAAAACACAAACATTAGTGAGAATGTGAAAAATAGGACGTTTTTTATAAGATTTTTCACTAGCAAAAGCAAATTCACATTAAGAGACTTGCTTGGTATGACAGTGTTTAGTTGGTTCTGCCATGTTCTTACCAAATCTCTACCCACTTGCAAGATAACAGAAAATTGAAATTTGGCAGCTCTGACTAACTGAGCTACTTCAGCACCTAAAGATCTGTTTCAGGTGCTGCTTTTTGAAGCATAACATTACACCTGACTAAAGACAGCTTCCTACTCAAGTTCTAGTTTCCCTGATCACCACATACATATACATATCCTTCAGTTAATCACATCATTGCCAAAAAAACCCAGGGTTCATTTTGCCTAGAGCACAAGTAATCAAATGTTTTAACCAGAAACAAACAGCCCAAGTCTTCCCAGTAAAGATGGTGTAAGGGAGAGCAAGCTATTTGTAAAGGCAGACTGTAATTATTCCAATTTATTAACACTGGTGCTGGAATAGCAGCAGGTATTCTCAGATGACTGGTGTCCCTGACCATGTTCCAGTGACCCACTCCCTCGGGCAGCACCTCCCCTGCTCTGTGAGGTGCTGCCCCTTTACAGGGGTTGACAAACACACACACAGAGCACTAAGAAGCCTTTTCTGCAGGAGTCAAGTCCCTGGCAGTGAGGGTTATGCACCTACATTTCCCCCTTGCTCCGTCCCACATCCCTCAGGAACCTGATCACTCATCACAAACTTGTTAAGTTCAACCCCTTAAAGCAAATCCAAAATGGGAAAACCAGAGGCAAATGAAGGAACACGCAGGTAGAAGCACAGATAACGCTTCACAGATCAAGGAAACAAAAAACTCACCAAAAAAAAAAAAAATCACTACAGGCCAGAAAAACAACCATTTGGAACTTTAAAGCATTTCTCTTCCTTGGAATAGAAGGCAGTAACAATGGGAATCACACTGTGTCAACTTAAGCCTTCAGTGACATATATCATTTTGGTACAATCTTTTAAACAAACTAAAAACCACTGAGTGAGCCTTCCTGCAGACAAGAATTCCTGTGACAACCCAAGGAACTGCAGTTCAGAAACACACAGTTAAAACAGCACAAAAAGCACAGCCACACGCAGAGCACACTCGTATTAAAGTTCTGGCTAACACTGCTTTCTTAGAGCCACCCTGGACACAGCCATAATGATATTCTAGTGCTTAAAATAAACTGGGAGGCTTACTGAAGAAGCCTCACTGCCACAAGAAGATAAAAGTTTTCTGTCACATAACATCTATTCAGAATTTTACAAACACTAAACGTAACTTATGCTTGCTTCACCACAAAAGTACAGGCTTTATACTAACATCCCAACATCTAATGCACCACGAAATAAATTCCCTGCATTTTGTGTAAGTACTGCTTAATAAGCCACGGCACACTTCTCTTGAATTCACAAGGGACAGACACACGTTAAAAAGACCCTTTTTCAAGGGTCTCAAAGTAAAATAGCTTTTCAGTTCATTAGTCACTGACATGAGGCAACAGAAAAGATTCAGCTATCGTCAGCTAAAGCGGCCCAGGGAAAACTTGCAAGATTCAGGAAGCAGTCTCGGGTTAGATTTTATCAGGGTGAATAAGAGACATTAACAGGCCCTGCTTATGAGTAAGCCGGGGCAGGAGGCTCTGCGGTGAGGGCTGCCGGGGCAGCGGGGCGGGGGGGCAGCCCCTTACCTTTGTAGAGGTTGGTGACCGCAGTGGCGGCGTTCTGGAAGGGGACCCAGAGGGAGAGCCCCGGCTGCTGGCACACCCGGTCTGCAGGGAGGGAAGGACACAGGCTGTTTATTTTGGAGCACCAGCTCCGAACGGCCATGTTAGGTTTCGCCATTTTGTTCCACCTTCCGGAGGCAGCCCCGGATCGGGGCCGAGCTGGGCCGGGCCGGGCGGGGGGTGGCCCGGCCGGGGCAGTGTCCGCGGTGCCCCCAGCGCGGAGGGGCCCGCCCG
>VYXB01006448.1:188416-229517 GCA_013397135.1 Pachyramphus minor
GCCGCTCGGGCAGAGCCGCTCCCGCCCCAGGGCTGCCCCTGCGGTCGCCGCGCCGAAGCCGTACCGGGAGGTGGCGGAGGGTGCCGCGGCACCGCCGAGGGGCAGAGCCACCCTGGGAGGCGGTTCCCTTCCCGGCCCCGAGGGAAGATGGCGGCAGGGCACGGCCCCAGGGCCGAACCCTTTGGCACGGCCGGGCCCGGCGCCAAGAGCCCGGTAGAGGTGGCTCTGAGGGGCTTGCACCGAGGGGTCGGACCCACGCCGTCACTTCTCTAACACTTCTCTGTCTGTTACACATTATTTACCGTTTGTTGTGTTTGCGTTGTATGAGGCGCGATCCCAAAAAACAGACGGAAGTCGTGGCTGCCTTGCGCACCTTTAAAGTGCTCGGTTACCTCGTGAGCTCTCCAAAGTGCTCCCGTGGAAACGCGCTTCACAACTGATCCAGCCACACTTCCGAGCCAGGAATTGGTGGGGAAACACCGATCAGCAGCAAGCCGTGGACCCCGCTCTCCGTCCTCCACAAGGACCCTCATCCCTCGGGGTTGCTCTGGTGCCAGGGCTGGGCGCTCCTGCATCCACACCTGGGGTTGTGTTCACTGCCACTGCTGCCTGTGGGGCCCAGATCACTCCCCGTGTCATTAAACTGGTATCAGACTCGTGTGCCCCTAACACCCAGCGTTACAAACACAGGCTCTATGGGTCACCTCCTCCTCTGACAGGCTGTTTTATCCAGCACGTTTGTTCCTATTTAAAACTTCTTAAAACGCACAGGAATTCGAGCCTGAATCGTATATACTGGGGGAAGAGGTGGTATGAGGAAACAGTTAGCGCTGTTGAGGTTTTTCCTTTTTATCTCTGAGGACAACTGAAACTAAAGCTGCAGCTATTGCGTTTCCTAAACCACTGAGTCTAATTACTAGGGACTTCCTGCTTGTGGGTTATGCTATAGAACTCCATCTGAGTAGGAGGGATAACAGTATCCATAGCCCTGTGCATGTCTTTTTAAACTGGTGTTGGCTTTTAATATATATATCTCATATATGTATATATAACACTAATGCACATACAAAGAAGCATGGGTATTCTCTTCCTTTCTAGGAAAGGCTCTGTCTAATCCTTAATTTAGGATTATGAACCTCAGTAAAATTGGGTTTGTAAGTCATCCATTGATCAGCAGGCCACTAAGTACCTATTGTGGTGCAACATGGTTTTTTTTCTCCTGTGCAACTGTTTTAAGGAAATCAAAATCAGAAGATGAAATCTTCTCTGTTGGTTTCTAATAAACTACTTACAAGTTGGAAATATTCATTCCTTATGTTCTTAAAATGTTTAAATATTGAAAGCCATTAAATGGTGATGTGTGATGGGATTGTGTTCAAGTATTTTTCCAATAAATCAGGTCCTTAAATTCATCTCTCTCATAAAAAAGCAGGAATTCCTATCAGGTTCCATGGGCTTTGCAGATGCTCCCTGTAAGATCTGGGATCAGATGTTAGTGCATGGAGGAGACGTGGCTATCCTGGATTTTGTGTGCCACACATCTGTTTTTCTGAATATTTCTAAAGAGTTGCATAATGTTGGCAACTGTGAAATAAACAGTTTGTTACTGCAATACAATGTAGTGTTAGTCATGATTTATCAGGCACACAGTCCTGAAATTTGGCTATGACTGGTGCCCAGTCAGTGCAAATCAGGCAGGGGGTTGTAATACATCGCTGGGCAATCCTGGGTGAAAGCTCAGCACCCAAATCTCCTGGTTTAGTTTGGCTACACACAGTCCTCAGGAGAATCTACAGCTGATAAAATCTGGTGAGATTTTGAGGGCTGTTTTCCTTTCTACACACATTGCACCAGGTGGGCAATATTGGAATTGTTGTATCAATTGTTTTTACAGTTTTCTGGAGGGGCCATTGGCAATTTCTGGCATAATAATGGAGAGGGGCTTAGCACAGCTAAGAACATTGGGATACTGAATTTTCAAATTACTAAACTTAAATCATTTTTTGGTAGAATAGATTAAAGAACTTTAATTTGGTCTACAGACTTCTTTGTGCCACTTGAAGATATAAAGGGTATTGGGGAAAGGAGCCAAGCATTTTCAGGGACTAGGATAATAATGGACCATGTGAGTCCTGCACGTAGAGGAGTAGAATTAAATGGAGAATGAGGGCAATCTTGATGGACTTCTTGAGGTAAATTGTGGAGGAGGCAGCAAAGGAGAGAAGAAAAAAGAACAAAAGCGCCTTAACACACGCAAATGCTTCTCCCTGATGTCTCCTGAGGAGCTCAGTGCCTGCACCCTCTGAGCAACACTGATGCACTAAAGAACATCTCCTCCCTATAAATGAAGAACAAGTTTCATGCTTTCTGACCAGCCATGGATGGTACAAACACAGTTGTGCCTGTGTTGGTTGCTGGTAAGGGATTTGTTGGCTAAAGACTGGGAGGTCACTGACGTGCATATGGCAAACGTGGTGTCTGAGTAATCCTGGTGTTTTGCCTCTTAATTTCCCCCATGGGAACGCTGTAGTGATGAGAGCAGTGTGGCATCCCACTGAAGTCTCAGGGGAGATAATTACTAGAGCATGATGAGAATATGCTAATTGTAGAAGGCTCTGAAGACTTGTTTTATTCCCTGATGCAGACTCTTACTGGGAGTTGAATTTAATGATAAGTAAAGGAAAACATTTTTTTTTAAATACAAAAACATGGAGTGGGGAAAGAGAAAGGTTTATTCGTAATACAATCTATTCAAAATGAACACTAACATTTTAAATTATCTGTTTGTATAGATGGCTGAATGCAGACATGGGAATGTTTTCACAGTGCTGTGGCCAAATGTGAATACTTGTGTAAGAGAATGTTTACGGTATTTTAAGTGGAGGAACTGAAGGAAGGAGGTATTCATTTTACCAAAGAGAAAAAAACCAGGTCTGAGTGACAATATTTTCATCTCTCTTCACCATTTTGTCCTTTGGGATCATACTGTCGGTATGTTGTCCTCAAAAAAACAGGTCAGCAGGGAAGGAGATTACTCACCTGCAAATTGTAATGTTTCTCAGGCAAAATTTTTCATCCCAAGTAGGTGTGAAATAATATGGCTGAGCAAGCAAGCAGCAGGTATCCATGAGGAGTCTGGTTCACAGAGAAGAGCCATGCACTGACTGTTTTATATCATGTAATCAAGACAATTTAACCTGTTAGTGGTGCTCTCAGATGTGCTTTTATGTTTTGTTACTGCTGTGCCCCACGGAAAAGTGTGAGGGTAAAGCACCCTGAGTGGAAACACTTGATCAGTCTGAAACTGATTGACAAAGGTTGAGAGCATCAACAGAGGAGGGTTCTCTGTGGTCTCCAGAGCCTCATATTCTCCTGTTTTGGAGTCATGGGAAGCAGAAAAGTAAGGAAATAGGATTAAAGGATTTCTTTTCCTAGCTGTATTCTGAAAACCAAAACTAGGTAAGCACTGCAAAAAGGCTGTCTGAATTCTGGTTTGAGTTTTAAAATGTTGATAACCTTGAATAAAAAAAATATGCTGCCACCGTGTCTGCATCCTTCTGCAATGTCCTGGAAGCACTTTAGTAGCAGCACTTCCAAGAACATGATCAAAATGCTGTCTCATAAAAGCAATGAAATTACATGATTAAAGCTTGGTCAATTTATTTTTGCCTAAAATAGTAATCCAGAGACTTTTTGCCCCAAAAGCCATGCTCAGTTTGAGAAGGAAAGCAGTTTGAGTCTGCAAGAACAAGATTCTTGAAACCTCATGTCAGGACTCTGATATCAAAATCATTAAACAACCCAGACAAGGAGCAAGACTCTCCTTTTGCAAGAAAGACTCGTATCCTATGAGATACAGATAACTGATGTGTGAATTCAAACTCTGCCAAAGAGTATCAGACACAGTTTTCAGTTTCACTGGGTAATACCTCACTACATACTCGGTTCCACTGAAGGAAATGGTATTTCTTGGATAACAGGATAAAGCACGTGGTGAATATGCAGTTGTCCTCCTGCTCAGTAGTTCAGAGCAGCCTAATCTTTCTTCATGCCTTAAGAACTGCTCTGAAAGGAGAACTCTGCTTGCCTATAATACTTCTTTAAACAATGTGTTTATTTTTTGTCCAAATTCAAATCTCTAGTCCATCATCAAAAAGAAAAACAGTTTCTACATAGCACATTAATTAAGATTCACCAACAAGGTCCTGGTGGTCTGTACAAATAAAACAGATGGTCTTTGCTGTGAAGGACCAGCAATTAAAAGACATTTTCATGATATACAATGAATGAGCAGATTCCTTCTAACAACACAACCCTGTTAGTTATAGTTCTGTTGTCAGTACCAAGAGAGACAGATCTTGAAACCGAATTCACTTTAGGAGCTTGTGCTATGGTTAGTGTAACTGTGGGCCCAATATGGAAATTTGTAAATTTGTCCGAATCCCAAACCCATGTCCAAGGCCGCAGGAGAAGCAATATCAAATAATCTCTGACTGCTACAGGTCAAATTCTAACTGTAAAACCAACATAATCACTTACTACAGATATGTGATTGGCCTATAAATAAAAAGTAAAGACTTGGGAAAAAAAACATTGTGGGGGGTCATCTAAGTGGTGTTTCCTCTGGATTATTTGCTCCAGTGTTTTCATGAGACAGGAAGCCAAGGCTTTTTAAAAACCTCAATGAAGGGAGAAGTTCTCCATGTGAACTTGTGGTGTGATGTTGGGATATTTGGCACTCTGCAAATTGCTGCAGCTGGCAGGTGCTTCACTGCTTCCTTCATGTACTCGTTGGAGGAGGAGCAGGATGCCAAAGGTCTGCAGTAGGTTCCCTGCATGCTCCCAAAGGCATTTATGGGTCACTGAAGCTTTTAACTCCCCTCTTTTTTTAGGGCATCACAGACTACAAAGGAGAATGTAGCTTTGCTGTATCACTCTTTGCAGAGTGCTTGAAATCACAGGTTGCAGGAGTGTTTCTTCAGTTGACCCTGTGCTGAGATGGGTTGGTTTGTTCAGAAAGCCTTGTTCCAGTGCTTTATGTCTGTGCTGTCAGCATTGCCTCCATACAGCCAGTAATGTCACATAACCCACTCTTTTCCCAGAAGCAGGGACGTAAGTAAAGCACTAGTTTACTGCTTGCCTTGGTGGGTACAGCCATGAGAACACTCATTTTATGCTCCTGGAGTTACCTTTGGAGAGCATCATCCCTTTATATCTGATCCTGTTGCAAATGAGAACAAATGTCCTCCCTTTATCTAGTCCTCCCTGGCAGTACTTACACTGGACTAAATACACACACAGGAGTGCAGGACTCTCATCCAGCTGTGCCCCCAGAGCTCTGTAGGAAATTATTTTAGCAGGATTAGATGTCTGAATAAGCCATGAAAGCCAGCTCCCTGATCCAACCTCTGAGGCTCTGCAGAACCCCCACTGAAGCTGCTGAATATTTTGCTTGCTCAAGGACAACTGAATTTGAACTTTTCTTTAAAAGAGCAAGTGGGAACACAGAGGTAGGCAGTAACATGAACAGAGGATGGACAGTGGATCTCAGATACCACTTCAATGTCCTTTTGCTTCTTGACCAAATTATTTATTTCAAGGAGTGCATCTTTCCCCCCAGTCTTCTAATCAGTTGAGCAGAAAAAAAAACATCAAACCACCTGTTCTTGTGTTGTAATGTATGTAGTGACTGACTGTTCAAGTTTAAAGTATTTCAAGTGCTAAATATAATATTTGCAGTTCTGCAGCTCAGCTATTGGAGGATTCAAGGGCAGTTTGAATACCAGTAATCTCTTGGAACCCTGGCCAGAGAAGACTTCATTTAGTTTGTGTGGGAGTAGCATGCACAGCACTCCCCAAGATGGGTCCTCTAGCTTCTCTACTCAATTCTCCACCTATATAAAGGAGATAATACACTTCTGTTCCATAAGAGGTGTGGAATTAATACCTGCCCTTCTGGGATCCCTGTAGTGTCAGTTCTTTAAAATCTTAATTTGTCCTGAGCAAACAGGACATGTAGAGTCAGTAAAGGAGTCATTCTGTCTCCATGGATGATGTATTGTGGTTTCTCTTCTGCACTGACTGGTTTTCTAGCTCAGAGAAAATAAGGTTGATGTCCTACTGACCCCATAAGTGCTTAATGAAATACCTTCTCTCACCAGGCAGATTCCATAAGAACAGACTTTTGCCATGAAGTGTTAATAAAATGTTTAAAACATGATGAAAATGCTAAAGAATACAAGTTCTGGATTGTCAGATGTAATCTGACATTCCCACCTGTGGCTGCCTGTCTGATGTGTGCCAGAAGCCTCAGCCAAGGCACCAGTGGTGGCAGGGCTGGGAGTGCCAGCTCCCCAAGTGCAGCCCAGTCTAAAATCACTTCCACCAGTGCTCAGGCCATGATCTGAGCCCTCTCCTTCACGGTGGGGGTAGTGGTACAATGGTGGAGGGCAAAGTTGTGAAGAACACAACCAGAACTTCAGCTCAGCTCATTAAATCTCTCCGACATTCACCATGAAGAGCGAGTGCTGGGCTCCAAAAGGTTGGGGTGTGTGTTGAAGAAATTGAAAATACTCCTTCTCAGGTTTGACCCCACTTTTCAGTAGCTCTCTGCAGCACAAGAGAGCTGCTCCTAATGTTCCCTGTTGCTGCTGTTCGATGGAGTGCAGGGGACTTCAAGTGGCACTGGAGCCTGGGCTCGGGCTTTGAGTGCTACTTAAAGTCCTGAATACACCAATTTCCTTTGCGAAGCGAGGGCAGGGAGAGGTGGGTGTTGCAGAGGGGAAACCTTCTCCTATGGGGCAGTTTTCTGGGTTGCTATGGTGAGAGCAACCACCATGCTGAGCTCTGTTGTAACAGCCTCAGAAACACAATGGCCAGAGTCTATTCCAGTGCAGATTTATGCACTTACTCCAAAGCATATTTTTCTGCCCCCATTGCTATAGTCAGTTGTTGTCAACAACTGTGTTCTGTAACACTTTCTGTATTTTACTCTTGGGAACAGACAGAAACCAACCCTAAAATCCAATAAACATGGAAATGGGATAAGCTTTCTTTGAAAAGTGCTTTTTTTCCCTATATTTTCTTTGCCTTTTACGCCAGATCTGAAGATCTGGTTGTGGCTTTGCAGCTTGAAGCATTTTGGGTTGTCTCTGCCTACTCTTGCTGCTCCAGCTCACCCCATTTCCTTACCATGTGGAGGTTTAGGCAGAGTATGGGCACTCACCAAAATGTCCCCCTCAGACAGATTTTTCCCTCCATTCCTTTTATGTCAGCACTTGCCATGTGCATCACGTGCCAGAACAGATCAGATTTAAACCATTGCTTTTGTCTCCTTGTGTTTATAAAAGTACTGGTTTTCAGCCAAATCCTGATCCCTGAGCTGCTCAATGGCCTCGTGTGATGTGGAGATGTTGAGACACATAACAGTGACAAACCAGTTAAATATTATGATTTAAGTCATTCTTCTCTCCTGCAGGTGAAATATGAAACTCCTTCACCTTTTTGAGAGGAAAGATGAGGGAAGAAGGTAAGAGAAGGAGAGGTTTTTAGGCCTTTCCTAAAGAAGAAAATATCTGCTCAGACGGCAAAATCAAAAATAAGCCCAGTACCCCCTATAGAACAAAGGCATGGTAAAACTCAGCTCAGATTTGTTCTTAGTTCCCCATGCCCCCACTGGCTGCATGTTGGCTCTAGCAGGCTGTGTCAGTGTCTGCCAGCCCGTGGATGGTCACTGCTGCCATCCAGGCAGTTATTTGTCTGTATTAATGCACCCCTGTGCAAAGCAGAAAGTCTGACCTGCACGTGGTTGCTGCCCAAGAGCCTGGAGGGGCTGCTCACTCTGGGAATTTCTGGGGCTGTATCACAGTTTGGAGGGTTGGGTTGGTTTCTTTTGCTGGCTTAGCTCTGTCAGAGGTTTGAACAACTGTATTTGCCCACTCATAGCAGGGCAAGTTTGGTACCTTTCTGTTTACAACGAGTACAGTGAGTTCTACCAGGGTAGGGCTTAATACTGCACATATGGGGTTTTTATAGCTGTTTTATCTGAATTCATGACAGATTATCCCTTGGCTTTATATTATCATCTAATAGTGTCTATTAGTGTCTAATATTTTTAATATTCATGGATACATGGTTCAGCATGTGTAATCAAATAATTACAGGTGCCATTAGCTAAGTTATCACACTACTCTGGGTGTATTTCAATGGATAATAATTTAATAAAATTATCACTTAATTTCTGGAGCCCTCTTCTCTGCACAAAAAAATGAAAACGAAATGAAAGTGCTGCTCTTAACTTCCTTCATTAAGAAACTCCAGCCTTGATTAACAGGATCTGAACATCCAAACATTTATAACTTGGTTTCCTGAATTTCTACTCCCAGTGGAATTCACAGGAGGACACTGAATTAAAAAATAGAACAGAAACTCTCCATTTGCACAAAGCCTGTGTGGGAGAGAGATGGGAACAGCGATGTCTCCTCCTCTGCTGTGCTCCTGGAGCAGGGAACACGCCAAGCAGTTGTCTGCATCAGACCTTTGGATCCAGGAACAGCCACGGAAGGAGCAGGTACAAGGGGAAAGGTCTCTGTCTGTTCAAGGGGTTGCTCATCAGAAAGGTCAGGAAGGCAGTGTATCCAAAATGCTGGGAAAGGACAGCAAAGGGGGAGAAGTGAGTGTTCCCTGCAGTGTCCCAGACAGGGACAGCAGGCTCAGGTCTGGGTGTGGTGATGGACACCCCTCGCTGTGGCCTCTGCTCTTTGAAAGGCCCTGTCTTTGCTTCACAGGGTGTAAGTCACATGGTTTACAGTAAATGCCTCCCTAGTGTGCAGCCACTGCCAGCAGGGATTGGTTCTGCCCTGCTTTTGAACCAGCTTTGAACTCACATTGTCTCTCTCAAATAGATTTGGGAACAATGGCATGAACTCGATGTGAGGCTGGCAGCTGCAGAGCAGTTGGACCTTTAGGTGTTCCCTCCAGATGTTCTCTCTCACCTTCCCTGATCCCCCCATTCCTTGTGTTCACACCACACAAAGGCAGTGTTGGACTTCTGTGGCATCCAGAGGGGACAGAAGCTGAGACAGTGAACCTGGAACGGGTGGATCAGGAGCACCCATTCCATCCTTCCATCTCTCCTTGTGGCACTGGCTCAATCCACTGTGGAGCCACTGCAGCCCTGTGGGCAGGGAATGCTTGCACCTGGGAAAAAATGCACCTGAGCATTCAAAGGAGACCAAACAGCGAAGAATCTCATTGTCAATGCAAGAGAAACAAAATAAAGGGATTAAAGAAATTAATGGATTCATTACCAGCATCACAGTGGTCTGAACGCTCTGTCTTAGGGATTCCCTAAGTTCCCACTACAAGGCCTGCAGGAATAGGGCCAAGGAGGTTGACAAATATGTCCAGCAATGAAGCAAGTACAGAGCAGCTCTTCTCTGATGCACATTCCCAAAGCAGTGACTTATGGAATTCCTGAGTCCAAGGCTCCATCCATTTACAATAACAATGCTGATCTGCCCCTTTATAAATAAAAACAAAGCTGTTTACTCCCCTGGTGTAAAACTTTGTGGCCAAAATATATGCAGAAAGCCAGGCAGATTTTCATAATAGTGTTTCAGAAAAGCAGGGAAAATAAATTGGAATTCTAGATCAAACTTCTTGTTGAAGCACTACCCTATTTCTGGGCTTAAATCCCTTCTTATTCTCAGCCACATCCCTGGATATGGTTCCTCACTTTCTATGCTGTGTATTGCTGTGTGCTATTAAAGGAATATTATGTTCCACTTGAGAGGTGGTAAAGTGAAAATCACATAAATACTCAGGGAAGAGCTCTTTGAGATGCTTCAGGACTTAAAGGGCTATGAATTTGCAAGCTCTACTAGCATGATCTCCTTTTATGGCATCTATTTGTATCAAAATATGGTATTTTTACACTCAGAATTGACACATGGATTCCTTCCAACAGGAATAGAAAGATGGCATCAGTCATCTGTGTTTAAAATCCAAACGGAGGATGTTGCATGTAAGAACTGGCATTGGGTAATGAGAGGGAAGACAACAGTGATTCCTATTGATCCTCAAAGTGTGACCCTGAGCAAGTCCCTGAATCTTCTGTGCCTCAGCCTGTGATGCTCAGACATGATTAGCATGTGTACTTTATCAGCAAGGATGTTGTGCAAGTTATTTAATGAGTGCTTGCAAAATGACTTGTGGCATTTGAATGGCAGGGGCTGTGTCATTGCACAGCACTGCCCTATTGTATAATTGCCTGTGCTGCAGGAAGAGCCCACGGCCAGCCACTTGCTGCCTCCCTGCTGAATAACCTGAGGGCAAAGGATCATTTTAGTGCTGGAAGGAAAATCCAGTTACCCAGAGGCATAAGTGCGGATCCATCGTGTTCCTGGGCAGTTCATGCTTCCTTGGGTAAAACTCAGGGGTAGAAGTCCACTGCTGTGTGCTAAGTAGATTTTCTTAGGGCTCTCTTCTGACTTGAAAATAAATATTTAAGTGGAGAAAAATCTGTGAAAGTCAGTAACTACTATCTCAACAGTGGGGAGAAAAGAAGGCACACCTTGGCCCTCGGAGACCTTGCCACTGGAGGCATCTTTGCCCCAGAGAAGGAGTGCAATCCTTGCCTCTATGTTGCTAGGCCTCTATATCTCTATACTTCTCACACATCCAGCTGGCAGGTCAGCCTGTGGATGGCTCTTATCTGTCACTTAGCACTAAGCCCTTCCAAACAAACACAGAAGCAGTGAGGAAACTGGAACTGGATGTCACTCAAGAGCCAGGGTCCCGCATCACTTGTCTCTCCCTCTGCCAGCTCTGCCTTCAGGGCTGATGCCCTCTCTGATGTCCTGCCTGAGGTACACTACACAGGGCTCCAGCCAGGGCTCTGACCTTCTGTCTGTGTAAATAGAATAACTTTATTTTGTTGTTTGCATTAGAATTCCCAAACAGTAGCAGTGCAGAGAGGAACCGGCTCAGCTGCCACTTTTGCCACCATTTCTTTCTCCTTTGTGCAGAGTGATTCTGTTTTAAATTTTACAGTTTCCACAGGGAGGCTTCAATGTGTAACTAAAGGCAAAAAAGTATTTACTGTTAAAGAGGACCAGCCTATGCTGAGGAGATCAATTCCTACTGATTTGACCTTTTCCTCCATAATAAACCAGTTTTATTAAAACTCCCTGCTCATCTTTTGGATCTCTTACCCTTGCAGAGGGTGCAGGAGGACCCCTCGACTCAGGGTTTAAAAACACTTTTTAAAAATTATCATGTGGTTGATTTTGTTCCATGTGGAGCTATATGCCTGTTCATTTTGAATGTAAATATAAAGCCCATGGATTCAATGTGATCTGTTTCATTCCTCAGCAGGGATTTCACTGGGATGGAAGGAATAAAGCTGCTGCCCAGCCCTGGACACAAGCTGACTTTGGAGAGGATTTGCCAGCATTTGAGCTTTAAGATAACACAGAGACAAGAGGATTGCTGTAGCTTTCTTACCTGAATTTAATTGCAGTCCATTTTTTAAGCAGAATTTGAGCAAGCAGTCTTTAATAATAAGCCCCAGATATACTTATGATTGTAGGTGATCTGTTTCTGTAATGGGTGTTGAATTATTCTATGTGATTTGAGAAAAAACTCCTGAAAGAGATTTTTAAACAAATGAGCCTGTTTCTTAGGCAGCCACCAATTTAGGTGATAATCTATAAATAATTGTTCCTTCTACCACTGCAATTTAAAACAGCCATGGCTCCAGCATGACAGTTTGAGCTGCACTTTAGACAATGTTGTCAAAAATCATGCCCAAAGTCACTAAAGGCCAGAAGGCTCATTAGCTGGGAAAAAACACGAGTAAAACCCTTAACATCTTCCAGGAGGAAAGAAATCTGGGAGAGCACTTCAGATTTCTTCATTTTGAATGCAGATCTAATTTTTTAGGCCAGCTGAACAAAATGTCTGTCTCGAGAGCTCCAGAAAGAGGAACAAAAGTAAACTATAAATATTCAGCTCTTGATTTCAGGATTTAATAAATTATGAGCTCTGGGAGAAGAATTTTTTTCCTTTCAAACATGAACTGACTTGATTCATTTTTTAATTTGATTGTATAGTTGCTTGTCACCTTCTATTTGGATACAATGCCTTGGTCTCTGGGCAACACTTTATGATGACATATCCCAAGGGAAATTGGGTCCAAGGGTCTAATGAAGAACAACCACTCCCCCGTGGAAGCCGCAGCCTGTGTCTCTGTATCTGTGTCTGTATCTATAAATAAAGTCTCCTGCACGGGAAGGTCTGATGTGAGACACGATGCTCAAAGATTACTTGACCTATATAACAATCAGTGAGCACTGGTGCCAGCCCCGGGGCTGGGTGACAGACATGGGCTCCCTTTCCTGTGTGTGGTGGTCAGGACACTGCTGCTCCCAGTTCCAGGAGCACACCTGGATGCTGGGGGGCTTCTTGAGAATGTCTTGTAGCCGGTCTGGTATCACTGGCTTTGACTGAATGTCTGGATCCAGGCCCTTGCTGCCCTAAGGGAGGTTGTTTTCAAGCCAAAGCAGACGTGGACCCGTTTAAGTCGTTCAGTGACACCTTGCTGGTGCTCACCACGACACACACTTGGCTCTGGGGTGTGTGGCATCCCCTGAGCCCTCCCAGGCGAGTCGCGACAGAGTCGTGACTTGCTGCTGGCTCAGACCGGGCCCCTGAGCGCTCCGGGGAAACCGGCGATAAACAATTATTCCACCAACTTTAAAAATTAACCGGTGGCTTTTCAGCGTTCAGGGGCAGGTCTGTGGACGGGCAGCCCAGGAGAGCCGAGCTCTCCCCTCGTCCCGGGGCACTCGGTGGGAAATGAGTGAAGGAAATTCCAACTGTTGCACACACAGTCTCACGGAAAGAAATCCGGGAAGCTGAATGACTGGCTGCCCTCTGCTGTCCCCTGCTGCCCGCCGCTGTCCCCTGCCTGTCAGTGCTGTTCCCTGCTGTCCTCTGCCCTCTGCTGTCCCCTGCTGTCCCTGTTATCCCCCGCCCGCCGCTACTGTTCCCTGCTGTCCCTTGTCCTCTGCTGTCCCCTGCCTGTCACTGTTGTCCCCTGCCTGTCACTGTTGTCCCCTGCCTGTCACTGTTGTCCCCTGCTGTCCCCTACTGTCCGCTGTCCCTCACTCCCGCCGCCACCCCCGTGTCCCAGCCCGGCCACTTCCCAGGGCTTCCCCCAGGTCCAAGGAATGTTCGCAGTGAGCTCTTGTCCCCCGAGCCAAACGCTGCCTGTGGAAAGTGTTTCTCTGGTGACTTCGAAATGATTTCTTGTAACTTCAGGATAAGCCACGTTTCCTCCTTTATTTACCTCAGCCCCCACCTCTGGGACGAAGAAGGGTGACCACGCTTCCCTACGGGCTTCCACCTACTGACCTGCCAGGGTGGGTTAATTATTTTAAGATTGGCCCGAAATATATTTAGCAATTCCAACAAATAGCTTTTCCTGCCACCCCAGGCACTTCGAAGTGAAAAAATTAGTAACTAACCATAAATGTGACTCGGGCACTCCACAGAACGCATCGGCAAAATTTCACAGGGAATATTTTCCTTTAGTAGAAACCATCAGTTTAAATTCTCCCTGCTGCTTTTAAGAGGGTGAATTCAATTTACCCTCAAAGATTGTTAAACACTAACGTAACTCTAACTTCGGGAATCTATTTAAGAGTCTTTGTTTCCATGAAAGAAAAGCCTTTTGGAGTTAAAAATAACGAGTTGTGTAACGAATGACTTGGATAAATACTACGGAGCTAAATCCTGGCGTATCAATCACTGCTCCAGGCTACTTGCAGGGCCATCCAGCCCCTCTTGCCTGCTGTTAATGACGGGAGGTCAGTGGCTTTTGTGAGGGACACAGAGTGGATGGGCTGCACGTTAGCACTTGATCAGCATCGTTAGTGCTTGTGTCCTGCGAGGCAGAGGGAAAGGTCCCTCGTGGTCCCGCGGTCACCGCAGAACATCAGGGTCGTTTGTCACCGGGCACGGGCCGTTGTGAGCAGACCTTCAGCACAGCTTCCAGCTCATTTATTTTTCATCTTATTTCAAACTGCTGCGTCCTCTTCTCTCTTCATTTCAACCACTGAGTTCATCGGTATCTGACTCCTTTGGGTCCTCACGCTCAGGACGTGCTGGCAGCGCCGCTTCTTATGGGATAGTGCCGAAATACTGACGTTTTCCCCAGTACCTTTCTCTGGGTGTAGCGGTGCTGCTGTGAGGAAGATTCCACCTCTTACCACCACACTCGCTCCGAACGCGATAAAATAAACGGGGGGCCAGCTGCTGCCCTTTCGAGAGAGAGAGCTCTGGAGAGCTCTGCCCAGCCCAGGAGCCCCCCGGGCTGTGTCCCTGCCCTTCCCCGGCTCTCCATCCCACCCCTCCTGCGGGGGGAGCATCAGGTCTATCTTCCTCTTCTCTCTGTCAAAGACTGTGCTTCGCTCTCTGTGTCCCCCTCAACCCTCAGCTTCCCAGGCTTTAGGGAAGTTGCTCTTTGTGTTGCTGGGGCTCATTCCCAGCCCAGGCCGTGATGGGGAGCACTTTTGCAGGGCACTGCCTCTAAAAGCACGAAGCTCCATAAATCACCTTCTCCTCCTCTGAAAGAGCAAGCTGCCGCTTAGGGAAAAAAATTATGAAAAATCTGGGCTGAAATTTTCACATATTGACAAGATGCCAACGTGGGGAGCTTTTTTAAACAAACAAACAAACAAAAACCAAGCACACAAAGTATTGGGAAATGCTTCATATAGCAATTAAGAATTGGCGGTGCCGCAGGAGCCCGTGCACCTTAAAGGCCTTTTCTGTCTCCTGCCATCCCACTTCGGGGACAAATAGCTGGTTGTGGTTACCATTAAGATCGGGAGATAAGGGGAAGCTGGCAGAGCCCGGGAATGTGGGCTGTTAAGCAAACATCTCCCACCCATCCGGGCTCGGGGTTTTGGGCCAGCAGCTGCCTCCCCGCGGCGCCTTCGCCATCAGGGCACACAAAAGTCATTTGTTCAGCCTCAGAGCTCATTTGGCACTTCCAGCCTTCATTTACAGCTTTAGCTCTGCCTATCCCACTATGCATTAATTTTTAACTTCCTCCAAGATGGACCACTGTTTACTTGCCCCTGAGATTGATGTCCCCGTGCAGTGCAGTGCCTCATCCTTCTGCTCTGACCGGCAGCATTCACTTGACATAAAGGGACTTACTTTTTTTTGCTACAATCCTCCTGCAGCAGAGGGGATTCACATACAATACCTGGCAGGGGTTCCTTGCAGGTTGACTCCTTTAATTGTCAACGATTCTTGTTAAGGCAAGACTGCAAAGTTTTAAGCATGATCTTCTGTCCTTCCCATTCCTGCTGAGCACTCAGATGTGCTTAAACCCCTTTTGGTGACTCTTGAAGTATGAATGTGCTCAGATACAGAGTATTTGTCATTGTGCACACTAAATGTTTGTGTCGGTGCCATCGCCTGTGGCCAAAACAATGAAACTTCCTTTTCTCCAGAAGTGGGAGCAGAGATTGCCCTTACAGGGCTGGCTCTGTCTAACATCAAAGTGGGTTTTGCAGATTTAAGATACATTCAGCAGCTCTGAGGAGATTCCCCCTTTTCTGCAACACTGTTCTCAGCTTGGAAAAACCTGTGGGACTTGAAGCCTTTCAGGCAAGGGGGGGGTCTGGGGAGCACAGCCGAGCCTCGGGGCCAGGGCAAGGCTCTGCCTGTGGTTGGCAGCTCAGCACTGGCACGGCTTTGGAGAGCAGGAGGGAGCTGCTCCTCTCCCAGACCTGCCAAATGAAGGGGAAGAGGAGAGCCCTGGCCTTGGGGAGCACTCTGTGCCGGGGTGGCTGTTGCCCACATGCTTTGTGGGAGCGGGGCAGTGCAGACACTGCCCACCCTCACACCTCCGTGCTGTTGCCCTGCATTAATTAAGAGCAGGTTTAAGGTAACAGGGTTATTGTGACATTTTGATGAAAGCACAGCAGCCCAGAAAATCCCTTTGTATCAGTGTCGGGGAGGTCTGTGCAGGGCAGGCCGTGGTGGGCAGCACAGAGCTGGGTTTGTCCCGGGAATGCTGCTGGACCCCCCCAGGCAGCGGCACTGGGAGTGGCTGCACACAGGGTGGTTTCGTTACCTCAGCCAGGATCCTTTTCCCCTTACAGAAGTGTGAAAGATCTCGACAACGGGCACTTCCTCACCAGAAATACCCTCCAGTGTGTTTGCCTTTAGGTGCTGTGTAATCCCTGGCTCGGGATCTTGGTGCCTCTATCTCCATGTAGTGTATGTAGAAGAAGATTCCAAATCCAAATGGAGCATCTCATGGTCCTAAATTAGGTTTTATTTCTTTCATTGTGCAGCTTTACCAACTGTGTCTAATGAAATAAGAAAAACCAAACTACGATCCTGAATGACCACTATCATTGCTAAGGCTTCCAAAGCAGACATTCCCGGATAACCAGTGGATTAGTTGCTTTCTGGGAAGAAATAATTTTTAAGGGCCTTAATGCTGCTCTTTCACAAAACCCCCTCACTCTATCACATGTTAAAGGGAACGGCATCTCAGCCAAACCAGGGAGGAGATCAGGGTGCAGGGGAGAGTGGAGGAAGGTGAGGGATGAGAGGGCCCGGCCCGGGTCTGGCTCCTGGTCCTTGCCCAGCTGCCTCCCAAGTACAGCCTGGCCCTCCGGGGACGGCGGGATTAGCCGGGAGCGAATGTAAACCTGTGTATTTAAGGGAGAAAAGGTGTGCACAATAACACTGAGTGCTTTGGGAATCACGGCCATCAGCTCAAATTAGCATTTCAGCGCTGCCCTGAGGGGCACCCGGGGCTCGGAGCGGGGAGGTACCTGCGCCCAGCATCCTGTGCCCACCATCCTGTGCCCAGCTCTCTGTGCCCAGCTCCTCCCGAAGCCTTCAGCAGCTGCAGAGGTGCTGTCTCTGTGCTTGGAGAACTCACACCTGCCCTCAGCTTCCCGATTCAGTACTGAACTTCCACTAAATAAATAAACGCCTTTTGGCCAGCGGGAGCCGAGACGCGAAACATGACGTTACGCAATTGGTAATAGGTGTTTATCTTTTGGCATTTTGAGAAAATTACAGCCCCTAAAGGAGGTCAGTGATCTCTCAGAAATTTCCTAATTCCTTGAAGCCAGTGCTGTGCTGAATTGTTGGCTTGGCCGGACGAGAAGACAGAGGAGAGTGACATCACTGCCCCTCTGCATCATCCCATCACCGGTCTGAAAATGGCACTGAACCAAAACTAACCCAAGTAATTTATTCACCCTCGCGGTACCTCGTGGACCTACAGGGGTTCTGTGCTCTTAGCTGGCTTGGAGCAGAAGCACAAGGACCATTCACCTCCAGCTTTTTAGAAGTCAGTTCTCCAGTAGGAATGACCACCCTCTACAGGGAGGGAAACAACAAAAGAGATTAATCTTCTCCAAGGCAAGTGTTCCGATAACATTCATCACTTAGTCAAATGACTACCATAAAAGCAATACCCCCTGAACCTCTTGAAAGCGGTTTTACTTCAAGCACAGATTTAACTGACCATTAGGAGACATATGGTTGATGAAACAGAGACCCCAAGGGGTAATGGAGACCCCAGGGAAGTCAGTCTCACTCAAGGACAGCAATACCAGGGCTGGAATCCCCATGAAACCAAAATGATTCTTTTAGACACCATTATTTTTTTTCCCCAGTAAAACCATGTCAGTCCTGCCACACCAACACTAACAGTTTTGGAAGTGAGAACCACTCAAGAACCCCAGCCAAAGTGCATGGGAACCTTTTTTTCGTTTTGGACAAGAAGATATCAGAAATCACCAGTGTTGCCTTGCTAATCCTTAATGCCAAGATGGTTTTGTGCTGAATCTGGAGTCTTGATCACCTGGGACCAGTGGGGATTTGCACTTCTCACTTCTCATGTGAGTTACAGAGGGAAGGCCAAGAGGGCAAGGATGGAGTGTGTGTCTCCCTGCCTCATACCAGAGCTCCATATGCTGGTACAGGCTGCAGAAAAACATTTAACTTTATATTATAACTATAGCTGGAACAAGGTTCAGGAAACAGAAGTAGCTCCACTTGAGAAAATTGGGAAAGTGCCTCCTTGGGAATAGGGCTGTGTTAGCAGGGCATTTTGGCTGATTAAGTGAATTTACATGCAGATTTTGCTGTTTCAACAAAGCAAAAGAAAAGATTTTTCATCCTTTTTGGCTGTTAGTTTTTCCAGAATTTGCCTGCCAATGTAATTGTTTAGGATGGCGAGTGATTAAGATCTGTTTTGCAAACAGAAGTATAAAGAGGTTTTAATATCTGGCATTTCCACAGCAATACCCTTAAATCCCCATAAGATAAAATACAGCCAGGAAGAACAACAGACATCTCCTGGGTTGTCACCAAGAAGTTTCTGGCTTCAATGCCTTTGTGTGGCTTTAAAAAAAAAAAAAAGTATTGGGATGTAAGATTATAATTATCCGTGATGGCAACACAATGCTCATAATGAGAAAACAATGCTCTTTGGACTTCAACCCAGGGCAGCACCCGCCTCTTCCTCTCTCTGTGCCTCTGACTAGCTGAATTAAAAATAAAATATGAGCTGGAGGAGCAGGCGTGGTGCCCATGGGCAGAGGGAGTGCTGTGCCAGCCCTGTGGCCCCATGAGCTGCCCGAAGGTCCCACGCCAGGATAAAGTGAATTTTGGGCCCCTTCCAGCACCTGTGAGGGAGGATATTGGATTATTTGTCTCTTTGACAACAGGAAGCCCGAGACAAGGCATTTCCCATTCTCCTTCCAGCATTATATGAATGGCCTTTAAAAGTGTTGTGGAGAAGTAAACACAAAGGAATGTCCCGCAGAGGAATGGTTTTAACAATGCCCCTGCTTTCTCCGCCTTCAGCTGAGCAGGCTCCTCACAAGTCAGTGCAATTCTGGTCACATCAGGGCATGGTGACCTTCCTCAGTCCCCTCCTCCTGATAGCACTGGCCATGAGACCACTTGCACTATAAAACTTTATCTGGGGCTCTGGCACTCAGGGGCAGGATGTTGGAGTTTAGATCCAGGTGCTGCCCAGATAAAGGGTTCAACACTCACTTCAGTCATGGAGGGAACTCCCCAGATGTGCTCACATCTCACTTCTGAGGTCCCACCACCTCCTTGGCATGGTTGAAGTGGTGTCTGCTGTCCTTGGTGCCTAGGGAGAGTCTCTTCCAACTCTGACACTGCTGTCTGACTCTTACTGGCTCCTTTCCCCTTTTGCAATCCCTCTTTCCCCCGTGTTATCCTCTTCTGCAAACCCCTTTTCTTCCCCAAATCTCTCTCCCTACCTCAATCCTTCTTCTACTGTGTCTCTAGAATAAGCTCCCATGTTCAGTACCACAATTTACAGCTTAGAGTCATCCCAGTCATTGTGTCAAATGCTGGACCCATAACAATATATTGTTCATTCCCTCCTCTTCCTCTCTAATCAGCTACTGAATGGGAGAGGTGCTGCATCTTGGGAAAAGAGGAGCCTGACACAAGGCAGGGGAAGGATGGGGTTTCCATGGGTTAGCCCTGGACTGTCTCATTGACAGAAACCTGCTCTCAAAGCAGTTGCTGAGGGTATTTTCAGCTGGGGTCCTCTCCTGAGCAGCTCTCAGGTCTCCCAAGTCCCATCCTGAGCAGATAGGCTGAGTCCCATCTTTTTGAATATTCTTAAAGTAAGAACAAAATCCACATCAGAAAGAGTAAGTGGTAACTTCTTCGGGGGTTTGTTTGGTTGGTTTTTAATGATGACCAGTGATGAAGCTCAGAGTTTTCAGCCACCTCTGGGTTGCAGTCTCAGTTACAGCTGATGCTCTGTGTCAGACTCCCCTGCTCACAAGTGTCACCACGAATCCATTGCTGCCTGTGTGTTAAAAAGGGAATTCAAAGTGACGGATCATGAGATGGAAAATTAGTTCCCTTTCCTACAGACCCTGACTCCAGGCTGCCCTGCTCTCAGATTAGCCATTCCCAGCTCCTGAGGGGTGTATCCCTGCTGATGTGGGGAAACAGCAGTCACTGGGGTGACTGGTAGAGCTGCTGGTTGGTTTCCTGAGAGTTTCTTTCTTTTTTATTATTTTGGTTATCCTTCACAGTATTTCTGCACCTTTACAGTACAAAAACAGTAGGCATACATCCTGGCTGCCTTTGTACACTGTCCCTTAATCAATGCCTGGCTAATTCATAAATAATCCCTTTAAACTCTTCTTGCAAGTTTTCCAGCCTCTGGGCTGTTCTGTAAGCTTTGCTAGAGTGCATTTTGGAAAGAATCTTTAAAAGACTCAAATATTGCCTGATTTTTTCACAGGTCCTTTGCAGAGAGGTGACATTCATCTGAACAATCATCTTTAAATTTCCACCACGTGGGAAATGGGACAAAGAAAAGTGAAATGCTTTCCTGAGGGTAATGCAACAGCCCCGGTAAAGACTTAGTTTCTTGACCCTGGTCCCTGACCTGGCCTCAAACCACATGGCAATCAGATATCTATCTCCTTAGGAGGATTGCCATGCTGATCTCATCACTGGCATCTCACTCACCCGCTTTTTTATCTCTAATTATGTACTGACACAATTATCCTTCATTACACAGAGTGCACACTGTGCACACACAGACAGGAAAACAAGCTCTGTAGTGCAGCTGGGGCACATTTTATTCTGTCTGGAGTAAAATTTACCCACCATTATAATTTTTTAGCTTACTGAGTGTAATAGAAAGCAGTTAAGGGAGGTGGGTTTTCTTTTTCTGGATAGAACTGTCCTGCTGTCGTGGTTTACAGTTCACCCATAAAGATATAAATTGTTTTCATTTTCTCTCACTTTTAGCATTTTCTGCAACATTAAAGCATCTTTTGGAATAGACATGATAAAACTGCTATCACTAAAGCTTTCTGCACTTCAGGGCACTTTCCCACGTCATCCACCTGTATTTATTTCTCCTTTGCAAGGATATAAATAGACAAAATATATCACCTGAGGCAATCTGGGTATAGCAACTACTCCTGAAGTCACAAATGGAAATCAGTCAGGTTTTAACTGTGTAAGAGTGAATAAGGATCCCTGGCCTGAATCCAAACAGCTCCCAGTCCAAAGCCAGAGGCCTTTCACTGGCACATGGCACCTTCAAACATCCAAGCCAGTTGGTGACAGGAGTTTATTTGTCCAAGTGGGTCATAGGGCAGTGCTATAAATAATACCTCTCTTAGTATCTTGGTTCCTACTTAATGTTTTCTTGTTTCATCTTTCCTTCCAGATCAACCTGAGAAAGAAAGAAGTGTTTCCTGCTGTAGTATAAATCTCTCTTTTAACAGCTGAAGATGTGAACCTGTATGTCTGTAACCAGCTAGGGAAGGAACTCCTCCACTGTCAAGAGCTGGCTTTCTCATTTAATTCAGTCCTCCATCCTGCTGACAAGGGAATGGGTTTCAGATTCCTCTGAATGTTCTTGGATGAATGGTTAGACCATGCTGGCTTGCAAACTTACTAAAAAAAGGAGTCTGGGCTGTGTTTTCATTTGCTTTTATTGTTCTAAGCAAGTTGATATGTTCCATGAATAAAAATGTTCTTTGTTTTATGCATAAAAGTTAAAGGGGTTTGGAAGATGAAGCTCCAGAAAATCCATCAGGAATTCCTCAGCCTGTTTTTTAACCTGTGTCACCTCACCAGGAGTGAGGTGCTTTGGGACTGATTCATGTTTTGATAGTGCTGTATTTTGTGTGCCAAATATCAGAAAAGTTCTAGTGAAACATTTTTGTGGAAGGCAGAATGGGAGGTGGACAGGAAGATGGGTCTCACAGGTCTTGGTGAAGGAAATGAAAAGAAAAAAACAAAAGAAAAGAAACTGCCAGTTCACAGGAATGTGGTGCAGTCTGGCTGTGGAACTGCCATGCACTGAGGGCTCAGAAACTCTACAAACCCTTCTTTTTTGTTTCTTTGGTTTTCATTTGTTTGTTTATTTCTAGAATCACTACAAGCTGTATAATATTTACACTCTTCTTTAACAGACCGAAGGAGTGAGTCATGACACTTATCTCACCGTGGTCCCTGGCAGCATCACCTGAGGCAGCATCACCTTACTCAGAGCAGGGTGGGGGAGTCAGCACAAGGGTTGGCACTGAAAGACCAGACCCGTGTCTGGCTGCTGGGCAGTGATCACACACACACTGTATCATCTGCTGTAGCAGAGCCTGGATCTCTGGGTTGTACTCTTTCTTAATTTGGGGCATATTATTAAAGACTGGAGGACTCTTTGTGCAGCTTTTGTTTTTAAAGAAAGTTTTAGGAAATAAAACAAACAACCTCAACTTGATGAGTCAGTGTTTCTTTCAAGCTTTTTTTCAAGCTTTTTTACCTGAGTGGTAGCAAATTGTACTTGAAAGGCTATTCTCATATGATACTTTATGTTATTTCACCAGATCAATGTAACATTTGTCAGCACACAGAGCAGAACCGGCTGAAATACAGCATAGGAGCCATGCATTGCTCTTGTCTGGAGGAGCACCCAGACACAGCTCAGCACCCAGCTCTGTCAGTGCACCTTAAATTGATCTTTTGTTCCTAATCCTTCCTTCTCTGGAGATAACATCCAGTGAAATTGCTCTAACTTTATTTGTGTAGGTCTAGTGCTGATCACAGAACAGGATACTTTCACATACAGAACATTATGAGATAAAGACCAATCTTAGAACCAGAGAGGATGCAGAGCATGTTGTGTCCTTTCATAATGAACTCTGACAGGGAAATGAAATTACTTCTCTAATACTTCTGAATTTGGGAGGACTGAAAAGAGGTTTCAAATAGGTCCTTGTGTTACTTCGATCAACAAAAATTGCATTACACTATCATGTGTTCATACTAACAGGTTGTTTTACATCCTTTTGCATACTAATAATGACATTTGTAGTTCAACATTCATGACCTTTTGTCTTCCCTACCGCTGCACTCCACATATCCATTTCCCCACTGAGAGCCTTCCACCACTGAGCCCTGTTATCACTGCCAAGCAACCACCTTGATACCTGAGTGTTGTATCACAGCTGCCTGTAACAGGAACTGTGATCTCCTCAGGACAGCACTGCAACACACATTTAGTGAGTGACATGGCTAAAACAAGGGAGAGGAGAGGAGAGCTGCTCTCTGTGCCATGGAGCCTTCCCGAGACCTCCTGCCAGGCCTTTCACCCTCCCCACTGCTGAGCTTTGCCTCTCATTTTTTCCCTGGAACACTGTAGATCCTTACAGTCTCTTAATAAAGCAGGACAGTAGATTTTGTTCATCCCCTCGGAAGATGTCTTACAGTTTGGGATTTAGGAGGTGAGGCAAGAGGTAAGCAGGTCGTTTTCGAAGGGTCTCACAGTTTGGCGCTCTGCCAGAGCTTGTGGAACTTTAAACCAAAATGAAAGGCAAACATCACTAAGAAAAGTGGAGTGCTGATGGGAGGGGGAGATGAACACTCTGGGAAATTGCCAGGTATTTTTTGAGCTGCTGTCAACCTACAAGCTTTGCTGTCTATTGATTTATCACCTTACTGCTCCCGGTATCAGGATGACAAAGATTCCCTCAGGCATCTGATAACCAGGGAGCCTCCCTTCCCTGGTCTCACATGCCCTGCATAGCTCACATTGGTGGCCTTGCAGGCTGTGACAGTGCCCTCCTGCATAACTCCAGAGGGAAACAACAACTGAATGTGGCACAGAAACTTTGGTGACATCCACGTGCATTGCTGAGGAGTTTGTGACATTTGGCACGTCAGGGGCTTGCCCCTGCCATAGTCTGGGCTTTACGCCGGGCTCTAATTCTGGATCTATGACAAGTTCCTCTTGCCTGGACAGTAGGTCTCAAAGTTTGCCTTTCTATCCCCCACCTGACTCATGAAATGGAGTGCAGTGCAGAATAGAAACCTTTTTCTTAAGGAACAAGATCAGGCACTGGGGACTCTGTTTCTCAGGTTCAGTGTGTAACTGGCATTTACATTTGTTCTGGTGTACTAGAGTTTCTGAGTGTGTTCCTCTCATGTGAAGGGTTATGTGTTAAGCACTATGCTTCTAGAATCCTTTAATTAAACTGTGGAATTGAGTGGCTTTTCCATGAAGCATTATTTACATTTACCTGGGAGCAGAACCACGGATACCTGGAAGCTGCCTGTCAAGGAGGTTCTTACCTTCACTCTGGGGAGAGTTCAAGTAGGCAGTTAATATAAAATTTCCTTTTATCCTTTTGTATTTGCTTCTTGCTTATCTCTCTTCAGCCTATTAGGAAACAGGGTCAGCATCACCTCAGAGAACACCTTCCACACGGTTTTTCTGTCCTCTACTTCTTTTTGTTCAGTAAAAACCATCCTGATCTAGTCTGAGCTTTGCTGCAGCCCTCATATCTGGAGGGTTCATGTAGTGATCAGCCAGGAAGACTGCACAGAAAAAAGGCACATTCACAAAACAAGAAAGGTTATTCTCCATAAAATTCTTCCAGTTATTTTATTTTCAGTAAAGATTTGAAAATTCTCCTTACAGAAAGACTGTGGCCACAAGTCAATGAAGTCTCCTCCCAAGCTCTTGTAGAAAACACAGTGCTTCAGTCCTTCTGCTGTAATGGCTCAGTATTCTCTGATGTAATCAGTGAGCTTTCCAGCTATGTTATCAGTTTGATGCTCCCAAATTTCACTGCTCCCTAAGCCCTACAAGCTTGGTAATAATGTCTACTGAAAAGTCTTCTAACCTGCCAGGCTGCTCTTCAATGGGAACTTATCAGCCCTACTCCCTCTCCAGTATCGAGTCCCGAGGGTTTAGTAAGTGACTCTTCTCTCAGGAGTCCTACATGTTGGAAGCAGATTTAGTTTCATTATTGTTTCTTATGAAAGCCGGATGACTCTTAGTTCTGGGAAGAAGTAGGTCGTATTAGAGGCTAACAGGATTAAGTGCAGTTCAGTAGGACACTCAGGAAGCCACGGATTTCTGCCCTGCTGACAAGCACCAGGCAGCACATCAGAAAGTGATGAACATCCCTGGCAAAGCAAAAGCTTAAATTCTTGTTCCTTTGGCACACATCTACTTTTACCTCAAATAGAGAACATAAACGGACAATCTCATAATGGGGTCCTGCGACCCACCAGGAAGATGATGCAAAACGACTCCAGTTTTCCTCCTGACTTCTCTCTTTATTCATTACTCGTGGAACCACCCACCATCAGAGCGGGAGCTGTGAGTGTGTGTGGGATGCAGGGATGGGCACAGCCTGCGGTCCTGACTCCCAGCCTCCATCAGCTCTCACAACAGCAGCGACTACATCCTCGCCACTGCCTCTAGAGGGTAGAGCAATCATGAGTCTCCAAAGGGGCGGGCAGCTTGAACAGGGCCATTTCAGGCTCCTAAAAGCTTTAAAATTTCCTTAGCAACCCTGCACAAAAACTGCCAGTCAGTGCAGCCAGCCGGCAGACCTGAGACTGGTGATGCAGCAGTTTCGCAGCGCTCTGCCAGATTCATCCCGCTCCAAACATATTCATAGCAGTCTCATGGACGTCCCAGGACTGCTTTGGCAGCAATTGTGCAGGATAAATAAAGCTCCCATTGTTACAGATGACTCTGCTTTCAATTGCACGGGAATCCAGGACAGCGGGGACTTCTGACTGATAAAGGTTCGCACATTTGTGCTACTGCTCTAGAAATGCAGGGCTCAACTGCGGCACAAATTGCACCTTTTCGAGGGTTTTTTTTTTTTTTTGTGCAGCTGTTTCCTAATCGTTTGCAGCATTTTTCTGAGCAGCTAAGCCTCCACCACAATGTTTAATTCCTGTGTCCCCAGCCTCACTGTGCTGCCATTTGAACAGGCAGAGTCAATATATTCTCAGCCATAGGTATGTCTGGCTCTGTGCATAAATACAGAAGGAGTCTTTGCCTCAAAATGCTTTGGGGGAAGAGGGGTTTTAATCATGGGAGCAGAGCACAAGGCACAAGTCTGTAATCGAGGGCTTGTGTGATTAGTGAATTTTTGAGTGGGAGAAATAGAGCTCTTTCTATGATATACCCCAATAGAGAACCTTTTTATAGTCAAGTATGAGCTGTGCAGGTTCACTTATAGGAGCCCTGATCACGACCTCTGAACATGTGCCTGAAAACTCTTTGGATTTCACTAGCTATAAATATTCCTCATATAGAATAAATTAAAAGACCTGATGCAGCTGTATGCCTTAATGTTACAATGCATTTATTTGCCTCTCCAGCAATTTACTGAACAGTTACTGCTCCTGACTCTACAGCATGTACAGCACAGAGATACAACCTCCTCAGAAATACCAGCCCATCTTCAGCTGCTTAACCACCTCCCTCCTAAAACACTTAGGCAACTGAATGCAACTTCCCTGAAACAGAGATTTCTCACTAGTAGGCACCTTGAATAATTAGAAGTGTTCTTGAAAATTTTGTTCCAGCAATCTGCTCTGCCCATACACCATGTGTGTTTGAGCCTAATCAGAGCTCAGAAGGCAGTTTATATAAATCAGCCTCGGGATGGTAATATGATAGCAGCCCTGCTTGTTTGTAACACAACCTTCTACATGGTGCAAAGTCTGAGTTTGATTGTTTATAGCAGCAATGGAAAGGCATGTCTCTGCCTTGCCCTTTGATTGCTCTCCTCGTCTGAACCACTGAAAGCTGCAAAAAATGACGGCAGCCCTTTTTTCTAGATGTTTAATTCACTGTGTTGCAGCCTGTAGAATAGGGGGGGAAAAAAATAAAAATCAATAAAGTTAAGGCAGGCAGTTTTTCAAAAGTCTAACCTCTCTCCCATGGGCCAGAATGAGAGTGTCAAAGCATGTGTCTCTTCACACTGGGACAAAGCTCCCCGTGGCACAGGGCAGTGCTGGGCGGGTGCAGCTCCCAGTCAGCAGGCTCAGCTAAGCTGGGCTCAAAGGGGAGGCAAAAGTGGAATGGGGACTGTGAGAGAGTTGTTTGTTTTCCCACTTCTCTGGATGCCAGACGTCTCAATCTGCTTGCAATTTGGGGAGGGAGAGATTCCCAGGGGAGCAGGAGGGAAAGGAATGGAGGAGGCTGCTTCCTATGCTCTTGCATGGCAACCCACTGAGAAATAAGGGAAGACAGACAGGAATCTTGTTAAAATATAGTCAGTTAGGACTAAGGACCCTACAAAAGGAAGCAATGTTGCTTATAAACAGTGGTCTACGAACAGCAGAAATGATGAGGCTTGGTTTCTTGCAGCTTTTGTAACCAGGGAGATGTGGTGGGGTTCTCCCCTATGCAGCACGATTGACACATGGAGCACTCTGGATGTGTTCATTTGGAAGCTGATCTTCTTGCTGTTTTTGTGAAAAATGATAAAACATGTAGGACGCAGCCTGACCCCTCACAGACACTCTGGGGACCAACACAGAGGGCACTTCCCACTGTTGGAAGCAGGCTGGCACACCTGCAGTCAGGAGTAACATCACGTGCCTAACTTGGGGATTATCTTTGTTTTTATAAGCCAAACAGCAATCTTTTTCCTAACGGGCTTCCCATGGCCCTTTTCCAGCAGTGCAGAGCACACGTGGCTGGCCAGGGAAGCAGAGAGCTCTTCCCAGCACTCCTGGTTCATCCCAAGCACTGCACACACAGGGAGCCCCTGACCTCAGACCACCAAACCAATACCCCAGGGACTGGCTCTCCAGCAGCCTGAGCACCACTGACCCTCCTAAAGCTCTCAGTGAACACATCATTCGTGAGTGTATAATATGAACATTCCAGTGGCCAGGACTGGCCTGCAGGGAGGTGTCTGTGTCCCCCATGAGCACGGCAGGTGGTGCAGGGCTGGTTTATGGCCACCTGGGGCTGGTGGCTGAACATGACCATGATTTATGGAACACCGTTTTCCCCTTTATTGTGCTTCTTCAGGAAGGTGGTGTCACCTTAGATTTGCAAGATGCACACCCTGAGGTGCATAACAGCCCCAAAGCCCACGGTGGACTGAGCAGACGTGTGGATTGACTGCACTGAACTGCTGGTTCTACAGCAGCTGAGGATGTATCTTGCAAAGCCTGCAGCACGTTAACTGTGTTGGCTTTGCACTGGGTTACCAGACTCTGCTGTAGCTCCCTGGCAGGGGCACTGTGCCCACCATGGCTGCCCTGCCCTCTCCTGCAGGATGAGCTGCTGTGTGCTCTGCTTCTCTCTGTGGAACTGCTCCAGGCTCCACTCTCCATGCAAGACCAGGATAGTCAGAGGATATGCTCAAGTAATTCTTTTGGTTCCCTTTATCAGTTTTCAGCATCTTTCTTTAATCTTAATTCTATATTTCTGTTTCTGGTGACTACAACTGTCTTTCCTTCTCTCAACATTGTTGACAGTAATGGTGTAGATATACAGATATACTGGCCTCGATGGTGTACAACAGTGATGCTAAATCCATAAAGAAAAAATAGATTTAGGATTGCTATTTTGGTGCTGACCTTTTTTATTGGAGTGCAATACAAAATCAGAGAACTTTTCATTTTCTTTATGTTGCTGCCCAGTCCCCTCTATTCTTGAATTAGCTGGCATTTCTTCCAGTTCATCACCAGTGTGCTGAGATGATAACAAACCTTACAGCAAATTATTTTGGGAGTGGGAGCAGGTATTCTGAATTTGTGAATTTTTAATTCCAGCTTTATTTCAACCACCACACAAACACCTTCCATTTGTAGCATCCCCATTCAAGTGTCTTTCGCAGAGTAAAAGCATTTAGCAACAAACACAGGCCACAAGGAGTTTATTTGAGTCCCTCTTTGATACAATAAATGCCAAACCTGAGCATCTAATAAACTGCAATGTTGTTTTTTTTAAAACACCAAATGTGTTTTTTGAAGAAGAATCTCCATGTCTTCTAATGCAAAGCAAGATGATGGATCTATATGGGAATATGTGGTTTACACTCTTCCTGCTCTAACAGCCAGTCTTCCTCTGTCTTCCTCCCTTTCACTGACACGAGCCTATTTCATACAATTTCTATGGTAATTTTTCTGTACACAAATTCCCAATTACTACAATATGTGTGTAATTGGTTGTTGTATTAGTTAAGCACGTGGCCAAATAATCTCTCCATAAATAAAAGCAGGAAGGATCACACACCATCAATCTAGGAAAACAAATGAAAATAAGATTTTCTACATAAAGTTCTATAAAAAGTCTTAATTCTCTCAGTCTCAAGGAGAGAGAGAGTGTCAGCCTTGCTGTTGTCTCCTGGTCCCCTCCAGTGAGGCTGGTGTTCCCACAGGGATCCTCCATCCTGGGCATTGTCAGATGGGCTCTGGTAGTATCTGCTTGGCTTTAGGAAACATGAGATTTGTTATTTCATTAATCACTCCACTTCACTTTCTGTCTTTTGGAAACGGAAAGGAGTGGATTGAAAACTAACAGGGAAAGAATGAGGAAACTCCTCTGGGCAGGAACCAGCAGAGAGCTGATGGAGCCAGAAGAACAGGAACAACAATAGGCCTTTCTCCTTCTCTCAGGATATTGCTATTTTGTCTTCCTTGAAGTCCGATATCCCCAGAAATCATTCCCAAACGAGCCTTGGCTCCTTCCAGTTGCCTCATATGATGTTTTCTGGTGGGAATTTCCAAAGTGTTTTAAAGAATTAAGTTTTGCAAAGTTCTGGCCTCCCTCACAACTATAAAATGCCTTTTTTTTTTTTTTCTTTTTTTACCAGAACAGTGATTTTTGACCAAAATAACAGGGAGGGAAAAACTAATGAACTCGAGCTGCATGTGACAGAAAAAGAGGAGATGAGTGTGGGAGCTCAGGCATTGCACAAGGAGCATGTGTTTGCACATGTGTCCCTGTGGAACTGCAGTTCCCTTGCAGTGCTCAGACCCTCCATGGAGCAGAGAACCAAGGGGAGGCAGGCACTGCTGAGCTGCCTCCTCCCACCTCCACACTTGGCTGTACCTCAGCCTCCAGTTCCCAAAATCAGTGCAAGCCCTCAAAAGTCAGCTCAGGTCCTTCCAGCTGTGGCTCCTCCACATTTCCCTGTTGTCCTGCTGCTGTGGGTGTAATGACTTCACTCTTCTGTCTCCTCCATTGGGACAGAAGAGGACTGAGGATGTTGCTTGAATTTCGAGATAGGCAGTCCTCAAGCTATCCTGGCAGGATTCAAAAATTGCTCATCACTCAGTCCAAGCTCTCCACAAGCACCCAAATCAGACCAACAATCTACCTGACCTCTAGACCAACAATCTTCCTGTCACGTAGCCCAGAACCTCTTCATTGCTGTCACTGTGATGCTTAACCAAGCTCCAGCACACTTGGGCCAGCAGATTAAAATCAGCAGTCTGAGGTTACGCTGCCTTCAGCCTTGCTCCTCTCTAAGACAGAGACATCTGATCCTCTGGGGAATCAGGTCCTAGATTGCCACTGTCAGCCCAATATACTGAAGGAAAATAACTCCAGCCTGGACTGGCCTTGATACAGAACTGCAGCAGCCCCAGTGCTGATTCACAAAAGGTGGTCCCTGTTTTCAGGGCAGTGACACCTGGCAAGAGGATGGGAAAGGTGACTAACAGTAGTGACATCTTTAAACATACTGACCTTGGCAACATAATATTTCTGGAACTGTTTGACACTGCTAAAACCATTGGTCAGAAACATAGGAATGAGGACACTGGACTGGAAAAAACAACCTACTCCCTCGAAACCAGTGCCTAGCTGTTGTATTGAGAGATGATGGTCAGTAACAAGATGGAAGAATCCTTAAAAAACAATCTATTTAAACTCTCACATTTAGTTACTCTCACATTTAGACAGCACTCCTTCTACTATAAATAATTTTCAAATTATAGGATATAGAGAGGAAGAAATCAACGTGCAGGTCTGCAAGTGGGCATGTGTGAAGTTATGCATAGGAATATCCCCACTGGAAAGCTGTGTGAGCCTGAGGGTGTCACGGNAATCCTTAAAAAACAACCTATTTAAACTCTCACATTTAGTTACTCTCACATTTAGACAGCACTCCTTCTACTATAAATAATTTTCAAATTATAGGATATAGAGAGGAAGAAATCAACGTGCAGGTCTGCAAGTGGGCATGTGTGAAGTTATGCATAGGAATATCCCCACTGGAAAGCTGTGTGAGCCTGAGGGTGTCACGGCTCATCCTCCTCCAGCTGTACCTGTGCTGGCTGGGGCACTCACTGCCTTCCTCAGGTCCTAAGTGCCTGTGTAACCTGTTCTTCTGTCCATCCTATCTGCTAATGCAGGACTGCTTCCTACTGTTTTAAACCCCTTAAGGAACAGGTTTCTACCCTTTTCCTATAAAAAGTCCAAGATTTAGTACCTAGCACTAATAAGACATTTTTCACATACTCAGCCTAAAGGTTTCAAAAATATCCTTTCTCCTCTCTTACCTTTACTCAAATTCCCAGGACAAATAACAGCTGTTTTTCACTTTGTACCTGAAATATGTAAATCTGAAATATTTTGCAGAATAATCCATTTCTTCATTAATGTAGGCAAGGTTTTGCACAGCTGTTTGTTTGTTCTCTAGTTCTGGTTAAGCATTAATGCTTTGAATGCCTGATGAGATCTTATACTATACCACCAACATCCCAAACAGTCCTGACTGTGGAATATCAACTGACTAAAAAACCAGCAGGTCACTGACCTATAATTTTTGTGTTTGAGGAGGACATTCAGATTCCCATTTCAGTGAAGATTCTCAGTTCTGTATCTTGACTTCTCAGAATGAGGTAAGCACAGGTCTTTATAACTGGGAGAGGTTTGGGTCCACACAGTGGTGGCTGGACACTGGTGCCAAACACAAACTGATGATCTCCACAACTGGATCAGCTGCTCTGTGCAGCTCCTAACTTGAGCAGGAGTTAATGTTTTATCAGAGAAACAAATCAGCCAAGGAGGGCAAAAAGTAAAAGAGGACGGGAATGGGAAGAAACTCTGACAGAACAATACAGAAGTTACAAAATCAATACCTTATCAGACTCTCCTATTGTTACAGGACAGAGGTGAACAGTCTCTTCAGGGAAGTCGGTTCTAACACTGGCCCTCTCCAAAGACCTGACTGGATTCTTATCCCTGGAGTATCAGGAGGTGACAAAAAAGAAGCTACAACAGTGAGAAAAAACATGTAAGGATGGAATTATTGAGAGAAAGGGATGGATACAGAAGCCAAGTCATATTTAAAACAAAAGGTACAGCAGCTCAGGGCAATCTCCATCATGGCATTGCTTTCTCTGAAAGATGCATGTGAGACTATAGCAAAAGCAATTCAGAGTTAAGTAATGTTACCTGCAACAGATGAAGTTCCTACTGGATTGAACAGCTTGATTTCTATAATCTATATAATTTCTATATTCTATATAATATATATGAGAAAGAAAAAATTTCCACAGCACAGGATGACTAAAACAGGATTTCTTGCTATAGGCTAAATCTAAATTATAATGTTTTTGTAGATGCATGGAAAAAATCCAAGTAGCCTGCAGTGGCCTTTACAGCTTTACAGCTGGCTTCTATCAAAACTTAGAACAGGGCTTCAGTATGAGATGCAGGGTGGAAATGGTAAAGTAGCTCAAGTCTCCTCTTGGCAGTGACTCTCAGATGAGTTCTCTGCAGTACTCTACCATGTAAAATCCAATAGAAGATAAAGAGGTGACTGATGCATGAACCTCATTTGATGTCATCAAGGAAGTCTTCAAGAAAACAGACAATGAGTGGATCCAGGAAAGTCAGCAATGGCAGACCCTAGAGCAGAGCTTTTCGTGGGAGATTTCGAAAATATCTGTTGCCATATGAACTCCCAACAGAGTCCTAAGAGTCTACCTTGGAGTAATTCAGTTCAGACAAAACTTGTTGGAGCTTGACTACTTGGAGGTACTGCTTCCTGCATGTATTAGGGAAGGTCAGTGCCTTAACTTTGTGATCTGATGGGCTAAATCACCAAAGGATCATCAAATGAAAGTGTCAGTTTTTCTTAACTTGCAGCTGTAGGTCTTCCCAGATTTGAAACCCAGCTGATCATCAGTCAGAAATCTTCTCTTCGTTCTAATTGGAGGGCAGAGACAAAAGATTTGCCTTTGATAGAAAGCTCCTGACAAGAACTTTAAATATTCCAGCCTCCTGGGGCTCAGGCTGTGTTGAAAGATGGCTTTTGCTCCTTCAGCTTCTGCTGTGGAGGACCTCTGGGACTGATTTCCTTGAAGCTACTCAGAAGCATAAAATCCTATTAATAAAGAAGAATCCCTCTCCCATGCTGTGACCAAATCATTCAGATGAGTCCATGAGTTAACCCTTGGAAGAAACCTCCACTTTGATGGTGACAGTTTCTTGGTCCTAAGGATCAGAATATGAAAAAGCCATGCCACTGAGCATGTTGAAGCACAAAAATGGTCTTTTTGTAGAAGATTCTCGGGGTTAAGCTATTAAAGATAAACTTCTTGAAAGTATCAATGCACTTTGAGCATTGAGGCAAGAAATCTAACGAGCACCAGCAGCAGCAGTCTGCCAAAACAGTGAAGTAACCTCCAGAGAAGCCAGGGAAATCAAGTGTCCAAGCAGGTTCCTACATGCCTCATAACACTCCAGGGAACAGCCTTCAACACTGGCAAAGCACTGATGATTTCGTGAGGAATTCCTTTGCCAGTACAGTCAGGAAGAAATTATGGGGGACAATAAATATACATATATATACATATACATACACATACATATATGCAATCATAGGAATCCTTTTTCTTCAATGCAGCAACTGCAGGATCAACCCAAAAAGTTATTGAAAGTTATCTTATCCTAAGGCCAGACTATGAAGTGAATTCTGACCACAGGCTGTCTTGAAAAAATATCAATTCCAGAGTTTTCTGTGCATAGCAAATCTAAACAATTAAACTGCCAATTCTCTTTCCTCCCCATGCCCTACTACTACTGACTGTACCATTCATCAGGAAGTGTTTCAAACACAATATATCTAAAATTTCCCCAAATACCTTCCTGTCTGCCCAATTTTCTCAATAGAATTAAATGGTTTCTTACTGCTAAAAACTGAGCTCAGCCAAAATGTAGCCTGAGTGAAAGGACACTTCATTCACACCAGATTGGCCTCAGCAAGGGTTGCCCAAAAAGCAGGGCCTGCTGAAGCAGCACAGCCTGCTCTAAGCTGTGGTGTCAGCACCAGCTGAATGTTTAAGCAAGTTTCCTATTCAAATAGCAAAACAGCTTGTATTAAATGCAATTAATATTCATTGCTAAATATTGAAGACAAAAAAAGGTAGTCAGATGCCACATTTGGCTTTGGCTTCACCACTGTGGAAATGTTAATTCACGCTCTCATCTCTCCTCCCACACCCCATTGTCAGTTCTCCTTCTCTGTTCTTTAAAAGTCCAGCTTCCTAAACTCCTCTGAAAGTAAACTGCTGCTGACAATAGTAAGAGGAATAATTATGTGATTCCACAGGCAAACAACTCTACCTGTTTCAGTTCTATTTCAGAATCCCACTTCAATTAATCCTTCCTATTTTTCAGTCTTCAAATGCAATTGCCCCAAGGAGCCTTCCAGATGTTTATCTCTGTGCTCCAAGCCCTGCTCTCTCCACTACTCTAATTGGTATTTTCCTCCTTTCTGCAACATGCTGAACAATCCTGGCATTGCTGTGGTAAGAAACTCCTCCTCCTCAGACCCCACATCAGGAGCAGTTTTATAGCACTTACTTCTCAGTTTCTGCTCAAAGGTCTGCAACAATCAGCCTTGTTCAGATATGCCTCTGAAAAGTATCTTAAAGAGGAGGGGGAAAAAAATCTTATTTGTTTCATAAGGCCTTTATGACAAAACTCTGAAGATGCCATTTTTATTCTGTCCTGGGTTTTTGGCTGGCTTACACTTTGACCTCTCTGGCTTTGCTGGCTGGCAGATAGTAAGGAAAAACCAGGAGGATGCCAATGACAATAGGGCTGATATCTGAACAATCAGAGGGCAGGAGGTTCTAATCAAACTACTTCTTCCTTCTACTGACCTCTAATTCCTAATAATACTTAGGAGAGAACTGACTCTGGCCTAAATTCAGCAGCCACATCTTTATCCAAAGCCAAAGACTTTCACTTCAGGAGTTTCTTGTAGGAACAATGAAGCTTCGTAATTTTCATTAAAAAGGGGGGAAATAGTTTTGTTCATTTTACTGGGAATTTCTGACCTGAAGGCAAAACTCAAGACACTGTAGGGGCACTGCATTGGTTCTTGGATCTGCCTGCCCAGAGCATCCTGCAGGATCACAGGGCAGTGATAGAAAGAGAGTTCTGTCTTCTAGGACCTAGTTTTATTCACTTCAAAGCAAAATGTGTCTCTTCCCAAGCTTGTCTTTAAAAAGTTTCTTAGTTTCACGTCTTTCATTTTATTCCCTCTTTTCTCTGACACTCAACAAAAGTGGATTAATTCAGCCAATGCTGTGAGATTCATATGAAATAAAAATGCCAACTGCAGATGTCAGTTGCCTTCTTTATTTAGTCATTTTGTGACTACATATTTTGTCAGGCTTGTATGTGAAGCAGTTTACAAGAATAATCTTTAATACTGGAATCTGATCCATCCATGCAGGCTCCACTGACTTCATTGGGTTTGCCAGGCTGATCAAATTGCAGGATCAGTTGCTACATTTGTACTGAACTCTGCCAGACTGTAAATAACACATTAGAAAAGAAATCAAATATATCCCTTAATATACAACAGATTATTCTAATATGACAGATAGAGATTGAATGTAGCTATAGCATCACCTGTGCTTGTGCTGCCCCTGTCCTGCTCACACAATTTGTTAAACTGTCAGGATAAAGTGAAGACCAGGGTGAGGAAGAGCCGCTGTCAGAGAGGAGGTCATCATTCATGTGGACTCTTGAAAGAAGGAAGGGATTTGTGGAAACAGGTTTTTCTTCTCAGAAAGAAGGCAGAGGAAGGAGATAAAGAAATAGCTGGAGATTGGTGGCAGGGTAAGTCTCAGGCTGATGCCTGGGCTGCCATCATCTTCATGGTACACAAAACAGCATCCAGGTGGGGATTTGATGTGCAATCAGGGAAAGAGAGGTGATCTCACAGAGGAGAAATGGCTCAAATTTTGACTCAGATTTTTCATGTTGTGTTTTATATTTATTTTCATTTAAACATAATAGTTTGGTTAATAGTTTGTTTGCCTAGCAGTACTAACACCTGGCAGAGTGAGTCAACAGCAGGAAGCATTTTGTTTATCAGACAGTGATAAACAAATATCAGACTGTGCCCCTTTCCTGTGATCAGACCACAAAATACACTTGTGGACACAAAACTAATGCCTTTAGTTAGCAAGGCCAACTTAAATGTGTGCTTCTGTATCAGCCTGGTTAAATGTGGTCTTCTGTATCAGCCATCTGATGCTTTGCAGAGGAGATGTCACAGGTGGAACACAGGTGTGACAAAGCCAGGAACTGAAGTACCTTCTGCTAATCTTAGCTTGATACCTTAACTAAGAAAGCTTCTTTTCTTCTTGTCTTCCAAAACTCACTGGTCCGAGGGCACAGAAATTCTTTGATATCCTCCTCAGTTGGATAGAAAAGTGGCCAAATGTCATTACAGGTGATCTTTGCTTCTGATGTCAAAAGTCATGAGACTTAAGCAGTAGAAAATTTGCAGCAGAGGGATCAGTTGCTATGCCAAACCTGAGGAATTCTCACCATTTTCATCCCACCTTTGCCACCTTTGTTTGGGTGTGTGATACAGACATGGACAGAATATATAAACTATTATTTTTCTAAAAAAGACCACACATAACTCACTTGTGCTGCACCACAAGGCACTTCAGCTCTTGCTGTTTGTAAAGATGAGGATCTTACACACCTCCCCTCCCGCAGCAGAGGAGATGTGCAGCTTATTCCAACACTGCATTACCAGCAGGTTGAGAACCTCTGCAGGCTGAAGCACTTCAGTAGAACAGCATGTGCTGCACGGGAAAGATCAGTGCTCCTACTGGAAATCCCAATCTTCCACTAATAACACCTTTATTTTAAAAGAACCGTCACTGCATTGATGCTTTTCAGCTTCACCTTCTGCCTTCTGCTCAGAGTGAAACACCACGTTTACTGCTACCCTGAGTTGATTAATTACAATTGTACAGAAAAAGATGGATCGGTAAAGTACCTTCCATTCCCATTTTACTTTGGTTGTCTGTCACTGTAACACTTGACTTTATTGTGTCCAACAAAATTCGATGAGAAAAAGGAATCATTGGACTTTTCAAGTATAGTAAACAGAGACTGAGTCTCCACCTACTAGCTTAGGAGTAAACATGCAAGTTTTCAGTAAAACAGTCTTGGTCTTATTGTGAAAATTAAAGTTCATCAATCCTTTTTTTTAATAGTTATGACATTTGATGCCTCAGCTCTCTGTGGAAACCATCTGAAAGATGTGGCTTTGAAAAACTGCTCAAAAATATAACCTAAATCATGTAAATCTTTGAACTATGGCATGTATTTTGTTGTAATGGATTTATCACCTTTTATTAATATGGAATAAGGGTTTATATCTCTCCTTAAAATATAATGTTTGTTTGATTAAAGGGAAATCCTCAGTGTCCTGAGGAAGCACATTGCTGGCACAGAGGCACGTCTGCATGAATATATATTCATCCACAAACATAGCAGAGTAAGCTGCACAAGCAGCAACCCCAGTTCTGCTGGTTTAGTGCCTCTGTGTTCAGGGTGTGTGCTGGTGCAATTGACCTTCTGTCATTAAATGGCCAAACATTTTCTTAATTATAGACACGGCCACCTGCACCGTGGAGCACCATCCGTGGTGCTGGAACAAAGTGGCCAGGAGAGAACATCTCTGAGGCTGAAGCCTGGGCAGCAAGTGGAGCCAAGCAAGATTTCCTGAAGCAGCTGAGGAGCAGGGAGGAGATCAGCAGGCTGGCAGAAACACGCCTGGTCTAGCTCATTCTGCCACGGGGCAAAGGATGGGCTAAGCACCCTTTTCCTTTCCTTCAGCCCAGTTTTCTGTGGCTCCCTTCTACAGTTTTCCAAGCAGTGGCCATCAGGCCGTGCTGAAAATGGGGGTATCCCTGTGTGGGGCAGCAGCAGGGCAGGGGGACACCCCCCCCAAGTTCTGTCATGGTCAGGATCTCTCACCTGGAGGGCAGAGACACAGGGAGACACGGGGATCACTCTGGTTCCTGATGGCTCAGCCTGGCACACAAACACTGGCTTGCGAGTGTTTTAAAAATAAACAGCCAGAGTTGGATTTATTTTTACATTTCAGGGAGGCTGGGGAGCAGGTCAGCCTCACAAAATAAATAAAGCCCATTTCTTCAATGGCATTTTAAAGATGATAGCACCTCCTAGGATGACTAATGTGGAGGGAATGCAGGGAGGCTGCAGCCAGTCCCACACCCCTACTGACCCCAGGACACAGTAAGGGATCTCCTGTGCCTGCTGATCCATCCAGGACCTGGAGGATGAAATCCTTTGCTCAGGTGCAGCTTCACCAGATTCCCCAGTGCTCTGTGGGAGCACAGGGACCAAGAGGGACTGGGTTAGTTGACAGGCTAGTGGCCTAAATTTAGACAAGATTCAGTAAGTGGGTGTTAGAAATAAAAGTGGAAAAGGAAGGACAAGAATGAAATGAATGGATGCATAGACTGTATTCATCATGTTCCGGCTCATGAGCTTTACTTTTCTTTTTTTTTTTTTTTAAATATCAACAACCCTTGCCAGGGATTTGCCCAACTGTTCTGCACAAGGAGTTTGATACCAGAACTACAGCAGATAGGAGTCCCAGGGGATTTGCAGCTGTCAAGCATGTGGTGTGCAGTACAGAACCAGATTCATAAGAAAATAGAAGGTATTTATGGATCAGCTGGATAAGTAAATGATTTGATATCAGTGCTGGAGCAGAAGCTGGGTGAAATGCCAGCAGCAATGATATGGCCAGGTTGTTATACAAAGGTGACCATGCTTTCCTACAAAGGACAGAGCCTTTGTGTCCTGTACTGGAGGAAGGTGAATGGCAGAAAGTTTCATGAGGGAGTGGCAACGGGCCAGGAGTACTCAGCAGAAGTATTCCTCATGTAGTTGGAATAAAGTGTTAGCATACGTTGAGATCTGGACTTCACCTTAGGCTCAGCAATTAATAAGATTTCTACTTCCTGCCTAGAAACAATCAAATCACAGTGCTACAATCACCGGCTGATGGTATAAAACGCCTGATACTTAATTATTTCAGAAAAGCATTTCAGATTATTATATACACATACTTAAAATTTATTCCCTCTTAAATACAAATACTTCACTCAATTCCCGCTAGAGTTTGCACAATATAAAGGCACATTTTCACACGTCTTTTCAAAGCTTTTTAAGGTACTTTAGACCCTATTGCAGCTGGACTCTGAAAAAATAAAGCCAACTTACATTAGGAATATGCAATCGAGTGCTGGCTTGTGATATGCTGCCTTCAGAAACTGATGATACATCATTCCCATGTGCAGCTAACAACAGGAAAATCCCTGCCTCTGCCTTCCATACCACCTTTTCCACAGCAAAGGATTTGTATAGATGCATTTTGCATGATTTCTGCTCCCCTAAAACAATAGGGGAGTTCAACAACTTTGGAAAATTAGCTACCTAAAAATGAAACTGAAGCTCAGAGAAGTTGTTGTATATAAAAGAATGTTTTTAAGGCTTAGGATAACATCGGCTTCTGGTTAATTTTGGGGACTCATTCTTTGCAGTAGTGCAATTGTCTTCCTCAGTTGTTCCTTGCACACAATCCTAGTGTCCGTGGCTGAGGAATCACGTAATAACCCGTAGCCATCTTCTTGTTGTGACATACTGGTTCATCCTGTATCGGGGATCACTTGTGGAAGGAGGATGGAGGGATGAGTTTAAACCTGTGTATGATTTAGGAGTTTGGAATGGAAGTCATTAGGAAATAGCAATTGTTCTGGGATGTAATCATAGGGAAAGACTGGCAGTGGAGAACTCAAAGGTGAGGACATTAAGAAACTAAAGACATGTGTATCAATCTCTGTCTGAACCTCTGTCCTAATCCCACTCCTTTGCTGAGATACTGGCAGAGTATCTCAGCAAGGTTTGGCAGATTTCTGCACCGTTTGCTTGGGTCAATAGCAACAAATAATTTCCAGACGCGTAAATAATTTTTCTTTAAACAGGTTTTGAAAATTCAGAGGAACAACAGGGTAAGTCAGAATGTACTTTTCCGCAGGCAAACTATCAAATTAACTGTTTCTAAAACCTGATCTTCCCTTATTTTTCTTACTTCTAGGCCTGGAAATTGCTTATTTTTCTTCTTCCTAGCCCTGGAATCTGCTTCTTAAGGCAGGGATTCACACTTCAAAATTATTTTCCTCTCCTGCCCACCTCTGCGGACTCCTGTGCTGCTGAGAAGCAGCTGAAGCCCAGGTAGGTTGGATTCGTCCCCCAGATTGGTTTTGATTTGCTGATTTTACAAACCAGGAAAACAAATAAATTTTTTATTCATTTATCCACTTGCAGTCAGACCAGCACTGTCTGCCTGGGTACATTTTCAGTCCCTTCAGGAGGCCCAGTGTTTTGAATCTTTCCCTTCGGATACTTATCCTGCTGCCCGTTTCCCAGGACCCTGAAGTAAACACGAGGCTGTTTAATGGAACTCCCCATAGCCATCCAACTATGTTTTCATCCTTAATCCTTCGTTGCTCTGACCCCAGACTAGACATGGAGGGGGTCAGATTTATTCATCTGCACCCCTGCGTTCCCCATCCATCCTGGGCAAACAGGTCCCTTCCCTGGGAAGGGACTGCGTTCACCAGACGAGCCTCATGAAGAACAGCGCCAGCCAGGCGAGGAGCAGCCTTGTTTACAGCAGATTTCTCTTCTTTTCCGCACACCACACAAACACGTCCTTCCCTCGCCTGTCCCTGCCCTACAAGCGGAGCAGCCCCACACCCGCAGGGGGGGATCCAGCCCAGGGGGCCCAGCCGGGTCCCGCCGCGGGGGCGGCGCGAGGCGGCCGCTGTCGGTGCGGGGCTCCCTCCGCTCCCTCAGGGCGAGCGCGGCCCCCGCCGCGCGGAGGGGCCGGGG
>VYXB01006448.1:230543-336958 GCA_013397135.1 Pachyramphus minor
GGGGTCCGGGCAAAGTAGTTGCGGCGGTTCCGGGGGAGGGTTTTGCCTGGGGCGGGCGGGGGGCTGCAGCCCTGCCCTGCCCGGCCGCTCATTGTATGCAGGCAGCCACGCTGCTCGCCATTTTTAATTAACCCTCCGAGGGTTATTTACAGAACCCGCTGCCGGCCGGGCCTGCGCGGGTCGGCGGGCAGCGCTGGCCATGTGTAGCGCCTGCACAGCCCGCGGCCCGCATCCTGCACCGTCATGCAGTTGCGCTGGCTCCATAAAGGAGGCACTACGTTTGCATGTTCCCTACCCCGTCCGGTGTAGTCTCCAGTGGTGCCTTTTTTTTTTCCTCCCTTTTTTTTTTTGTTTGTTTGTTTTTGCGTTGTGTTGTTGTTTTTACACACCCTCTCCCTGCTCTGAACAACACCCTCCGTCCCAATTAAACGCTGTAAAATTATTTTTTGGGGGCAAGTATATGGCGGGGTTTCTATCCTGAAGGAAGGACAGGCACAGTGTGAGCTGCTCGTACCGATTGACTTGGAGGTCAAAATCACCAATTACCTAAATATCGTTTAGGATGCCTGTCCGTGAAGATGCCGATTCTCATATGGCCGCTTTAATCAACAGCGACGTAAATATTCGCCAACACAAGATATTTTGCGTGAAAACGTGGCAATCGACTTAGCAAACGTACCTTTCTGCTAAATAATAGCCATTGAAATCAGGAGGGACAAAGATGTTTTAGTGGAAGTTTGTCACAGTGACTGTGAGATTACATTTCAGGATTAGAAGGTCATTACATAAAGCCTTGCTTTCTTAAACACAAGTCTCTACTTCATACAGTAATAGCTAAAACTTATTTACTATCTGAGTGAGTGTTTGTAGTTTTGTTTTAGGAAAGTCTCCAGACTGGTGTTTATACAGTGGGGTCAATATGTAGAAGGAGGTGATTTAAAATATACCTCATATTTATATGCGTACAAATATAAACATCTTGTGGGTTATAGTTTCCAGCAGATTGTTTGATAGCCTTTAGCAATCTGCATTTTCTCAATGTCCTTTTCAAGTCCTTTAGAATATGGACTGTATTTACTGGTTTTATTTTGAATTTTATGGGCTAGATGCTCCACTATGTTGGTTTCATTGTGACATGCTGAACATATTTATGCAGTTTAAAGGTGTCCTGAACTTCTCTGGATTGCATCCCCTCTGCTGGTGGGGATACAGGACTCCAAAATACAAGCGCAAGTCCTGTGATGGTTGTGAAAGTCACACTGGTGACCACCTCTGTTGGAAGGGTGAGGAAAGAGCCTCTGCACATACCAACATAGGGACACTAAGAATAAATCATTGTCTCAGAAATCTATTTGAAATCTGTTAGGCCACACACAGCTGATTCCAGGTGAGATGACAAACTTGCTAATTTGTGAGACTTTACAGAACTACCCATTTATGTAAAAACAAAACCAAAAAAGTGTAGCCTTCAGAGATTTATTCTGATACTTGATTTTTCTTGAGAAATATGATAAGTTTACAGGACGGCAGAGATCAGATTATTGCTAACTTTTAATAAAAGTTGGCATCATGGGTAAATATTCATGTAATGCATAAAACAATGTTCATCATCTTAATATATGGGTGTTTGTGTTTTCTTTAGAGATGTTTTCAAGCAGTGAGGAAAAGACTTAATAATATGTAGTTAGCGTAATTTTAACATGCACAGAGCAGTGTTGGATGCCATTCTTCAGTGAGTGATCACGTTAGATTTAGGAGGTATGTGAAGAATGTGCAGTGGAAAATTGCACATCTTGATTTTGAATTATGTGAAGGTTTGCTTAGTCTGTGTACAGCTACCCTAGATGAACAAGTTTTGATGAGTGAAATAACAATTTCAGACATAGTAATCGAAGTGTGGCATTAAACTCTTTAAGATTGAATCAGATACAGTATTTTGAGCATCTGCTCTTACATCCCTATTTTTTCCCCTTCCTTTTCCCTTATGACTAATTTACTTTTCCTTGATGACCTTATGGACACTCTGTGTAAATGAAAGTAGTACTAGAGAGGGCTGTCAGACTTTGTGAGGGATGAAGACATCCCCTTTAGAAAGAAAAATTAATCTCTGCATCATGAAGGAAGGAAGCAGTGACAGCCATGGTAAGGGGCAGGTGTGATGCAGCCTTACTTGCTTGCAGTACCTGTTAGAATGCTCTGGTGATCCCAGTCACCTTTTCAGGTATTTAGTCTTGTTACCTGTCGGTGTTGTTATTAATCAGCTTTAGCCTTGCTGAGCCTTGGCAGTAGTGATATGTGGACAGAGAAACTTTAGGTTTCTGAGCAGTGTAGGGGTTGTGTCCCCGCAGCTGAAGGCAAACCCTTCCCGAGCCCAGGGGACACTTGGACAAACACAGTGTTTGCTGCTGCTGGTTTTCACCTCTGTGCCACACCGGGTTGGGTTAGTGCACCTCCCTGTGACACTTACAGACAAAAAACCAGGAGGGGGGTGGTGTTTAAAATGTAGTTCTGGTTTTTAATTTGGTTCACCCTTCAGCCTGCTTAGTGAATGTGGAGAAGGTTTGGGGTTGGCACGGGAAGGAGCAAGAAGGGCTGTTGGTGGTGGCACAGATGCTCACAGTTACCTGGCCAAATTCTGTCTCTAGTCATGGATTTTGGGTGCACCCCTCATTTATTCATTGCTGCATAAAAGCATGTGATTCTGGCTGCCGAGGCTGCCTTTGGGCCGAAACAGAGTGGGAGTGTGCAGATGAGCCGTTGGTGCCTGGGTGTTAGATAAATTAACAGTTTGGGGTGGTGATTAGTAAATTATCCTGTAGAAATTCTGAAGAGTTTATTTTTATGCTAAATCAATTCAGGGGAAGAAATAAATAATAATTTTTTTGTACTGTAAGTAGGGTGTGTAGTTTGCTTTATCATGCAAAGAATTAGGGCTCCTGTGTTGCTAGTGAGTTACTCTATAAAGTGTAATTGAATCCAAGCCTGATACTTTATATATGCTTCCTCTGTAACATCTTTTCACAAATGTGTGAGCTTCAAAGAACTCAGCTTAATACAAATATACAGTTACATATTTCAAAAAGTTCTTTCATGGAAAGTCTCATTTGCAGCTTAATAACTGTAAGTTTCCCCTGTTTATAATCTGAATCTGTTTTTCTGTAGGTTCAGCCTCTGCCCATAGTTACGTATGTACGTGTGTTTCCCATTAGGGAAGTTTCTTCCCTGAAGTAGCCAGCACAGGCTTAGCAAAGCAGTGTCACAGTCCAGGAACATGGAGTGACTGGTGGTTCAGGTCACACACTTGTGTTCTCTCCTTGTGTCAGCTCTGCAGCATCTCAGGCAATGCCATCTTACAAGTTTTTCCTCAGTTAAGGCAATTTGAAATTGAGATTTGAATTTCGGGTGAAACGATGCCAGATATTTACCAAAAAAAACCCAAGAAAAAACCTGACACGTCTGTATTTCTAAGAAGTGTTTAAAATTGCACTTTTTTGCAGTTTCCATGCAGCTGAGAGTTTGTATTCCTGTGTTGTTTATTACTGGCAGAATTTGCTAGATTTCTGACCCACTGTGTGATATTGATCTCAAGTACTGAAATAATTTTTTTGCCTGTCTTTGACTGTTTGCCTCCCTCTCATATTTTGTCCTCATTAGTATTCTCAATTCCTGGCAATTTAATGTCATTTGCATACATAACACAGTGTTCATTTACTTTTTTCCTTGCTTCCATGCCTTTCTCCTGAAGGCCTGTATCCCTCTTTTTCCCTGAGCTTCTTTGCTGTCTATGTTGCTTCTAGTCAGGTGGTGATGGAATAGGCTTCTGTTTGAGAGGAGAATATTCAGACTAAATTCATTACACAGCTGTGGGTATCTCCTGGTTTATATGTTCTTTCTGCCCCTTCCCCTCTCCAGCCTTGACATTTTTCCATGAAATAGATGGTGGTCAAATGAGGGAAGATAAAAATACTGATGCAGTAGACAACAAGCGAAATTAGGTTAATTTTGGGGCTATACCTAGAGTGAAGAATCAGGTCTGGCCTCTTAGTCCCAGTAATGACCATGTTTAGTGGCTCTGGAAACAGCATGCTCAGCCTTGGGAAAAGATGTGCATTGGATCATTGCCAAATAACCACTTCATGCCAACCAGGAAAGTGGCATTGGTGTCTTCTGAAGAGTAGTGGAAACTCTGTGTCTGGATTTTCTTCTGTGTATTCTTCATGAACTGGGTGCTCCATAGGTCATCAGATTTATTAAACTTTCTGTGAAGGAGAAGTGGAAATAGTGGAATAGTGAGAAGTGTGTGTAAACTTCTGAGGGAAGCACAGATTGCTCCTCTGAGTTAACTGTATATCTCAGACTTCCTTACTACACTCCAGTTGTTCCAAGGTATTGCCTGAGTGGTGAAATCTGCTCCCTGATGTTCCTAGGTAGCTATAGGAAGTAAAATAGCAAGTTGTCAAGTTGTGTTTGTAGAAATAATAGAAGCCCAAACTTGCTTTTAAAGAAGCAGATGAAGATAATTGTCTAAAACTAACTGAATCAGTTCCATTGCTGCTAAGTAATTTATTACAAGCAAATCTAAATAGTGCATCCAGCCTGTAGCAGCTAAACCAGTTTAGCCAGTACATCTTGCATGACATCATTCGATATTTGGGGTAAGGGTGAAAATGAACTGGTTTAAAGCTTGCAAAGCATCCACTTTTTCTTGAATGATAATAAATTTAAAATAGGGCATTGTTTGTGTTTGTTTGTGCTTTGAGTTAGTACAGATCACTTGTTTTAATTTGACTTTGTATCTTGGGGCTGTAGGACATTGGTTGTGACAAAGTAAAGTTGGTAGCTTGCAATTCAAGGCATTAGGAATCCATAGTAAGTGTGCTTTTCCCCCTCAAATACATATCTATATTAATATAGTCAAGATATACTATGTGCTAGTTTGACATTGACAGCAACAGGATTAACAGTTACTAGAAAGTGTTTTGACAAGTAGAAGGGTGGCTGGAGAGTGGTTGTCTTACTTGTCAAGTTATTACAGATACAGTGGTTTTTTTCTGAAACTTTTTTCATTGGTCACTTAATGTATTTTGCTGCAGCAGTTTTAGCATTTTAATTTCCTACACTAGTAAAAGAGTGAAAGTGCACCTAATCAGTGCTGTGGCAAATGTATCTGTGCATATTGTTGCAGGCTTAGACTTAACACATTTTAATATTTCTGCTAATCCATTTATTTTTCAGCTTGGCTTGCTGACTGTAGTAAAACAAGCTCTGTAGGTTTAGAAACATAGAATGACGTTTAAATGTCTTGCCAGCAAAATGAAGAATGGTCAGCTTGGAAATAATGTCTCATTCTGACTCTGATTTGCCCAAATTGCCTAGAAGGCTGAGCTTTTGTCAACAAGAAATAATCAAGCTTCTGGAAATGGGTAGATGGATTTAGAAAATACTGTGCTGACTCCTTCCAGTTTGGGGAAGACTTTGTTGTTAGTACTGTAGTGCCAGGAATCTTTGAGATTCTCTTCAGAATTTAAAAATAAATTCAAAAGCTGTTTTATGTTGGACTTAATATGCATCTAGAATAACACAGCTTGATTGTCCAGCATAACAGGATGTGCGTACTTGTTAAGCAAAATACCTTAAACATGTAAAACTAAATGATAAATTTTGAGAAAACTAAAATTCCCTGCTGCAATCAGTACAGCGTAGCTCACTTAATGTTTTTAATTGCTATTTGGCAGCTGTTTTAAACATTACCGAAATAAGTCACTCCAGACCCACTTAATAGTGAAGATTTAAACAAAACCATGCTTTGTAGCATCAAACATCTTAGAACAGGATGTTCAGTGCCTGAAAACCTGGAGTTCTCCTTGACTGCAAAGGGAGCTCCAGAATGATGCAGCTCAGGGGAGGTGTGCCAGGAGCATCCTATTTAAATTGGGGAAGAGAAACGCTGGTACCTCAGCTTGTCCTTGCCTATGTGCTGGTGTGTGGAGATAGACAGTCTTCCAGGTGTCCTGAACACCACAGGGTTCTCCACAACCAGCACCTCACCTTGCACTCCAGAGCATACTGCAAGCTGGAGGAAGATGGTGTGGATAGAGAGCTGGAATGTCATATGAGAAGAAAGTAAATAGGTTTTTTTTTTTAGCAGTGCTGCAGTGTTTTGCAGCCTGGATGAGGTGATGGTTTTTTTTTTTAATACAGTCACATCTCTTTGATATGAAACATAAAAGTGTTGGAAAAGAGAACTTGGAGCTTTATATTTTGTGTGTGAAGGGGTTGAATGCACTCCAGTAGAACTTGCTTTAAATGCAGAAATCTGTGAAAATTCTTAAGGTCATTTTTCATAATTTCTCTTTTCCTAGTGTAAATAGCAAAGGATGTGTAGGAGTGTCACTGGTGTTGACCGAGCTCTAAGCTTGATCATCTGGTGATTTCACAAGGTGCAACTGTAAGGATGTTTTTTTTAAAATGCAGCATCTCCAGCTGTGTGTGTGTGTGTTTGTGAAGATCTAAGGACAGTTTTGGTTTAGGGCTCTAAGTGTGATGTTATACTAATACAACAATTGGATGAATTTCTGTTGAGCTGTGCTTGAAAAAAGGAATGGTTGTGTGTGTCCACAACAGAGATTTTCCTTCCCATATGTTTTGGTGTGTTATTTTTGAATATCCCTGATATTGTTCAGCAGAACTTTGATGGACATTTTGATGGAACTATGAGGGTGCCTATTACAACTTGGTGAGGGTTTTAAAGTCTAAATACAGCTTAGTGGATTAATATTCTTTCTGATAAGTAGATCAACCATTTGTGGTGTTTGTTTCATAAAATGGCAAATTGGTGAATTAAAATGTACAAACTTTACCTCTGTATTAGGTAAGATAATAAATGAGTTTGTATCTATATGTGTCTATAGGTAGTACACATAGTAGTGATACAAATTATGTCTAAGTAGTGATACATAGTAATGATAGAAACATTCTGATTTGCTGGTATTAGGATCCTAAAGGCCACCCTGCATCTGGGGTCTGTATTTCCATGCATCACTATTTTATCCATTAGCTGTGACTGTTATGGATCTGTTCCTACCAGGCTGCCCCAGCCCCTGTGTGACTGTGCTTATTTAGCCCTATGCAGTTTTTGGAAAGTAGCCTGTTGCATTTTTTAGTCTTGATAGTCTCTGGTTACTGGAGAAGAATGAAGAGGTTAAGAAATGTTTAGGGAGGGAACAGTTTATGTTCTTGGGTTTTTTTCTTCCCCTATCTAAAGACACACATTGTTTTAGGCAGTCAGGGTGGAGTTCTGAACACTGGTACTGGAGCATGGTGGTCTTTGCATCACCTTTGTTTTTTTCCAAGAATTGAGATCCCTTCCTTTGGAGGTGGGGCAGAACTTGCATTCTCCCTTCCTGCTTGCAAAGCCACTTCTCTTGATGCAGCCTTTGCTGTTCTGTAGTCATGAAATACATCTCAGTTACATATCACCACATGTCCCTGGGAACCATAATTAGGTAAAAATTTTTGGATACAAGTTTGCTTTGCAGCCTATCTTAATTCACACATTTAGATAATTAATCTGTTCCTCTTACAGAGTTAGAGCTGACTGGACACTCACAGATGCTGCTGTGTGGGTATAGGGGAATCAAGTCCTAAGACAATGTGAGGTGTACTTGTTTTGAAAAGAAATTGCTTAAGCAGAGGCTGTGTGAACCTTCTTTTATTGTTCATTAAATCAAGCTAAAGGGAGTTAGATTTTCTTTTTCACTGGGAGTAGCAAGGAACTGACCTTTTCTAAAGAATTTTTCACCTGGTTAAGTGTTAGTTGCTAAATAATATCGAGGGGTGAACCCAATTCTGGAGAACAGTAAATACTATTAGAAGTTTGAACACAGAGATAACGCAAATGTGTCTGTAAATTATATGAATTCAACAGTGGGTCACAAGCCACCTGCCAGTAGCAATTACAGTAGTGGTGTTTCACAATTTTCTTCTGCTTTCCTTTCCCTCTTCTCATTCTTCCTGTGTGGCTTTTATCTCCTTTGTTTCAGTTTGACTGTTTCAGATACTTCTTGGACTTACATCCTGCACCAAAAAACAGTCCCCTTAAAAACTAGTATAACACTTTGCAATATTTCTGTCATGCCACAAAGGTAACCAACCATAATCTTGAGTGCTGAGGTTTTCCCTTTTTTTTGTTTCCTTCTTTCTGAAAGTGGGAACTAAAAATAAACAGTGAAACTCAAACAAAAATCAAATGAAGTCTGTCAGAAATCAAAACTTATTAGTAATTTCTTTAAAAGTAGTTAATTCTAAAAGTTTAACCACGGGATTTTATAACAATTGCTTGTTTCTTCAAATGTATTTCTTCAATTTCATATTGGTTTTAAACTATTTTCTTGTCCTCAACAGACTTGTCCTGGTTTTGAACTTTTGTTTGTCAGGCTCGTGTTTTGACCTAAAACCTGTGCCCTGAAGTGTGTCATTCAGAGTAGGAGAGGGTTGGTGTGAGAGCGATATGGTCCTTAAAAGGATTCTTAGGGTTTCCCTCTGAAGGAGGGAAAGCTCTGCAACTCCTTTGCTTCCCAGTGGAGCTCTGCTGGGGGGAAACTCTTTCTTGATCCAGATAATAACACAGATTAATGGGAAAACAGTTAGAAAGTGGCACGAAAAACGAATCTGATTTTACCCATTCAGTAGCCTGTTGATAAGCAGCCATATACAGCCATGACTGTGTTCTGTGCTCTGCTTTGCTGGAGATAAGGAGTGAAACCAGTGGGTTCTTCAGGCCCTGCAGCTGGGCAGGAGCTGAGCTGGCTCTGGGGAAGATCAGGGTGCAGAGGTGGGACTGTGTTGGCACTGCCACTGAAGAAAGGTGTGTGGAACCTCAACATCTGTCTTCAGACTTTTAAACTTGGCATAACAGCTTTACTGGCCAGTAACCTCTCATGCTGGATTAAGGAAACATTCCAACTAATTCTGTAAGACCTTTCAGCATCCTGCAGTATGATGAACTGAGAGGTGTTAACATGAGTGCAGGGAGAGCCCCTGCCTCAAGTGGTTCTGTCAGTGTGTTCATCGTCTTTCAAATCGTACCTGCCCCAGAAGTGTTTGTGTAAATCCATATTGCAGCTAATAATGAAGATGAATCAAAATTTAGATACTTTATGGCACCTTTGAAGAACAAAACTGAAGTCAGATCCAAGAATAGTACCTGATTGCTGAAGTACAGCTTAGTCAAGGTCTGAACATGAGCCATGGGAGCCTTCCCAATGCCTTCTGTCCCAGTGTGTAAACACTTGCTTTTGCTGGTGAAGTTATACTGGTAGCACTGAATTCTAGCACATCTTGTTCAAGATTATTATTATTATTATTATTACTACCTAGCTTTTGCTTAAATCACTTAGCAGGTGTGTGTGCTGGACCCCCCTGGAGCCAGAAGCGTCAAACATCTCCCACATCCAAGGAGTCTCTCCTGACTGGTAAAGTCTCAGGTGGCTGTGCAGCAGTCCAGCACAGAGTAGTGCCTGCAAGACAGAGGAATCTAACCCAAAATGAGCACCAGCTGCAGGGAAGGTCCTGGATTGGTCTGGACACCAGATTTCGTTGTATCAAATGACTTTTTATCTGCTGCTGGGAGCCAAGGGAAGAGTTGTGTCTAGTGCGCTTTGACACTGCTACAGAGAAGAGGTATCTTCTAGAGTGGGCTTTTTTTTGACCTCTGTGCTTCCCTTTTGCCTCCTTGCTCATAAGGAGATGAATGAAGAGATTCGAATTTAGCATAACTTCCTTATTTTGGGTTTATTTTTAACCTAGGTCAGCTCACTGCTTTATTGTTTGGCCCCACAAACAAGTGGGTAAACGTGACTGAAGAGGCAGGAGGAAAACTCTTAAACCCCTAATGACTTCTATACTTCTATGAATTTTTTTTTTTTCTTTTTTAAACAATCCCAAGACCCTTTATTTGACACCTGGGCCTGTCTTTCTGAAGAAATGCATTGCAGGGTTGTAACAAAGTTCCAAGGCTATAAAATCCAAGCTTCCAGAGCTCTTAGTGCAGACACATGGTTTTACCATTATAAAAATTGAATGTTGCTCAGATGCAAACCACTTCTGGGGATGAAATTGTTCCCATTACAGGTCTGCTTCTGGATGTTTTCACTTCTGTTGCCTTTCCCCCCCTCTTCACGAGGGTATTCCTTGTAGCTTAATGTAGTCCCTTGCATTTTCCAACTTGGAGATACATCTGAAGGATCTTCAGCTTTCTCGCCTGTACTAAGTGAGTTACTATTTTTTGACTTTAGTACATATTAAAATGTCAATCAGTTAGCTCAAATCATAATCTAAATGTATTTGTGGGGGTTTTAGCCTCCAAACTAGCTTTTCTTGTGATATTTTCAGCACAGGGATAAAAATTTCCAGGTCACATTCAGACTTGGAGTTGGTGGTTGCTGTGGTTGTTCTGTCAGCCAAGATCTCTGGCCACTGCAATGGTCCTAATCTAAGCAGGAGACACTGGTTTCTAGAACCAGTGGTTGGATCATACAGGTTTTTAGCAGGATCTGTTAAAAGCAGTTTCAGAGTTGACCTGCTTCCTGATCTGGAAAGTTTACAGAAAATGATGTGTGAAATTTTGGTCACGTTGAATTCAGCTGCAAGTATTGCTATTAGCATCACGTTCACAGGTTAGACCTAAGAATGTAAAACTGGCTTAGTCTCAACAGGCTTAATGCTAGGCAGGGTCTAGTTAGTGTAACTGGAGCAAAATACTGGCAGAGAATAACTGGGCTAATGCTAATTTTTGATCTCTCGTTTTTAATATACCTTGAAATGCACATTAACCACCTCAGATGCATGCTTTATTAAATCAAAGCATAGGTGTATAATAAAAGTATTTAAAATTTTTGGCAGGATGCAGCTTTGTAAACAGGTATTTGTGTTTTCTGAAGTAAGAAATTTTCTTAAGTGAGTGGAGTTGTTGAGCAATTATGGTTCATTTCTACCATAAATATGGACAGTTGCATACTGTGAAAAGCTAGTTAAACTCTTGGTGTTGTAAACCCCATTGGTGGTGGTGTGCAATTTTGATTTCTCCATCATGCTCAGAAATTTGGGAAGGGGTTACTAATTTGGTAACTTGCTTCTCCAGTGGGGATGTATTGCACCCCCATAGAAATGTAGTGTGCCAGGTCAGTTAATCTGGCCCCTGACCTGTTCCTGGCAGCACTGTTTCTTGGGAGAGATGTTGGGATGGCAGGAGGCTGCTTGATGTGTTTCCCAGGGCGGGTGGACTGAAGGTAGAGGAAGGGGTGTCCTGGGAGAAGAAGCTTTGAAAATAGGTCACTGCTTCCAAAAGAATCATTGTGCTCTACCTACTGATCCAGTTCAGAAGAGCACCTGGAGAAACAGGCAGCTGGGAAGAGTCCCTTGTTCTTGGTTGTAGCCTTGTCAAGATGCTCTTTGGACCTGAGCAAAGGAGAGGCTGGAGGAATATCTGCTCCTTTTCCCCTGCTGCCCCTGAGAAGATGGTGTCTTAACTGCCTGCCAGGCAGGGAGTGGTGCCAGCCCTCAGATGGATAACATGGAATTGCTAGTGGTATATGTTGACTTCAGAAGTTCAGCTTAGATTCAAAAGGTAGCTGTATACTTGCTTATGTTTAGTGGGCTTAGATCTTCTGGGAGCTTGAATGCTTTGCTCACCCTACTGTTCCTCTGGAAGTGTAAGTCATGTTGTGGTTGAATGTGTGCAGCTGCCTCCTTGAGCTGCAGAGAATTTGGACTGTCTTTGTGATCTTCTTCAGCAGCAAAAGCTATTTTAAGATGCTCCTTTAATAGTAGTTCAGCACCTGGATATACCTGAATAATTTGCTTTCTACCCAGATTGTTTAGCCACTTGCTGTGTTGTAAGGTTTAGGAGAAAATACAAATTGCTGTTGATATGCAACTTGTAGTGGTGAGGAATACCTTCTCCTTTCCACTGAGCTTTCTCAGTTCTTTCAGATGTTTCTTTCAAGCAATGATAATCAAATATCATTGATATTTGGATTGGAGTTAAGTTGTTGGAGCTATACTGAAATGCACATTTACCATTATAAAAAGTTGAAAAAGCAGCAGTGCAGAAAGCAGGACCCAGCAGTGCAGGAACAGCTCTGCTGTTACATCGTGTACCTGCCATCTGTGTACACCCTGTCCACAGATCCTCTCTGTGCTCCTGAACAGAACTCAGTTGCAGTGTAGCCTTGAAAATCCTTAATGACCTACAACTCATGATTTTTGTCTGCTCTTTCTCTTTTCTGTTTCCACCTGAAGATAAAGCATCACGAGGGTTGTGAACCTGTGTAAACATTGATTCTGATTGTTGGACGTTGGGAAACTGTGTTGCTGGCGCTCAAGCTGCTGATCTTGGTCTGAGATCTGGCCAAAGCAAGTACACTAGTGCATGAAATAAAGTGTAGGATCATTTCTTTGATCACAGATGAAGTATTTATGTAAATTGACTGACAGTAATAGCATCAGTAATACTAAAATAATACTACATTCTATAAATAATAGCAATACCACTGTTTCTGGTTTAACCCTCACTTATAGAACCGAAAGTGTGAAAGCTGTATCTGCTTTGAGCCAGTCTATTTGCATACTTGTTAAAACTGATAACAAAAATAACATGGAAACTGTGCATGTCCAGCAGGCTTTTCTGTATTCAAAATGCCTTTCTCTAAAAAAATTCTGTGTTTATACATTGAAAAATTAAATTAAAAATAAGGTGTAAAAGTGTCCCTAGAACAGTGGTGGTAACAGGCAGCTCATGCAGTGCAGGCAGTGCTGTTTTGTAGCAGGAGTTTGGCACTGGGGGCAGGTCCTTAACCCCAGCTGCAGAGGGATGCCAGGATTCTGGGTCTTGAGTTTCAGTTTGCACGTGTGCAAGTGCATGGGGGGTACATTTATGGTGGATGTGGAATAACCTTCCCTTTTCCACAGTAGCTGGAGCTCAGCATTCAGGTGGATGTTCCCTGTGCAGCTCAGCAGGGTGAGTTCAGAGAAGGAACGTTGCAGGGACTGGGAGAAAAAACGGACTTCAGGAGTGCTGGATTGTACTACGTGAGGGAATAAACACTGTTGGCATTGAAATTCTTACATCTATAGCCTTTCTGTTTGCTTGTGAAATTCATGGAGTTGGTTGCTAATAGGATTTGCAAAAAATAATGAAAATAGCCTTCCCCCCAACTTTAAATACAATTTTGGCTGCAAACATTACATTGTTAGGCAGGTATGATGGCAGAAGCAAGAGTAAAAGCTAAACCCAGGTGCCTGTAAATTATATTGAAAGGTGTTTCTCTTTGTTCTGGGGCCATTTTTTCTGTGTCAACACTTTGAAGTAAATATTTTAATTTTCAAGAGGGTGGCATTTACAGTGTTTTTTACAAGGGAGGAGCACCTTTTTGTCCTGCATTGTGCCCCCCAGCAGTAGTGGATATGGTATTTCTCCTGTGTGTGCAGCCTGAGGTGCATTTCCTCTGCTGCTGCAAGTGGCTTCAATCCCAGGGCCTTGCCTTGGGAAAGGCAGTGTGAGCAAATCCTACAGCTTGATAGAAGTTCTCTGATAAAACCCCAGAGATCTCTAGCTAATAATAATGATAATCCCACAGATTATCATCTGGATATTTAGTGAATTGTCTTATTTACACAAACCAAAGTGAGACAGATGTGTGCTCACCTTATCCCTTGTCTGTGTTTCTCTTTTTTTGGTCTTGTGGGGTTTCTTTGATCTGAAAGTGTGCTTAAAATGCATCAATAATAAAACATCCACAAGGACATTAAAATACCTGAGCTTGGCCATTGAATTAGACCAAATCAAAACATGTATGTTTATTTTAACGTTTTTATGGTCAAAGGATGTAATGGGGGAAAAAGGCAATCTGCTGTGTAAAAATTTAGAAAATGTATTGTGTCTGGGGTTTGTGAACAAGCTTAAACAGGTAAAGACTCTCCTGTTACATGTGCACAGATAAATTTCCTTTTGTGTAGCTTAGCTGTTAGAAGTGTGCCCGTGTTGTGTGCCAGATAAACTCAGCACATTGCCACTTGTGGCCACCTGCTTTTTGTAGGTGAAATAACTGAATATTGGTTCAAAGGGTTTTTGGGCCCGTTGCTGCTCTGAGTGCTGCGTCCCAGAGAGCAGCTTCTCCTCCCTGATGACTTCCAGCAAAATAACCACTAAATAATTCTCTTTTCAGTCCCTGTCTATTTTGACTTTGGGGTTTTTAATTGTCTTTTATATCCCTTCTTTATTTCAAAGTCACAGCATACCTCTTCCTTTTTTTTCAGAAAAAATGTTTCCCCTTTCAGAAAGGGTAGCAGTTGCAGTTAAATTATTACTGTCTCTAGTAATTCTTAAATCCTGGTCTTATTCTGACTTTGACCAGTAAAATCTGGATCTTGTTTCAGGTTTGGGTCAGACCTGACTGTAATGGTATTTAAATTAGAGATCTCTCTTTCAGTTCTGTGAGTTTAATGTACTAAAAAATTAGTGACTTTTAAATGAAAAACCTGCAAATAATGCACACTAGTTGCAGATACTTTTTTCAGTATTTACTGCTATTTCTTAAGCAAGATCTCTTCAATTGTGTCCTCTCTCCTTCTGAAAGGAGAAACATTCTTATGGCTTCTTAATCGAATTTTTTTGGTGAAAGAGGTCTGGAGCTGAGGAAGTGCCAGGAATCACATAGTGGACAGTTTGTGGTGTACCTCTGTGTTTGGATTTATTTTCCTCTCCTCCCCTGTGATCCACTGCCATGCCCTGTCCCATGCTCACACCCCTTCAATGGAAACAGCAGTTTTAAAGTCCTGGAAAAACAGTCCAGGAAAAAGAGAGGAAATGAGATGAGGATTCAGTAGTGGGGAGGACTGACAAAAAAAAAAAATCTGCTTTTGTGTTCTCCAGGGATATACTCAAAACTGTGAGAGCATTTGTGGGATAAAAGTTACAGCAGGAAATGTAAATGGAGTAGCTAAAGCAAAAGAGGTGTGAGTAGTGAGGGTTTCCATCCCAGCTGTGTGAGTTTGTAGTGGCTGAGGATGACACAGACCACAAATGCTGAATTATTAGAGAGAAAAACAACAGGGTGTGGAGAAAACTTAAGGACTTTCAGTTTCCCTGAGACAAAGGAAGAAGCTTTTATCATCAATAGGATAAGGAATTTGAGATGCAGCACGGTGTGGTGGTGGTGTTTATCCCAGCTCCTAGCCAGGGGCAGGGCAGGAAGGCAGCAATTAATTTTGGAAGTCCTCAAAATTTGCTTCAGATGAGTGGTGCTAGCAATGGAGCAAAAATAGAAGTAGCTGGGAAGATTTGCCAGAAAGAAAAGAGTATTGAAACTGGGAGTGTATTTCTGGAATTAGGGTGTTCTGCAAAGCATAAGAAAGATGTAATTCAGTGGGTGACACGCAACAGTCAGCTGTTCTAAAATGTGTTTTCAAGTCTGTTTTGTTGCCTTATGCTCTAAGAATAGTCGACCAGAAAGCTATTGAAACACTGTCTGAGGATTTGGCTCATGAAACAAAAAATAAAATGTAATATGTAGTAGGAAAGTAAATATGCAACAAGCATGTGAGCAGCAGAGTACAATTTCCTCTTCAGAATATATTTTTCATCAAAAATCTGCTAATTATAACTGCTGCCACAGCTGAAGTTACTGGTTTTCCATAGGTGAAGAGAAGAATTTTTACCAATTTGTTTTGTCTCCCTTTTCAGGGGAAAACTGATTTGGGTGTGGTGTATTTGGGGTGGTGACACATCAGGATATTATTGAGAGCACTGAGATGTCCAAGAACCTTGGCATATACAATAAACTCCATCAGAAGCATCATCATCCCTCCACCCTTGCCAGTTGGTTGCACTGTAAGATTAAATCTAAATTACAGAGGTGCCAGGTCTCCTTTCACATTTCTGTTTCTGAAACACTTGTTTACATAAACTGTGTAGTTTTGAAGTTTGCAGTGCAAATGTTACTGTATGATGTACAGGGTGCAAGAAGCTCTGTCTGTGATACAGAGGCTTAAAAGATTGCTGCTTTACAGGTGTTTCACTGTTTATCTGTAGGTTCTTTATTCTTGTTTGTATTCCAAGTCTCTTGGTTTTGGAGTGGTTCACAGGAGTACACAGCATCTTCTTTGCCTCATGTATGTCAGTGCATTTGTGTTAGGATTTGGAAAAGCAAATTAACCTCAAAATGTGTGTATGTTTGGTCCTTTTTCTCAAGAATTTTTTTCTCTAGAATACAAAGTATAACTTCATTTCTGATTGTGATTGCTTAGCTAATATGGGGGCTTGGTTTTTCTGGTCCGTGGCAGCCTGCTTGGCACCAGAGCAGCTGGTTGGCAGTTTAACACTGAATAGTTAAACAGGAGAGAAGCCTTTTTAGTCACTTAAAAGTTTTCTTTTGTTTTCAGTTAAAAAAAAAAAAAAAGTGACTTAAAATTGCTGACAAAGGAAAAGTGATAAAATTGCCAGTGGAATGCTTAACTGGGGATTATAAAATTCCTGTTCTGAGTTCTCTTAAGAATTCCTTGGTAAATAGTGGAGGTTAACACCCAAGATTCCCTACAGAACAGTTTTTCAACTGTGTGATTTGTTTGAAGAAAGTTGTTCACTATGTAGACAGTATTAAATAATTAACACAGTTTAGTGCTAATTTTGGTGTCTGCAAACATTTGGATGTTTTTGGTACAGTAACTTTCATCTTCAAAGCAGTAAAGGGAACCTGATCTTCAGAACATTTTACAGCAATAATCATCTTTCTTCTCAGAGCCTAAATAATTATTTGCCTGCATTAACACTTGAGGGTAGAAAGGTTGCTGTCAGAAGGGAAAGGGACAATAAAGGTTAAATCTTATTTAAAAGTGAATGCTGAAGAAAGCCTAAAGTGGTTTGGGATTTAATGGTTCTCTTGTAAAGACTGTCACAAGGCTTTTAAAATTATTCTAATGGTTGCTGGTGTACATGCTACAAAGTAGGAGAAGGCAGAGTAGCCACCTTACAGATGCTTTAGTAAATTAAGGCTGGCCAGAAATTTCATGGCTGTGGTTTCTTGGGAGTGTCCAGACCCCAACATCTTCGTGGAGACTCAGTCAAAATGGGGACACTGATATAGGGAAGGGGATTTCTGTGCCACATCGATGTGGGATGGGGGAAATCACCCCACAGCCTCTGCTCCCTCGGGCACCAGCCCTGAGCCTTTTGCCTGTTCAAGGTGGGGGCATCACCAAATGCCCTGTCATTCCCTGCTTGTCCTCCTTGGTCAGTGAAATATTTGTAGAACACGAGACATTGCTAACAGATGAGATTGGAAAATTGAGCTTATTAAGTAACAACCTCAGAAGCTCCTTGGAACCACGTCTTTCAGGAATTTGGGAAACTGGTGGCAAATAGAAGACTGATACTGTGTCTTAGAGAACAAGAAAGCAGCTGCTTTTCTAGATCATGGTAAAGCATCCCATCTGAAAAAGAAAGGTTTTTTGTTTTGCTCTTTCTGCAGTTGTTGATTTTAGATGAGAGCGTAATTACTTCTTGTTAATTGCAGTGAAAACAAATGGTAAAATTAACCCAAAGTGTAGATTTTTTTTTAAATAGTAGGAATCTCTTAAAATCATAATTTACTGTATCTGTTACTAAACAAAATACAAACCGAATTTCAGTCGAAACCAATGCTTTTGTCAGCAGTGCTCCTTGTGTCACTGGCAGGAAGCTGTAAATGTCCCTGTGTTCCCAGGCCGTGTGCCTGTGTATCAGTTCACATAAAGGACTTAACAACAGGGGGGAAAAAGAAAACACACACACACACAACCCCAAACCAAACCTCAAACCTTGAATGGTTTAATTGTTGTTGTCGTTTTCCCCACGGTTAATCTAGACTTGTAAAAGCGACCCTGACATGAGGTTAGGATTTATCGGCGCGGGCAGCCCACGCTAATTGGTTCAGCTCTGCCCTTCCCTGCCGGGGCCGCGGCTGCTCCCTCGGAGCAGTTCCGAGCGCGGCTCCCTCAAACGGGCCCGGAGCGCTCAGAAGCGCCGCCGCCTCACCCGCGGCTGCGGGGCCGCTCCTGCTCCGCTCCCCTGGCTGCTCCTCTGTGACGGGCGTTGTTTTCCTTGGAGCGGAGGAGAAGCACGGCACGGGCCCGCGCTTATTTGGAGTGAAAAGTGATAAAAACGCCTGTTGCCGGAGCGTTTTTCCTGCGGCTCTATGCATGGTGCAAAATTGTGTTTTCAGTCCAAAATACTGTGGGTTACTTTTTTTTTTTAACTGTAGGCTCGTAACGGGTTTTCCCAGTATGAATGTTCAAAAGGTTTTTATGGAAACCCTGGATATTTGCATACAGTTAGCCACCCTGGATTGAGCCAAAATTGTTTAACCTGGTGTCTTGAGGTCTGTCAGTAGCAGATGCTGATGTTAAACATGAGTGCAGGGGAGGGATGGTGAGTTCCCTTCCCTGCTGTGCACACCCCGAGGGTGTCTGAGCCTGGCCCTGCTGCCTCTGTGCCTTTTCACTGCTCCTCATAGAGTCTTCTTCCATTCACTGCTTTGCCTTTGGAAGTGAACTGGGAATAATATATGCTTTGTGTAAGTTCACTGTGCTTCTGCATCTTGAACACTGAGTGCAGCCTGGTTTCCCTCCTCCATCTTAAAAAGGTATAGGAGAAGTAAAGAAGTTTCAACAAAGAAAATAAAGATCATAAAAGGTATCAAATGGCTGCTGTAACAGTAATGACCAGGTAGGGAAGGGTCTGTCTGGCCCTAGTGTCCTGGATAACTAAGGAAAAATGTGCTAAAAGGCTGGAAAGCAGAGTTTGTTTCTTTAAATTTGCATTCTGGTAATTTAGTATAAAGCCCCTTGGGTATTTTAAGTAGTAGAAAATCCCATACCCCCCTCTAGTCACCTTTTCTCTGATGTGAATGCATCTCATCTGTTTGCTCTGTCCTCACTCTTAACCTGTTAATGTGTTACACAAAGAAGCCAAACCAGCACACAGGGCAGGCTTTATTCACAGTTCTTCTGTACAAACAATATCTTTTTCTGCTTCCACATTACAGTTCAGGTTGCTCTGGTACTTGGTGCACTGTGCTAATTAGAGCCTGTAGTGGTTCTTCATTACAGAAGCACCACTTCAAAACCAGTATCCTGAGATACTGTGCTTAGGAAGTCCCAGGATCTCCCAGTTGTGCATCCCAGCTGGGCAGTGTGTACATCCAGTGGCATGGGATAGATCACCACTCTGTGAACTCAAGGACACAGTTTCTGCCTTTTTCTAGAATCACCACAGGACTGCAGATGGTTTGGTCTGTGATTTCATGCTGCTGTGCTATAACAGCACCCTAACAGTTCGTTATCCTGAAAGGAGTGAGCTCTTGTGAGCATATTAGACTCAGACTCTTTTATTATGAAGCAAAGAAGCCTGAACTTAAGCTCATTTGTATTGTCAAATACAAATACAGTGCTTACTTTCTTTTACACAGCTATATACAGTTTTTAATGTTATTTTCCTGAGTCTGATATATTTGCCTCTCCTCACCAAAGCCTGGCCTCAGAACTGTTAGCCACCTGTAACCACTGAGTAAAATTCCTGTGAGCCTGCTTTACATATCTACCCATTTCTCTGCACAGCAGGAAGCATGAGGAAGAAGAGGTAAAACAAAATAAGTCTTAGCAAATCTCCAATGATAAAGGAAGACCTTTAAAAGCATTACTAAAAATAACAGGAAGATGTGCTGAAGGTGTTAGATCTCTAGATGTGAGGTTTCTGTGCACATTGCAGAAGTTTCTCTGGCTTGGAGGGATCTTTGCTGTTTAAAGGTAAATTAAAGGCTGGGGCTAAAATAGGTGGTTTGTATTTTTTTTCCTCCTAGTGCTCGTAAAATTAATTCCAGTGCAAATCCATGCGTTGTTCTTTGCTAGGAAATTATTTTTGCATTCAAACTCTAACATGACCAGATCAACAGTGTTTCAGCAGTTTAAAAATCATATCAGTATCAGAAAAAAAGCTTTAATATATTCATGCTACCTTTCCCTGCTGCTGCAAAGCTCAGCACGCTTCAAGGCTGAGTCCAGGTGTGAGGAGTGCAATGAGCATTTGCTGTGAGGGTGAATCTGGTCTCAAACAGAATTGAAGAATCTGAAATAATGACGAGTGATATTTTGACTTTGTACCAGAGTAACTGCGCAGGAGCCGTGTTGCTCCAGAGCCAGTTTGGGCAAGTGGTGTGTGTGATCATACCCATGTAAGGCAACATTTCATGCTACTCTTAAATGTGCAAAACCTTTCTGCTGCTTAAGCATATAGCAAGAGTTCCTGTATGGTATTTGCTTTAACATGTGTACCCCAGAACTTTCTGAAACAGTGGACTATGCTCATCCAAAATGGTCCATAAACATTCAGTGCTCACTTCTGTGTCTGAGCAATAAAAATCGTGCTGGTGCAGGTGGTGAAGGTGTGTGCTTTCTAGACTTTCACAAGGAAACAGGAGGTGTAATGAGAGCAGAATCACCAGTTCCGTAATGTGCTCATGTTATTATCCAAATAAACTAGTTTTAACTACTCTTCAATTGTTCTTCTTAAAACACCAAGAACGTGTCCCCAGTGCTGAGTATGAGTGTCATGCACAAACATCAGTGCTCTGTGGCCCTGCCTCCAGCTGAGTGTGCATCCTTTTCTTCCCTCTGTCAGAACTTTATCTTTCTGTGAGTAGCTTTTTAGCTTCTGTAGTGATGCTGCAGAGCTCGGCCTTTGTTGGTGCAATAGAGGAATCCATTACTCAGTAGAGCAGTAAAAAATAAAGAGGGGTGTGATACTGGAAAAACACATTGTTTAGGGTGTGTTCAGTAGGTTGGGACCGAGTGCCCAGTCTTCAGCAGAGATGTAATCACACTGCCATCTCTGGAATGTGCAGAGACAAGACATGACGAGTCAGGGGAGTTGCTTCTGTAGCCTTGCTGCTCTAGATGCAGCAAGGAGAAGGTAGTGCAAGTCCAGGAGCTGTTGCTATAATAGGTCATGACACTTCTGATATTTCAGCCTTTCCTTATCATGGGAAAAAATAATTTGTCTTGTCAACTGTTCTAGTTACTGTTTTTTTGAGTATTACAGGGTAGCCAGAAGCATTCTTCCTGCCTTTCTTCCTGACCTGATGGTTTTCTAGAAACATAACCTAAGCTAACAAAGCTCTTGAGATTAAGAAAAGGAACTGTGAAAGATTTTTCAGCAGACCTGCTCTTGTCCTGGTGACTGCCAAGAGGTTGTGACACTGTATTATGGGTTAGTGAGACAGGGAGGTTGGTATCTTTGTGATAAATAATTTCACTGTGCTGAAGAAAAACTCATGCTAGTGCTGCTGTCTACCCCAGTTATTAAACACCTGGAGCTTAAAAAGCACGTGAAAGATTCCTTAAAATGGAAGGACTGTCTATACAAAGTCCTTCAGCAGGAGGATAAAGTTGTAAATTTGTTGGATAATTACAGATGTTTTGTTGGTGTCCAAACTGAGCTCTGGTTCATGCAGTCTTTCATCTAACACTGAATTATTCATAAAGCAATGGGTTAAACTGCTGAAAGCAGGTGGTAATTTAGTCACTATTTTAGTAAATTTTGGGGGGTGACTTCTTAAATGACAGCTTTAAGTCCACTGAGTAATTGTATTGGTAATAATGTAGATGCTTTATATGTGCCTATAAGAAGTTAATCAGATTTTTTTAAGACTTAAAGGTATGTTTTGTAAAGTGTTACCAGACTGCTTCTCTCTTCAAAGATAAGCAGATAAATGAGTTGTTGTAGCAAACTGCCTGGTTTATGGAGCAGGTTCTGGGTAGGCTCTTTTTGCTCAGCTGTTTTTCCATCCACAAAGTTACATCCTACTTCCTTTTTATTTTCTCCTGGAGATAACTGTCTCAGTGGGGTGTGATTTCCAATGCTATTTACCTTACAGACTGGTATCATTCATGCATGTTGTTCAGTGTTCAGGATTACAACTGCTTTGTTTTATCTAAGAACAGAACAGTCATGTAATCCATTAATACAGGGGGTTTTTTTCCATTCGTTAGATACATTAGCACAATGAAAAATGAGTGTGGCCATCCTGTGCTTTCCCAAAATGCCCTCTTTGGCCAGGCAGACATAGTGATGGGAATGCCAGGCAGCAGCAATATGGTGATTGAGCAGTGTGCTAAGTGCACTGTTACTGTCTGTCTAGTCACTGCTACACATTTTGTAGGCATGGCAGGGATGATGAGTCTGCTTCCAGGAAGTTGTCCCATCCCAGTTTTTCATTTGCTGTCTCATGTAGCATCGTCTCCTTCTGTGGGGGATTTACAATTCCCAGTCAATAGTGCAGTAATTACTTGTTTCAGATGGCAATTAGAGAGTAAGAGATTTCCTTACAATACTGTTTCTATTTTTTTTAAGATCTGACATTGGCTACTTGCTCTTCAGAAAATAAATGTCTTTTCTCCTTTCTTTCTAAATTTGCTAAGGCAAATTTTGAAAGCATTGAAGATCTGTAAACCTTGTCTCCCTAGCTAGAAGTCTGCTCACTTCCTATGCTCATAACACCTTTCTCCCTTAGTCTGTAAGCTTGGCTCTTGCCTCCTGATACTTCTCTAGAAGCCTTTGCTCTTCAAGATTTGGTCATTGTCCTTCATAACTTTCTTTTTAAAGGTCTTAAATTTCTAGATAACCCTTTTGGCACCAGATCAAATAATGAACCACGAAGGAAGAAAAATAATAAATGAAACCAAAGTAAATTACCCAGAATTTTGCTAATGGGAGAATTAACTTTTAACTGTAAAGACAAATGACATGTTTACACACCTTTGATAGTGGTTATCTACACCTTGACATCAGTCCATAGGATCATTTTATGTACTTCCCTTTCCCATCCTACTGGCCAAATTAATCTCATTCTCTTTTACTATTTCATCCCTTTAAAATGTTTTAGGTGAATTGTTTTGGTTTTGGATGCCGTTTGAAAGGCAACCACACTACAGAAATTGCTTGGTACCTCTTCAGATTCTTCATTACAGCAACTTAGGACTGTCTTGGAAAAATAAAACTCTGTAGAACACTCTTCATTTAATTCCTTTTCTCTTGAGTCCCTTTGTGCAATGAGCAGTGTTTGTATTTTAACTTCTTGTAGGGATTAGAGGCCAAATAGTTTCTCTTACTTTGGAAATGCTGAGTTCTTTCAGAGCAAGTGTGGGGATATTTTTCCTTTGAACACTTTTAGTAATTCAAAGATTCACTGCTGTTACTTAATGTCATTCAGATCGTGGAGTTTGGAGGTTGTTTGGCTAACTTTGGTGTGTGTGGTTGTTTGGTTTCATTTTTTTTTGTTTGTGTCTGTTTTTTTTGTTTGTTTGGATTTTTTTAAAACCCAGCCGCCTGGGAGTATTGCCTGTTCATCTGGCTTTCCTAGCAGTGGTTTCCAGACTTTGGGAGAAGCAAGTTGGTGGAGCCCACAAGTTTTCCTGTGAGCTGTTACAGCCACATTAAAAAACAGTCCCACTGGTTCACTCGAGTGCCTGCAGCACTTACAGGTGTGGTCTGAGGAGTCCTTGCTACAGGTTATGAATTAACCTGTTGCCATCGTTTTTTCCAGCTGAAGACAGGTATTTGTTCTTCACTTTATTCTAACTTTCCTGTTTCCTTTCAAGAATATTCTTGCTTTAAGGTTTTTCTGAATGAGTCCCACCAGTGTCTTCTCTGCACCACCACGGTTGGGTGACTGCTCCAGAGAACATGGCATTTACTGCTTGTTTTGGGAATTTCTAATTATGTATTTTGATATGCTGCCTGAAAGTTACAACAGCAAAGGTCTATTTGGTGGTAAAAGAGATTATATTTATTATAGCACTTGAAGTCACAGAGTGTTTATTCATTATGATTCTAACTATGGTGACTTTTAAATTTATTGGTTTTTTACTCGTGTGCTGTTATCCATGTCAGACTGGAATTCTGAATTATGCACTGAAATAAATTTTTAGAGGCTTATTTGATTTATTTAAACTACTGATGCATTGAAAAATACTTATTTTTTAAAAACTTTTGAAGATTCTATAGTTTATTCACAGTTGAAGAGATGTTTGGGGGGAGTGCTGAGGAGCAGCAGCTCTGCTGGGCTGCCCCAGGGGGATGTTAGAGGTGCAAAGCTGGACCTGGACTGTGTGTTCAGCATACAGTGCATGCATATCCTTTGATGCTGATGTAATTTGATAGTTACAGGATGAACTTCTCTCATTTTTCAGAGAGTTTTACATTCTCTGGCTTCATTCTTATCTCCTACCACTCTGTATTTTTGCTCAGTAAGTCCCTTTTCTTAGTGTTTGCTGCAGGTTCACTCATCCACCGGGATTCACACCCCCCTCCCCCCCATTTGTCATAGCTGTACATACTGTTCTATTTATATGGGGTTTTTTTAAATGTTAAATGACCCTTTAAAACTTCCATGAAGGCTTTGATTCTGGAATGTCCATTTAGTCCCGCAGCAGAGTAGAAAATTGCGTGTTTCCAGCTTTCCCCCACTGAAGCAGAAGCCTGGATATGAGGTTTGGTTCATATTTTTCAAACTGCTACCAGCAGTGAATCACTGACTTCCCTTGGGGCTGCTGCTGCTGCCTTTCCTGCAGCTTCCCCCTCCTTTTTGGGATTGCTGAAGCACTTGTGGAGGTCTGTGCAAACTGTAGGGACCGTAAGAGCCCTCGGTGCTGGCGATTTCCACTGTGAGGCGGATGTGTGTGATAACTGTAACCAAATTTTTAGTATCACTATTACTCCTCGGCTGTGGTCTCTTTAACCTCAAAAGGAAACAAATGTTTCATAACCTGCTCGGGAGACTGCTTCAGTTTCTCCTCTGTGGCTGCCAGCTCCAAAAGCTCATGACAGACATCACAGATAATCTTTCCGACTTTGACTACTTGGTGTGATATGACTCATGACTGAAAGCTAGTAAAGTTAGGAGTTCCTTGTCATCCTTGTTAAAATAGTGATAGTTTGTGCTGTAATTAAATTGCTGTGGAGTCATTCTGTAGCTTTTGTCCACATGTGACTGCAAGCACATGTTTACTGCTGAGCAACTGTGTCCTGCCCCTCGGAGAGAGATCACATTCTGCAGTGCTCCTGTCTTAGAACAGGATTTAAGTCGTGCTGAAAGCCACACGAACTTGACAAAATGTTTTCTGCTTTCTCATTAATAGGAAAAAAAGGTTATGGCAAATTTTGAGGTTCCTTCCTTCTAGATTTGAATTATTGTGAACAATAGAAAACAGAACAATATGTCTTATAGTGAGACACTGTGTTCATCTTGCTAAACAGGCTGAATCCATCTGAATAGGCTCTTTTGAATAGTGATTTTGAGTAATTGGTACTATTTTTCTTTTGATTGCCTAACAGTGCAACTATTTGAATATGGTAATGTTGAGGTCATAGTCCATAACATTTTTTTTTTTAAAATAGTTTCTGTCAGGTCTGTCATTGCATGGCAAATTGTAGCTTCAGAAAATTTAGTATTTTTTTTTCCTTCTCCCCTGCAGCAGTTGCAAAAACCGTTTTGCTTTCAGGCTTTCATCTCAACACTTCAGGCTTAGCTAATGAGCGGTGAGGAGTGTGCACCTGCAGAGTCACTTCTATGTGAGCCAGTCATTTGTCTGTGGAAGGTGACTGACATTTCTTCCCAGCCTCCCAGGCAGTGTTGGGGTGCTCCAGATCCATTCTGGTTGCATACCTCAGTGTTTAGACTTGATTTCGTTTCAGCATTCATGATTTTCAGTAAATAAGTGAAAGCTCTTTTTTTGCACAAACTCACTGGTATCTGAAATATCTCTTTTTGGAAGTTGTCTTAACCTCCAAAATCAGAGATACCCTTAAAACTCTTCAAGGTGTATTTTTTTGTTTGTAATGCAGTGGCATGGGCAGAGGGAAAATCATATATGATGTTAAATGTTTCAGAAGAAATTTTCATCACTGTTTTTCATGTTGCCTTGCATTCCTTTTTGTAGTGAAAGAATATCTACAATGGTTATGTTGAGGTAGAAAACAACTTGAATGTGTTTCACGAAAGTCTGACAGTATCTAAAATTTTGCTATTGAAAGCTTTATTTCATATTTTGCAGTGCTGTATTTAAAGAGTTAAAAACATTCCCTATTCATAAGATCACTTCATGCTTTGTTGTGATACTTTGTTAATTGATGTGGTTCATGTTAACTTTCAGTTGATTAATAGGCTGCACCTCTAATTTATTCCAGGGATATGATTAAAACTGGGTATTCTGGTCTGGGAATGGGCAGATGACATGACTGGGGTGATGTTGACACACTGTGGTTTAAGCTGCATTAAAGACAGCAGTGTACTAAGTAATATGTTTGGTAGGAAGGTTTTCCTGGCCAGGGTGGACAGGTATTTTTTCTCTTTCTTAATCCTGTAGTGTATAATTTGAATAATTCTTTGGCATTGCCTCTGCTTGAGGCAAAGGAAAACATATTTCTTAATTAAATCTTAGTATGATTTTACAATTCTTTCCTATGAGCTCTTAAGGACAACAGGGGAAAACATAAATTATTGGTTTTAAATACTGTAGTAGAAAATACATATTGTCATACTGCTAGTACATCTGTTGAAGAGAGATTGTGTTTTGTTTGTGTAAAGGATTTGCTGTAGTAGTTGAATTTTATTAGCAGTTAAAAAACTTCCTTTGTTCACAAAAGCCAAAAGCATTGACTGGTGTTATCTGGGTTCCATCTCTGAAAGCTGTTTCACAAACTGTGTGTCAATATATGTCAGAAAAAGCAGCAGAGGCATTCATCATGGTTCACTTGTCTTATCACTAAACAGTATCTCTCAGAAGCTACCTCTGTTCAAGTTGATTGTTTTTGCTGTGATCTCTTCTGCATTTTCTCTCTCCTCTGCTAACCATTCATACTTTTGGAGAATGTAGAGCAGTATCTCATAGAAAGCTCTATTTTTTTAGTTAAGAGCAGTTCTTTCCCACAAAATATGGTATCAACATTTAAATCCCCCATTAAAAGAAAACTTTGCATATGCTTTTAATGAAGAACTGAACTATTCCTCGCGTGTTTGCTTCAGTTTGTTTCTAGATACTAAGTTGCACTGACGATAATTTTAGAAAGAAAAATAATTTAAAAAATCCTAGTGTTACTTAGTGTAAGCAGCTGTTGTATTGCTGAGAACATGCTTCTAGATAGCTGGTCCTGCTTAGACCAGCACCATCCTCTTAAAAGGTTAAAACGTGGCAAAAAAAGAAAGCAGGTATGGAAGTGAACTTGGGGACCTTTCCTTCTTACTGTTCTTTTTGTCGCTTTTCCTGCTCTTGAGTTGCAGCAGTTCAAACCTGTTCCTCCCATAATTTTGTTTTCATTAATCTCAATTTTAACTTGCTGTCCTCCTGTGCTGCAGCGTTGTCAGCGCCAGTCGCTGTTGGTGGGGGACTTCTGCAGCCCTATCACACAGGAGGCAGTTTTTCTAAGTCAAAACTTTTAAGTCATTCTTGAATTTGCTTTTGTTCTAATTCTGAGAAATAAGAAAGGTAGTGCAGATGTTATCCTGGGTGCTGCAGCTTGGACACTTCCAAACATCCCTTTGGCTTGTGCCTCGTGAGATCTGCTGCACCCGGTAAGCCCCAAAAGCCATGTTGGAGCAGGGAGTTTGTGATCTGCAGAGCTCTAATCCAGGAGTAAGTCTCTAACCTGATCTGTTTCTGATGAGGTGAGGGCAGAGGTTACTGGTTCTGCGGATTTACTGCAGGAGTAAACAATCGGAACAGGAGTGCCGGGTGTGAAAGTATCTTCGTGTGTGCTGCGAATTGGAATGAGGCTGCAAAGCACCTTGTGCTGTAAGGAGAGGGAAGACTGTGAAGCAACTGGTCACTGATCCTACTGCACTTCTCCCATGGCTTATCCAGTCCTTGGCATGAAGTCCCTGGCTTTTAAAGGTGATCCCACAGCAGTTCCTGTTGGTGCTGGTGTTTGTCCCTTCTGCACAGGAGAAATTCAGTTGCAGTCCAGTAGAAGACAAGCGTCCAGGCTGGTTGGCTCCGTGCTTCTGGGCAGTTCTTGCAAATAACCAGGTGTCCTAGTCCCTGGGCATCCCAATCCTCGGGATCCTGGTCCCTGGGCGTCCCTGTGAGCAGTGGGGAGCAGGGAGCAGTGGGAGCTCGGCGGGGCCGGCGGCAGGAGCGGCTCTGTCCAGGGTGCTGACGGGCGAGGGCACGGCCGGGCTGGTGCTCCGGGGCTGGGATCGTGCTGTGACCCTTGGGAACGGTTACCTGCATCCCTGGGACACACACAGTCGATAACTTGTCTGTAGTTTTGGGTATAAAGCTCTTCTTGGTTACAGAAATCAGCGGCCTTGGGGCTTTTAAGGGGTAGCAGAATATACAAGTTAATAGCAGGACTAGTACAGCAATGAGAAACCCATCAGACCTTTTAAATTAGAGTGTCTTTCAAGTAGTGCTTTGTCCTTGAGGTGGTTGCAAGGGTTTATAGGTTTTATAGATTGCTGATAAAACCCACTTTATCCAAGAATATATCCACTTCCCTGTAATCATGCTGAAAGTATCCATTGGCTTTTGGTGCACAAGTGATGAAAGGAGGTGTTGTTCGGTTGTTGGATGAATCCGGAAGATGCTTGTTCATCAAAACAGTACATCTTTGAGAGTGGTGTTTAGTTCATAAAGTTGTCTCATATCTCTTGATTTATTGGGAGTTGCATATGTTTTAAATGGTCTCTGTAGCAAAACTTAATGGCAATGATGGCTAAAAACTGGAAGATGTGGTATCTAAAATGTTCCTTAATATTAAAGGTTTTCCTTTCCAATTTCCCCCAAAATATAAATATTACCATTACATTTGATTAAAGGTTTAGTTTTTTTCTTAAAAAACCAGTAACACTGAAGAAATCTTAAAGTAAACTGTTAGTTTAGAAAGTCTGCTATTAAAAACTTGTATCTGTGTAAAAATGCAGAATGCCAGAAAAAGTAATGTAAAAAGTTTTTTATTAATAAGACTTGATTATGAGATGCTGACTGTGAGGCTGTTTGGGAACTTAGAAATCAGTTTATGATATTCGTATTCCACATTAATGTGAACTTTCTTCTTCACCCGTAAATATTCATCTATCTGAAGAATTGTAGTTAGACACATACCAGTACAATTGCTGTGCTATAATTAAGGTAGATACTGTTCTGTGCAAGTGTGCACTGTTGGTGTGTCTTGCAAGTGCTACCTGAGACAAAAATGTTAATTTCTGATTATTAATCAGCTGGTTAATTTTTACATACTTTTTTTGTCTTAGCTGGTGATACAGATGATCCTCCAAGAATTACTCAAAATCCTGTCATTAATGGGAATGTAGCCATGGCTGATGGACATAACAACACTGAAGAAGACATGGAAGATGGTAAGTAAATACTTGATAAAAACCATGGTTTATTTGGCTTCTTTATTGTTATAATTTTGAGGAGAAAATGGTCCATATCTTACCTGTGTCCTCTGAACTGCAGCTCATTAAAAAATTGAAACCCTCTGTAGTTGAGGCTGCTGGTTTTCTGTACAGGCATCTTTTTAACACACTACACAATAGGATTAGACTTCTGAGGGCTTGGGATTTTTTTTCTCATACTCTTTCTAGGTCCTCATTTTAAAATTGCTGAAAGTGCTGCTGTCCATTGTTACGTTTTGTGATCCATCCCTTTAAATGTGCTGCAGCCAGGGCTTTGCTGAATCGTGATTTTGTCACTTACACAATTCCTTCAGGATGTTTGGGATCCTTATCTGTCCTGCTCTCTTGTCAGGTGGCAGCTGTGCTCAGCTTTTGTCTTTGTATGGTAAGTCAGTAACTATTCCAGTGATGAACATCTTTCCCTCTCAATTCTGATGCCCTTTTACTTGCAGATGTAAAGGAAGAAATAAGTATTAACTCTGTTAATAGAAGGGAAGATGTGTTTTTGTAGTCTTTTTGTTGGTCCATTAAATGAAAAAAAGAAAGAGGTTTTTTCTGTTACAGAAGATCAAAAAATTATGAGTAGATGTGTCTGGGTTTATTTAAAGAAAGGTAAAAAATTTGTAATTCATTAAAATCTGTTATGTTTAGTGAGGGAAATGTGCAATGATGCTTCTTTTCTTGGGAGAGGATATGGGCAGGGACTGCTCATTTTGAAGAACTAAATAAAATTGAGTTGGGAGAAGGGATACAGCAAATGAGTGGGATTTGTTCCACTCTAATTTCATGTTCCACGCTGTCTTGTGAGATACATTCAGGACTAGGCATAAACTTTTGGTTAGATTTATGCAAAAATGTTCAGTGATTTTTTTGAGAAAATCCACTGTTTGAGGTTGAAGGTCAAAAAAGTGCTTACTTTCTTGTATTGAAGAAACGTAGAATACTGGTAGAAAATAGTAATGTTCCATGAAGAGAATAGGGTTTAAATTCAGGACAAAAGCATCTTGTGGTTGAATCACCTCTGTATCGTTGGCAGAGATAAAGTTTCCTATAATCAGAGTCTCACAATAAAATAAAAATTAGATCTGCTTTTAGCCTATGAATTTTATTTGTGTGGTTACCTAATCTCATTCAGAGGGCTTTGATTTATTGCTCAGAGTAACTAGCTGAGAGTGAAATAGGGAATTCTGTTCTTATCAAAAGCTTTTATAAAAGATGTTAAACGTCTTTGTCAGGCCATGGTATTTGGAGGGTGGATAGAGAAGATCATGTGAGTTGACACTGACTGGCAAGAACAACTCTGTTTAGTTTATGTTCTTAGTAGTGGTCTTTATAGATAGAAAGCCTGATAGTGCTTGCTCTTGATACAGCCAGTACATAACACACTGGTCAATTAGTAAAAAAATTCATCCAGTAGTTGGTGTGTGTGTTCTTGTACAAATTAGGCAAAGGGGACTTAGGCTGCACAAATAGCTGATGAAACCCAGGCTGTGTCGAGGCTGACAGGTAGTCAGACACACAGCTCTTCATTCAGAATAGCATGGACTTCTTAACCAAAAAACTGCTGTCAAGCAGTTTCAGTCAGTTGCCAACTGACTCCTCTCAGAACTGGCTGTGAAGGTAGGGAGAAGTATCTGAAGGTATTTGACAAAAGGCTCGTGAAAGCTTCTCATGCCTTGGTGGACTTTCAGCCTCGTGAGGAGCTGTGGCTCGCTCTGCTGTGAGACACTGCTCAGGGTTACAGTGTGGTCATTAAGCAATGCTCTTAATAGTTCTTCTTCATCATATTTGAATAAGGAGTGTCTGGATATATCTTGGGGCTCTTGCAGCTGGGCATTAACACAGATAGTGCTGTTGCAAAATGTTAGAGTTGCAAAAACATTCCTGAAGACTTGCATCACATAAGTGGATGATGCCTCTTTTCCAAGTCCTGTAAATCAGATTAGTTGCTTGCTGTTGCATTATTTACACACCAGTGCAGTTGCTCTCTTGCTGTTTGTGGTCTTGCTAACCTGGTTTGCAGCATGATGTGTGTGTGTAATGGACAGCTCAGAGATTCAAAAGATAGGAAAAAAAAGAGAGACAGGGCCTTCTCTGATAAATATGCAGGTTTCCTTTGCTGTTATTCCTAGCAAGGGGCATCAATCTGAGCTGATACAGAATGCATGAAGAGAATTCAGATACCTCTTGAGTGAAATTAGTGAGTTTAATGGTTCCTGTGAAAGAGGTGAGCAGGAAGATGAAAGGTTGATGCTTCCAGCTGGATCATAGAAACCAGCTTTCTGATGATTTTCTGAGTTCAAGAAACTTTTGAGGTGATTTTGTTCTTCCAGCTCAGCACATAAAGAAATGACTGATAAGATTGGAGGAGAAAAAAAGTGCAGCTCTCATCCCCTTTGCCTGGGAACCAGCCACAGGCATTGTGAGGCACAGGGAATGGGGGCAGCGCAGACCACCAGCAGGACTTTGAGATAAGGCTGTGTTCTCTCAAGCACTGTGACTAGTACCTGTTGTTGCTCTGTATGGTGTCTTAGCAATTAAAAAGAACCAGCTGAAGGAATGTGGTGTGCTTTGTACAGACAAGGACTTAATGAACCAGGCTTTGTGAGCTTGCAGAGCGGCTCCTGCAACTAATGTAAAAAATAATAAAAACAAGGTTCTGATCGAATTTTGTTTGCAAGTGCATTGGTATTTGAAACAGCACACAGAATAAATTCTCTTAGAAGTTAAAGTTCAAAGAGAAGGTCCCAAGCTAAACATAAACTCAGAGCTTTGCAATTACCTCCTGAAGTCTCATTTCTGTGAAGAATTGCAGAGGCTAGGAGGCTTTCAGAAGTATCAGTCTTAGCCATATGCTGGTATTGCATCCTGTATCTGGATCATTATTAAAATATTCATAGAATATTCAGCCAGTTTCCTCATTAATAATTCAGGTTCAGAATATTTTAATAACCTCAGTGCACTTTAAAGGTAGCAAAATTTACTAATAGAAGAAAGAAATCTGCTTTTCTCAAAAGTATAAACATTTAAATAGGTGCTGCAGCCTTAAAATGGATCATATTCAGTACTTGGATCTCTGATTTGTAGGATCTTTGTTGTATCAAGGTGCTGATTGTGGCATTCATCTCATCAACAAAGAAATCTTTTCCATGTAGCAAATACAATCTGTTGCATGTAACTTCTCCAAGCATTGTCAGCTGGGTCTGCTCTATTTACTTTGTGTTCAGCATCATGTGTCATATTTGTAGTTCAGGGATTTATAGAAGTCTTACTTGCCAGTCACTACTAAATTATCCTGCTGCCAATTGCAGTCTTTTACTGGAAACTGGTGGACATGTTCATGATGGTGAAAAAGGGTTTTATTTATAGATGTGCTCAGAATAATTGTCACATTTACTGTGTAAACTGCATTTTTTTAATACAATTCATCTTTTAATTGATTATGCTTGCTAAAATAAAATGGGCTTTCTGGAAGGAAAAAAAGGTTGTTATTTTTAAAGAAACTTCTATTTTAGGGTTGACCTGTGTTTTTGTGTAGTTACTAGTGACTGCTCAAATATTTTACAGAGAAGAGTGTTCTTCCCTGGTGAGCTCTCATGCACAGGCTTTCCTGAAAAGAAATGAAGAAAATACAGGCAAACTTTCTTTGAGGCATCTGCAGATGCTGCGTGGGCTGTGTTTTTTAGCTGACACTGTAGCAGCACTGCTGCATCCTTGTGCTGAAGTGCTCTGAAAGCTGCATCAAAGGAGACAGAAAGCAAACTTGGCTCGGTTTGGAGGCTCAGACTGAACCCAGAAGCACTGAGCTGACTGTGAGTAGGGAGGAGGACTTGAGCTGGTCTGATGGAAGACTGATATTTAAATTGTTAAGCGTGTTACAGATTTGTTTTATCCTGCCTGCAAATCAAGTTTGAGAGTGTACAGCTCCTCTGGCTGAAGCTTCTCTGGCTTTTGGTTGTAGACAACCAGCTCTCTGCTCTGTCAGCAGGCAGTGAGTAGTGAAAATGGGTAGAGAACAGTTATTAAGTAAGTGATAGACTAAAAGTTAACTACACTTACATGGAGGGAAAAAGGAGAGGGGAATCCTTTGAGCTCTTGTGTCACTGAGGAAGCTGACAGTGCAGGGTAACAAGGTCATTGCAGGTGTGGAGGGGAGAGGAAGCTGGTCTGGGCTGTAGAACTGTCAAGAGACAGTTGGGAGTGCTTAGGGCTGTCAGACCATACACAAATTAGATCAACGGGGTGGCTGTTCAGAAGTGGGACAACTGCTTGAAAACTGTTTAGCAAGGGAGAAGAATGAAATCTGTCAAAGCTCCCCGGCAGTTGTGGATAAAACTTGTTAATTTTTTATATTGAAATATATGATCTTTACACTGTTGCATGTTGTAATCAGGAGTGTTTCATTTTTTTAAGGAAGGTATCAACCAGGACTCATCTATTTAAAAATGGTTCAACAGTATCTCTGGTGCTGAGTGAACCACTGCTGCCCGTGCACAGAAAGAACACATTCGTTGTGTAGTTTGTGCCTTGTAACAATTTCATGATCAGATTTCTGGCTGGTGCCATTGTACCTCAGTACTTTTTGATTTCAGGTGTCACTGCATGTGTGACACATCAGTTCTGCATCCCCTGGTGTGGGAACAGCACTGACCAGGGTGCTGCCTCTGCCCTCTGTGCTGCTGGGGCCTCCTCACACCCAGTAACAAACCAAACCGTGTTACACCAGTGTCAGGCTGGAGCCATGGAAAGGGAGTGCCTAGTGCATCCCTGCCCTGCAGAATCGTTGGGATGAGTTGCAGTTATTCCTTCCCTGTGTGCAATATGAGGCATGTCACAATAAAGAGAGCCCAGCCTTGCGCCTTGCCGAAGCTGTCACTGTCTCCAGCACCCTGTTATAGCTGTGTACAACAGAAGCACAACAGATTGTGGAATGTGAAGAACTGGCTATGTGGGAAGAAGGAGAAATTAATTGTGTGTGTCAAAATAAGCTCTTTAAAACAACAAAAAAAAAAAGTGTTTCACTTAACTTTGTTTTAGACCACTAAAAATCTGTAAGGCTTTGAATATCACAGAGAATACAGGACCCTGCTCTTGAGCTGTTCATCAGCAAACTGGTATGAGATTTGAGAAAAAATCCAATAGCCAAACCGTGGGGCTCATCTGTTTTGAAAATACACTGTTGCAAGCCAAAAGCAACTAAATGATGACTTGGTATCAACAGGGCATTTGAACAGGTTGTGAAAATCCTTTTACATGTGGGTTCATGCAGAGAGCAGACTTAAACTGTGCTGTGGAGATGCTACTCAAGAAGAGTTAAGAGTGGGCTGCGATTTAGTTGTAAAGCATTTGATGTCTCTGTCTTGCTGCACCTGCTGCTTTAGAAGACACTTGATTGGTAACCAATTCTGGTGCTGAAGAAGTATTTAAGGGAAGAGAGTACAAAAGGAATGCATCTTCCTGTGCTCTGTTTGCCTGAATGGTGTTGCAGTGTTTTTCAAAATGAAAAAATTGAAACTTAAGTAATAAAGTAGTTCAGAGTCTCTCTGGAATAGGGATGTTTTTGTTGCTTCCAATATCCCACTACGTGAAACATGCTCACATTGCATGATTTTTGAAAAAGGCATTTCTGAGTGACAGCATCAGCTTTTTCAAATAATTCTGTGTGTGTGTTACAGATACAAGTTGGCGATCAGAGGCAACATTTCAGTTTACAGTGGAACGCTTCAACAGATTGAGCGAGTCAGTTCTCAGTCCTCCCTGCTTTGTACGGAATTTACCATGGAAAATCATGGTTATGCCACGACTCTACCCGGACAGACCACACCAAAAAAGTGTAGGATTCTTCCTTCAATGCAATGCTGAATCCGATTCCACGTAAGACCCTTTTCATTACTGTGCAAGTCCTCGCTTGACACTGGTTAATCTTTGGCAAGAAATACAAACATGCACAAAAAATATTTTGCCTAGCTTTCTGCAAGTCCTGCAAGGGTGTGAGTCCCCTTTCCTCCTCACCTTTCTTAAATCTCAAAGCCTAAGAGTAATCCCCTCTTTAGGATGAGCTGAAAGTACCTTGTGTAACTGGAAGTTTCTGTTTGACTGCTGGGGGGAAATCTGTGACTGACAATTTTGTTGGCATGGGAAATGTTCTGAGTTTATTTCAAATGGAAGTGGTACTGGAGCCTCTCTAACCTTGCTGAGCTATAAATCCCACCCTGTGAAGCGTGTGAGCAGGTAACTGTTACCACTGGAGGCACAGCCCTCCTCAAGCGAGAGATGAACACATACCTGTTCTTGGAGTCCTGCATGCAAATCAAAATTGGTTATCTTTGAACACTTTTGTAAGTAATATAAAAATTTGAAAAGATAACTACAAATCTCTGGGGCATTCATGCAGCTTATCCTGCCAGAGTGCAGACCCCACATGTGTCCTTTCCAGCAGGGTAACTCCATTCTTGCACCAAATCTCACAAAGCTTGTTGTTCAGTCTGAATAACAAGTTGCTCTTTTTCATCAGTTTTGTCATTTAGAAAGGGAGTGCTCAGTGCAGGACATAAAGAAAAAAGTTGGAAGTGTGTTGACAAGTTGAAGGAGAAGTGATTCATATGCAAGTAGTCACAGAAAAAGGATAATGTGATCTCTAAAAGTACCAACCAAGGTGCAGCTGGTGGAGCTAAACAATCAGTAATGCCACTGCATGACTGTCTTGCACAAGTAGGGTGATTTTGAACAGGAATGGTCATAAAGAAGTGCTGCCAAGACAATTGGTGTTGGGGAGTTTATTTTGTGGGAAGGAGGGTAGAACCACCTCCTCCTTTCCCTAGCCAGAGGCTGAGATCCCACACTCTGTAGACACCAGGAGCACTTTGAGTTGGCTCATCCATCTGTGTTAAAGCAGATCAGAAGTAGCTCACCTCTGAGAGCAGTCAGCTCTTAAACCTCTCTTACCTGCAGTTTCCTGACAGTACTTTATTAACAACACTGTTGCCCTAAGAAAAATTTCCATTCCGAGTTCACATTCATAATGTGGCTTCAGAAAGCCCCAGAGGTTCATGCCCTCAATAGCAATTAACCAAGTCTTAACATCTAAAAAGGAAAAAAAAAATTGCCATGTGTGAAAGTAATGTACCAAAAATCCCTAACAAAAAAATTATGCTAATGACTATAATAAGCTTGGTTTTGAATGGGTTTCAAGTGTTTCTTCTGTATTTATAGGTCATGGTCCTGTCATGCACAAGCAGTTCTCAAGATAATAAACTACAAGGATGATGAGAAATCATTCAGTCGTCGTATTAGTCACTTGTTCTTTCATAAGGAGAATGACTGGGGCTTTTCCAACTTCATGGCCTGGAGTGTAAGTAATTGGACTTGTATTAATCTATTGCTAGGAGCAGTTTTGTACTTGTGCTCCTGCATACTGAGATGCCAATTAAAAAAGGGTGTTTTTTCCAAGCTGATATTTTTACTATCATTGCTGTGAATTGCTTTTCAATTTCTTAAAAATCCCTGTACTAAATTTTTATAGAGTGCTTTTACTTATGTTGTAATTTAAATACTCCCTCATTATTTTCTGCATATCTGAGTGCCTGTGTTTTGTTTCCACTGTATGATAGTCCATGGCATTCTGAAGTGACATGAATTTGTTTGCATTTGCATGTGTTCTCTCTGTATGTGTATGGATATTTAATGCCCTAGTAATACTACTAAGATTTATCCTGAATTGTGACAGCTTTTCTAGCATTTGCAAAGGTTCTGGAATATTATGCAAAAGAAGCAGAACATTTGATCACCAACTCTTGTACCATTGAAAACTGAAAAACTACTGCAAAATCTTAAAAGGCAGGAACAAGTTGCCTGTATTGAGACACTAGAAAAGGATTAAAATATATTAAGCTGAAAAACAGCTGCTTTGGTGTCCTTCAGTTTTTCTTCTTTAATTTATTACTGATAGCTCAGTCTTGGAAATTAGAAAGTGATGTCTAAATGGATGCTTCACTACAGTCATGTTGCAAGCTGCACTTTCATGTTCCTGTGTCATTCCTGTTTTACAGGAAGTTACTGATCCTGAAAAAGGCTTTATAGAAGAGGACAAAGTTACTTTTGAAGTCTATGTTCAAGCAGATGCTCCACACGGAGTGGCGTAAGTATCTTTGATTAAAAACAAATAAGTAAAATTCTTAATTCTGCTATTTTTGTGTTGTTTGAGATTGTTCAAGTATTCTGTGTTACTGCCATTTGCAGCTCTCATCAGCCATTCTCACTTTGTCACTTCTAATTGATGAATTCTCACATTGGCATTATTTTTATAGTCACATGGAGATTTTTGTATAGCTTAAATTTGTGAGTCAGCATAATGTAGTGGAACCTCAACTTCTGTGTGAGTTGATTTCTGGTTAAACACCTCTCCTGTTCTGGCCTCAGCATTTGTGATCTTGGAGCTGATGGGGTGTCAGATGCAATGAAGTGGCTCTGCTGTCTAACTTGCCTTGGTTTACAGTTGCTGTAAAACTTCTCCATCTGAGTTGTTCTACTTCATGGCACCTATAATTAAAGTGGTTGTACTGAAGTGGAGACTTGCCCTTAAAAGTACAGCTCTGGGTTCCAGTACACTTGCATAGTACATGATTTTTCTTCCATATAGGACATATTTAAAAAGAAAACAAAATCACAAAGCATTTAATTGCAAAAACTGCTGTTACTGGCAGGCAGGAGTGAATTGTAGTTTATTTGAACTTTCAGTAACAGTGAAGAGTAGCTGAGATCTGCCAGCAGCACTACCTTAGTACAAATGCCCTTTATTATAGTTAATACAGAACTGTCTTGTTTTTAACCCCTGTTTCCCAGGTGGGATTCGAAGAAGCACACAGGATATGTTGGCTTAAAGAACCAGGGAGCAACTTGTTACATGAACAGTTTGTTACAGACTTTGTTTTTCACAAATCAGCTACGAAAGGTAAGTAACCTGTAAAGAACATGAGTTTCCTAATTGAAATTACCAGTGTTATAATTGCTTTAGAACAGAGGGGTGTGTTCCTTTTGTCTCCTTTATGCTCTTATTGGACTTACATGGTGATGCACATCTTGCTGGAGGCTGAGTGAAACATAAGCTTTTGTCTTCTGCTGAAGACCTGAGCTCAAGGGGTGTTTCTTTGACTGTATTGTATGTTAATGTTGCTAGGAATTGCTGGGGGCAGGCAAAGAGGGTGACTCTATATCTTGCAGATGAAAGTTGGAAGTAATTTCCCTTTTTTGAAAGAGTTAAAATAGGGAAGTCAATTATGACTTCTCAACCCATAAACAAAGTAAAAAGTTACACACACAACATTTGTTCCATCTTGTAATTTGTGTTATGCAGCTGAACTTTCTCTTATTATGGTTGGCTCTTTGTAATGATGGGAAGCATTATAGTTTCAGTAGTTTAAACAGCTTAATTTTATGTTTGCTTTATTGATATTTTTTATTTACTGTAGACATAATTTCTTTGCTGGAAATAGCTTCTTTAAATATTATTGTAATAAATATCCAAACTCAGGATAAAATATGCTGGATAATGTGTTGTTTTAAAACAGTGCAGTACCCTTAGAGGGATTAAAAACATAAGTGATGAGTTGATATTGGAGGTGGTTATCTGGAAGAGGGCATAAACTTTGTAAAAAAGGTATCTCAGCACTATTTAGTTTAGTGGAGTGTCCTATTGATCCTAATTCATCTTCTGCCCATTTCTGCATTTACTGTGTGTCTATTAGTGAAAATTAACTGTTCTGCTTAGGCTTTCTCTTGTGTAGACTAGTTGTTACCTTTCAATTAAACTTTCTTTTTAATGTACTTGTTTTCCATTGTCTGCAGTTTCCCACCATCTTATTACTTATATCACTGTGGCCTGCAAGTGTCCCAGTTGGCCTTTCTTTTTTCTCTTTTGCAATGTGCTGTTTACTCTGAAATAGCACATCAAACTCCAGTAGACTGTAGCTGAGATCTTAGCAATGCCATGGACAAGAAATAAATACCTGACTTGTTTTACATGATGTACCTGTTTCTTTTTAGTGGGAGGTATAATTCACTCATTCAGTTTTTTCATTCATTGTAATACCTGGGTTTTTTGCTCACTTCATAACTCATAATGTTTGTGCATTCTATGTTTTTGGACAACTTCACTTTGCTATTCAGAGAAAAAGGTGGTTTTGTAATGACTCCATCTAATCCAGTTGAGCAGTTTGTTTCAAGACTGTCTTGTAGTCAGTAAATAAATACCATGAGGTGATCTTGTTGTGTGAAGAAGAAATGCATTTTGTGATATAGATTTGTTTCAACTGAACTAACCTTTTCAAGCATTCCCCTGCACTTCTCCCCCAGCCCCAAAATAAATAACAGCTTTTAGGAAGTGTTAATATCTGGATAGTAGCCATATGAGAAAACTTGATTTACTTGCTGCAGCTGCTAGGTGCAGCTTCCTTTATGGAAATGGTCCTGACATGAGCTGGAATGCCACTGGTACAGATCAGGAAAAATCCGGAGCCGTCTTGTCTGAAAAAAGTGCTTTTCACAACACTTCTGTTTTCACCTTGAGCAAACTTTTTCCTCTTAAAAACCCAGTAAAATAAAACATGTAGCATCCTCAGTTTGCTTCTCACCATATCCATAATTTCTGTGAATACTTACTCAGAAGAAATAAGGATTTCTATTGCTGTTATTTAGAGCTTTGTTCCCAGAGAAGCTGCTGTCAGGAGCAGAGCTGGGGAAGCAAAGAACAATAGCAAAGGCAAACAGGTGCCTGTGGAAAGGCAGACCCTGGGGAAGTGTGGGGGAGGATTGATGGAGACGTCCTTTCTTCTTTGCTCTGCCTCCTGACAACAGATGGGAGGTTCTTGGGTATTTGAAGTGAGACCTCCCTTTTAAGCTACCAAGCAGCTTCAGAGGTAGAGAATAAAGCCAAGGAACTCTCTCTTCTGAGCATATCTTTGTCTGTGACCGATAAATATGTGCTTAACTGTGGTCCAGGTAGGCAAGGAGCAGTAGTAACTTCTCAGAGGGTCTGGGTTTGATCTTGGACTGTGTAACAGGAGTTGTCCCAGAACTGTCATCAGTGCCTCCAGCCTGTCAGTAGTTGTGACTGCATCCAGTCCATTTTGAAACTTTTTGCTGGTTCCCTTGAAAAGTTCCCTACAATTCATGAGAACATTGCAGGATGTTCATATAACTACACTAAAATAATAAATCTTGGTCCAGTGCATTTCTCCCTGATCTGGCTCTCCTCAAGTTCTCCAGTATATTTCACCTAACATTGGAATTTCATGCACGGTATGTTCTTCACTTCTTCAAGTAATTCTTGGCTTTAAGCAATGTGTTCAAGGTTATCTGTAGCATCCTTTCACTATGTAAATATGTCAAATTTTTCTCATATCTGTCTGTCACTTATAACCACTGCCTGTGCATGTCCCTGTTCCTCTTTTTTGTTCATTTCCTGAGGGAGCTTCTCAGGTGTTAAATAAGAGATTCTGCTTTTTCAAGTGGATCAAAATGCCTCACTCCTTGATCTTGAGGTTAAGCTTTCAGAATTTGGGAGGGTAAGGCATAAAATAAGGGTTTGTAGAGGATCATACTTGAGAAGTGGTTTGTTGTAGTGTGGAGAAACACTCTAAGCTTAGAGAAATGAGCTTCAGTACCACCTGTGTGCACAGACAGGATGGAGAACCAAGACAGGCTGAGTGAAATGTCTGGTTTGAATTAACACATGTAGAATTTCAGAAGAAATAAAAACAATGTTTTTGTTCAGTGGCAACTGGAATGTAGGAATGATAAGTAAATTGTGAATGACTATTTTAATATTACCTGAGAGATGCAGGAAAGGAATGGATTGTCCAGATGGTATATGAGGAAAACAAACAAGAACTAAATGTAAAGGATTTGGTTAATTATCAAGGTATTCTGAATTCCAGTTTATTAGAGATTTGCAAAAGAGTCAAACACAGGTTTGACTTTCAGCCTACTGTAGATTTAGCATTTTAATATTTATTTTTTAAACTGTGTCAGTACTGACTGTATTTGTATTTTTCATTTTTTGATTTTGATTTTTGTACCTTGTTTCTATTTGTTTAATCATAGCACGTAGTATATATTTAGTTTCTAAAAAGCATTTATAAGATGTTAAAAAAGTTGATAGGGGTCAATTATAGAGATTTGCAAGATTTAAGGTGATTCAGGTGGCAATATTTTCTACCTTTAGCCAGTGACACCCACTCACAAAAGGGTTCATAAACTGGGGGCAGGGAGGGGTTTGGAGTTAACTCTGTGAGATGCTGACTTGTTTTGATGTTCATATTTCAAAGCAAGAAATTAGTTTTACTTGAAAAACCAAAGGTGTAATTCTAGCTATTTGTATTTGACTTGGAGTTTGCCCAGATCACTGTGTTTAACTGCGACTCTGCATTTGGATGATAAAAATATAGCAATTGAAAATTATTTGCTTTTTTAGCTTCTTAGTATTGTTTTGAAATTGAATGTTCTGACCTTAGGAAAGAAAGTTTCATAATCAGTGTGGTTCAGCTTTCCCCTTGGATATGTGCAGAGGTTGTGGGATCTCCCTTGCTGGAGATGCTCAGAATTCAGCTGAGTCTGATCCTGAGCAACTCGACCCAGCTTTGAACTTGGCACCTCTATGGGCAGGAGCACAGTTCAGAACCTACAGGGCTCTCCTCCAGACTGGTTCACTATAAAATCTTAAAGCAGTTTTAACTCATTAGAAAAGTTGAAGGATTATTAAGTTTCAACAGTTAAAACCTGGTGCTGATGATAAAATTGAAGATGCAGTTTTCTTCAATTTATAAAAGCAGGATAAGTTGGAGTGCTGCACCTCTCTGAAATCCAGGCTAAGGCACAAACACAGGGAGGGCTACTGAGATCCAGTTCAGCACTTCACTCACAGAAATGGATCATTCCCTGTTGTTTCACAGGCAAAAAATTCAGGTGGCAATATTTCTGTGTCTTAACAGACATATGCTACTTAATATTGGAATCTTTTTAGTTTCATTTTTTGTTACCTAATCTCCTTCCAGGGTTGTCTGTTTTCTTTTTATGTTTGTGTTTCTTAAATGAACATCTCCCTGTAAATACCTTTTGTTTGCCCTTCTTTTTCCCTTCATATATTGATGTACACTTTTAAAAAAGTGAATCTCATTTCAGTTCCTATTGAACTCTCCTAATCCTTGTTTGGTCTGTTTGTGTAATTTCTTTGTTCTCAATCCTTCCAGATCAGTATAATCAGTGAATTGAATTGTTAAGCTGTTTATTTGCTGGACAGTGATGACGCTAAGTGGGAATGAATGAACGTATCAGGGAATCTCAAAACTTCCTCTGACATCTTTTCCCCACGTGGACCATTTCTGTTTTCATTCACTTGTTGCCCTTTGTGGTTTTATGTGGTTCCTTTTCACAAAACAAGTTATTTTCAAAAGCCTGCAGTATTGACCAGTGCATCTCTTCCCACTGTGACGATTGCATGGATAAACCAGGCGTGATAACTTGTTTGAAGGTGTTAAATGCTTTAGTGCATTTACTGTTCTGGGGTGGAATAAGGGAACTATTTAGATAAAATAACCATGAATGGAATCTGTTGTTCACATCTTTCTAACCACTGTGCTCTAAAAAGAGTCATTCCAGACAATTAACGTTTTTATGCTACAGCACAAGATTTTGTTCAGACTGTTTTGAAGTGATGATTAAATTGAGTTCTGTGAAGGAAGTCACTGAAGAGGAAGGAATGCATTAAACAATATGAGCAATAAACTTTTCCTTAGGTACTAATTGAACTAAATGCTTTTTCAGGCTGTGTACATGATGCCCACAGAAGGAGATGATTCATCCAAAAGTGTACCTTTAGCGTTGCAAAGAGTGTTTTATGAGCTGCAACATAGTGACAAACCAGTTGGAACTAAAAAGTTAACAAAATCGTTTGGGTAAGTTTCAGAAATTTTGGCTATTTATTGGATTTTTACAGGCTTTATAAAGCTTTTCTTTAAAAAGGTTCTACTTAAATTAGGTTATTTTTAGAGAGGTGTGGAGAAGTCTTAATATAACAGTATTAATTGTTAACTTTTTGTAGTTTACTTGGATAGGTTTTTATTTATAGTCAGTACTAAAGACAACTGATCCAAAAGTCAGACTTTTTGGAAAGGGGAATGATGCACAAGCACAGCTGTTAGTACCAGGGTTATCATTTACCTGTTACCTGAAAACTGTGATGCATTTGGCTTAAATAAAATTGAGAACAAAATAGTTGTGCAAATATTGCAGTTCTTAATGTCTCTTTAAAAATTAATTCTGTTTTAAATATAGGGAATAGCAGTAATTTTCATTTCCATGTGAGTTCTGCATTGAGGGCTGCTTTAACATGATTTAGAACCATTCAGTGCTGTGTTCTTGGTGATTTCAAGCTTAACAGGAGTATCAGCTGCATGAAGTAAAGGTGTTGGAGCAAACACAGAGTAATTCTTTTCATTTCCTCATTCTAGCACCCTCTTTTCCCCCAGAGAACATCCACAAAAGGACTTGCTTCTTATTTTCTATTTTTGCCCAGTATCTAGTTGACTGCTTGGTATTTTTTTCCAGTCTGATTGTATTTCTTGCAAGGTGTTAGAGGGTGTAATTGTAAATCTGGAGTATCTAGACACAGGATTATACAATATATCTACATTGAGGGTGGGGTTTTTGTGTGTTTTACGAGCATGATGTTTTAGTTGAGCACAAGTTAGGACAGAAAGACTATGATTAGCATAACCTTTACAAGCCTTCTCTTTGCATGCCCTGTAAGCATGGAGTAGGGTTTTAGTAAAATCTATTCTAAAATACTGTATTGTGCATTCCTTTGTCTCACTGTATCTGAAGACTAGTCCTGTAGTAATACTGACAAGCAATTCTTTATTTAAAAACACATGAGGAAGTTTGTATCATCTTTGTCACACAGCTGCCCTGGTGTTCATGCTGCATCTGCTGCTAACCCTTGTAGTGGTGCTCTGTCCTAATAAAACTTGTGTCTTTGCAACCTCTACTTTTCACCATTTGGGGGAAGTTTAAAATGAAATCAGTAACCTCAGTGTTGTATGTTTATCTGGCCATACCCTCTTCCTACTAGCTTCCTGCATATTTAGTTTATCAGTGCTCCTGCTGTCCTGCTACATGGGAAGGACTTGGTGAAAGTGTAAATATTTCATCTTGAATTAAGATCCCAGCTGTGTCATCTTTAGTAGCACGAAGAGACCTTTCCCAAGGGTGTTCCAGATGCTTAATTTTATATCTGAGAACAAGGTTTTAAAAATGTGTTCATGCCTGCTTTCATTTTTGGGAAGGAATTTTTGAATGTATTTCAAGAACTGGGTTTCCCCTTTCCCTCACTGTGGAATCAGGGAGTGTCTGACCTTGTGAGCCCTACCTAAGTGCTGCTTAGAGTATTACTTTTTAGTGGGTGTTGTGAGTTTCTAACTAATTTTAGCTTCTTTCAGTAGAAACTGATGGCATGTCTGAAGGAGCCCTTTTAATCCTAATTTTAGTATGTAACCATTTCTTTGTTTTCCTTTAAGCTGGTTAGTGTTTCAAGCCTAGGGGGTCAGGACATTATTTTCCATTTTTAATTATCGAACAGGTCAGTTCATTCAGTTTTTTAAAGTGTGGACCCCCCCACAGTTGTTGGCACAATTTTGAGATGAGTGTTCTGCTGTGTGACAGTGGGGTGAGTCACAGAGAGGAGAGTGGGACGGAAGATAAAGTCAGTAGTGCTCCTGATCACCCCTGTGCTGGTGACTTCCAGGGCTGGGGTGGAGCATCAGGCTGAAACTGGAGCCTACAGTCAGCAGGGCTTATTTCATGTACCTGGGAGTGGGGACTGCTGCAAAAACAGTTGTCAGAGACTTAAAACTCTAAAAGCATTCTTGAGTTCAAGAGCTCACAGGAGGAAGTATTTCATGCTGGAACTAGAAACGTTTCTTGTTTCATTGAAGGCAGTGGTGCTGAGTCCCTTGGTTGCACTGTGCACCTTGGCTGTGAGGCATTTAGAGACTGCTGCTCTCACTCCTGCTTTCACACGAGTCTGTTTGCACATGGGCAGTTCAGAAAGCTGAAGGCCTCCTTGGAGTTACTGTGTGCCCAGGATTAACTGTTTAGATGAGCACAAAGGAGCCAGTCTTTCCTATAAATCTATTTGCTGCCTTTCATGTGCTGGAATAATCCCAGAATGCTACTTGACTGCACCTGAAGGGCCCTTGGAAGAGAGGCAGCTAGAAGCACACTGTGGAGACTGTTCTGACAGCATTGAATTGTTCCCAGGTTTTTTCTTAGAGAGCTTTTTGGCTTGCACTGAGGCTAAGTTGTAGACTGGGTAAATCCTCCTGCCTCTCCAGCTGGCTCTGCCTGCCCTCTCTGTCCCCAGTCCCACAGAGGAGAAGGCAGGTGGGCACAGAACGGCTGCCAAAACGTCTCACAAGGTCACTGCCCCTTCCTCCTGCTGAGGGAATCCCACAGAACTAAAGATCCTGTGCTTCAGCCAGTGCTAAAGCCTCAGTCTTTACATCTTGCGGTGTATTACATTCTTGATCTGCTGAGAAATCACAAAAATATCTTTTGAGCTGTAAGTTTTCTTCACAATTAGTAATGTTGTATTTGTTTGCCTTACAAAGGTGGGAAACTTTAGACAGCTTCATGCAACATGATGTCCAGGAATTATGTCGAGTGGTACGTTTATACTATTTCTTGCTGACCTGTGATGCGTAATGTTGTTTCTTGATACTGTATATATATAATAAAATTTACTAACAATATGAGTAATAGTGGCCTTGATTAATTTAAATTTTGAAGGCAGAATTTTTGCCTTGGTTTATTTCTCTTTAAGAATGGGATTGCTTATGGCCTTTTCTGGGTGAGGAATTTGCAAAGAATAGGGAAGCTTGAAAGTAACTGGAACATGTGCTCATGGTGCTTTTATAGCCATAGAAAGAAATGCAGTTTTGAAGCCACAAATACATTGTTACATCTGTGGGGCTTTCCAGACTCAAAGGAATGTAGGTGGGGTAGTCCTCAGTCCAGTTTTTAAGGGGAAAAGGAACATTTAAAGGACTAGAAAGGATGTGCCAGTACAAACAGACTAACATTTCATTTTTGTCTATGCTGTAGAGTCTAATCAGTGAAGTAGTCATCTGTATGTGATGAATAAATTAAAAACCTGCAAGATCATCTTATGTAAAAATTGATTTTTCTTTCAGCTGCTTGATAATGTGGAAAATAAAATGAAAGGCACGTGTGTAGAAGGCACCATTCCTAAATTGTTCAGAGGGAAGATGGTGGTATGTATTTAATACTTCTTAAAAAGATAATTACATTTACTCTGTTACTTGTATACATTGAAATTCTTTGGTTTTTGGTTTTGTTTACAGTCTTATATCCAATGCAAGCACGTAGACTATCGATCTGAACGAATAGAAGATTATTATGACATCCAGCTAAGTATAAAGGGAAAGAAAAATAGTAAGTGATACCTTGTGATATGCACCTATTCAATACTTCAACGCGTTGGACTTCAGTGCCTTATGATTTCAAATGGTTTTATTGGTGCCCAGCAATTTGAAAATCTTTGCTTTAAGACACCTCATTGAAAATATTTTCTGCAGAAAATGTTTTTGCCTGCCTTATCATTTTTTTTTTTTCCTTATCCCACTTCCTTTCCCTGCTCCTTCCTCCCTAATTCTCTCACTGGTGTCTTTTCAAATAAGTCCACGAACTTCAGGAGTTGTTCTGATATCATAAAACTGCATATTGTGCCGTGGTGACAACAGTGGTGTTATTACAGTGGGTAATAATTTATGTACAAAGATGAACTCAAAGGAGATAGATTCTTATTTAGACCTGACCATACTAATAAGCAAATAAAAAGAAAGAACTCATCAGAACAGCAGGACAGTGGCCCCTTATCTCTTTACTGGATGTGTAAGAGTCCAGCAAACAGAATCATCTTGCTTGCTGCTTAACAGCTGCAAAGTGAGGAGTTTTGGCAGACAGGTGTAACTCTGATTTTAAAATCTATTGATACCCTTATGTATGCTCCTACAATTTGATGCATTTCTGGACACTCTTAAGCAATATAAAACTTTTAAAAATAAAGACAGAAATATTCAAATGGAACCTCTCATGCCCTAATATGTGTTTTGATAATACTTTGCAGGCTGGAGTAAACTTAATTTTTTCCTTCTCCTTCTGTACAATTCCCCAATCTTTTTTCATTTAGTTTTTGAGTCCTTCATTGACTACGTTGCAGTGGAACAGCTGGATGGTGATAACAAATATGATGCAGGAGAACATGGCTTGCAGGTATTTTTTAATCTGCTTTTAAATATTATTTCTTTATCCTTGACAAAACAGCAAAGGAAAATAACTAGCAAAACAATGTTGCAAACCCCATTCTAGATTGTATCAACTGAGTTTGGTGATGTTTCTTCTTAGACAAGCTTTGCATAGCTCTTCTTAGTTGTTGTTGTGTTTCTGATAATGGAGTGCAGATTTTATAGCAGCCTAATTAGCAGTGAGTTTTATAGGTCCAAGCCTTTCAGTTACTGGAATATTTCACTTTTCTACCAATCTCAAAACTGAAAAGTTCTTCCTCTGAGTAGCCTGTTCTTCCATGTGTCAAGTAAAAAAGCATCACGGCTCCAGAAGGGACTTTAGAGAGTTGATGTTTGTATCATCAGCAAGAACACCAGATGAACCCTGGAATTTTAAACATTTATGTGTGTGCACATGTTTCTGAGCTTTTCTGTTGCACTTTGCTGCACCCACTGGAGGAAGCTGAAGTTTCTTTATAATTAATGTTGTTTTACTAAAGCTTATTTCTGCAGCTTTGATACACCAGATTTTGTCAGTAATGTTTTATATATTCTTTTGCTGTTCTTGCAAAGGTACAGCAGAGTAGCCAATACTTGTTGGCACGTTACAATGAACATGAAATTCTTAATTGATCAGAAATGAGGGTTCGCCTCCATATTCTCTTTTTAATTTTATTTATACAGGTGACTTGCTCTTAATACTGTGAGGTGTCCACATGTGCTTGTATGAATAGCCTAAATTTAAATTAACTGAGTTCTTATGTTACTGTAGTAGCTCATGAGAAGGTTGGTGCAGCATTGGGGTAGTTTACTTGCACCCAGGTTTTGAACTGTTCTTTGGTGCTGTTGCCCGTTGTATCATCAAGCCTATGAAAGTCTTTAGGAAGAGTGTCTGCAGCAAACAAGTATTTTGAGTTGCTAAAAACCTTCCAATTTCAACCCTCTATTTCCTTTAAAATGTCTAGGAGGCAGAGAAAGGTGTGAAGTTCCTAACATTGCCACCAGTATTACACCTACAGCTCATGAGGTTTATGTATGATCCTCAAACTGACCAAAACATCAAGATAAATGATAGGTAAGTTAGTTGGTTGGTTTAGTGGTGGGTTTTTTGGGTTGGTTGGTTGTTTTTTTAATTGAGGAATTTGGACCTGTGAATGTATTTTACTGGAAATAATTTGCCAAAATCCTGTTTGTGTGTGGATAGGCTGCCACAAGAGTAAGTAGGATGAATAAGGAGTTACCTGCTTTCCCTCCATCTGTTTCCATAGATGAAGGAAGAGCCATTTGTCCCTTCACTGTATGTAAAGGCTGATAATTTCTAAAGGACATACATTGCTGGTTGTAACCTAAATCTGTATTGCAGTGGTTTCAGCCTCACCAAGGTGAGACTGCAGCAGCTGTAAGGCATTTCAAAATAATATTCCAGTCCAGTGGTAGCTGTGCTAGGAAACCTTTATTTGTCAGGAAATAATATATTTTAAAGCTTTTATCTTGACACAGTGAATCCAAACCAGCCTTATTTCAGCTAAAATGCTCTTACCCTTGTTACCGAGGGCATACTTTTCCAGAGGTGCTGGCAAAGATTATTTTTATTCCACATTAAAGCAGTATAAATTCTGCCACTGTGTGCAGTATGTCCTGGAGAGAAATAGCATTGTAATAGTAATGTGTTCAATTTTTCCAGCTTGCTTTAGGAGTACGTACAATGCTCCATAGTAGTGCTTAATAATGTGTATCTGTCTTAATTACAATTCCCTTAATTCTTTTCAAAACTAGGTTTGAATTTCCTGAACAGTTGCCACTAGATGAATTTTTGCAAAAAACAGATCCTAAAGATCCTGCAAATTACATTCTCCACGCAGTCCTGGTCCACAGTGGGGATAACCATGGTGGACATTACGTTGTTTACTTAAATCCAAAGGGCGATGGCAAAGTGAGTATTGAAAAGCAGCTTAAACACAAGTGTGTGCTTGTTGCAAATGTGTACATGGAGTTTTCATAATGGGCAAATCTTCTGGAATTTTTGCACCCTAAAAGAAAAGTCTGCTGAGACACTTGACTTGCAGCAAAAGACTTCTGACTAAGGGAATCCCTTCATCAATGTGTGTATGTGTTAAAGTTCTACTTCAGACTGATCTTGTCCAGCAATTTTTTTTTAGGCTGATTTGCTGAAGCAAATATGAACATTTCAAGTGTTTCTGTGACTCAGAAGTTCAGTATGTTTGCATGTCCCACTGTTACAGGTTCAGGTGACTTGATTGGATCAGACATTTATAGGTCAAGTGCCTCTTCCCTGGAGTTGGCTAGTTTTGTGTGTACATGACTATTTACGTTAAAAGTAGAAGTCAAGATTTACTGTTAATTTGTTGCTATTTGTCATTTGCTCTTAATTGACTTTATTGTTTGATTTTAAAATTGATGTAAATTGCTCTAAATATACAAATAATTACCAGATGTCTTGTGCATCTCTGCTTTTTATTCTACAACAAATAAGGTCAATTTTCTGTTTCATACAGAAATACTTGATATTTGAGTAACAGTTTGAAGAAAAGCTTCTGATATTCAGTGTAAAATGTTCAAATAATTCAGCAAAGGTTTGGTATTTTTGGAATTCCTTTTGCTGAGCACAAGTAGCAGGTAGCACAAATTACACTGAACTAGATCTTTTTTTAAAAGTCACGCTGCTTGAAGAGTAATTTCAGTTACTTCAAAGAACTGGAAGCCGTGCCAGAAATAGGAATAATTTATCATTCAAGAACATGATTTTATGTGTAAAATTATATTTATATAAATTTTTCTCTCTAGTGGTGTAAATTTGATGATGATGTTGTATCAAGATGCACAAAGGAGGAGGCAATTGAACACAACTATGGGGGTCACGACGATGACCTGTCGGTGCGGCACTGCACCAACGCCTACATGCTGGTCTACATCAGGGAGTCCAAACTCAGTAGGTGTCCTCTGGCTGTGTGTGCTGCTTTTAAAAACAGGGAATTAGGGATATCATTTACTTCTGGAAAATCCCGTGGGATCAGCCAGCCTTTCTCTCACTTTCACAAAGTATGTGCTAATCTAGGGGTGCCTTTTCTCGCAGTAAGGCAGGACTGGGCGCCTGCAAAGTGCTTCAGACCTTGGTTGTTTTACACTTACTGAACTAACTTCAGTAATGGAATCTAAATCAAATTGATTATAAATATGTAGATATATGTGTGCTGAAAAATGGAGCAGTAGTAAATATTATTTTAATTCCAAATGTTTAATTCAGGAGTCTATGATACATATTTCATGGACGTAGTACGTTTTGGCTTGGGATAGAAAAAGCTGCTTTTGCTAAAGTAGGATGATATCAAACCATGTTTTTAATTGTAAGATGAAGAAAGCTGGTTTTGACTTCAAGTCAGAGGAAAGTCAAATGTGTATGAAAAAAAGTGCTGTTTGATGTAAATCTTGAAATGACATAATAAAATCTGCTTTGTAGGTGAAGTTTTGCAGCCTGTCACCGACCATGATATTCCTCAACAACTTGTAGAAAGGCTACAAGAAGAGAAAAGGATAGAAGCTCAGAAGAGGAAGGAGAGGCAAGAAGCTCACCTCTATATGCAAGTGCAGGTCAGCTTTTGAAACAGATTAAGTTGCAACTGCCTTACCATGAAAATTCAGAATGTTGAGCCACTTGAGGCAAACCTTGATTTTTCTTTCCTTTTCTTTCAACTTTTTTTTTTTAATTTGTGCTCTGAAGTAGTGTTTGAAGTGAAATTATTATGTTAGTACTTGTAAGTATATTTACATATGCAAAGAATCCTAATGAATCACACAGTACTGTCTGTTGTAGACATTTCTGTTTTCTGTTGGATATAGGTGCTTGTGAATAAAAATAGTAAGTTCAGGTGAAAGGAAAAAGACCAGGTTATTTCAAATGGCTGCCCTGCCACTGCACTTTTATCTCCTTCAGGAATTATTTTCTAAAATTAGAATGTATCTAGCCATAGGCTGCAAGCCTGGACTTCTGCCAAACTGAGCTCATCAAGTAGAAGCAGAAGGGGAGAGTGCTTATATTTGCAATTATCTTTTTGGAAAAGCCAGATGGACTAGATCGTTATGAATTGCCTTAAGGAACCCTGTTTATGGCTCTTTCCAGAGCCCATCTGGCACAGGAAAATAGAACCCATTTTCCATTTGCCTCCATGTTTCTTTGCATCTTCTTTCTGGTGTTCATAAGTAGGGACACTGGTGAAGTTTGGCTCATTGTGCACTGCATTTGCACTGGAGCTGTTTCCAGTGGGGAGACTGGCAGCGTTTCTGTTTCTGTTAACAAAGAGTGCAGGGGGCTCTGGGAAATACAGGAGAAGGTTTAGGCAGCCTCCTTGCCTTACACCATGAAATAATTATGTAGCTTTTTTTTCTTTCCTCTCTAAGTGCCAAGATTGTTAGAGCACATGTTTCCAAGACTGGGATCTAAGCACAACTGGTTTTTAATTGTCCGGGATTTGTAAGAATTAGTATATTTTAATTACTTGCACTGATGTGACTATCAATCACAATTTTTTAATTTAATTATAATCTGTGTGCTTGCAAATTGTCTTCATGCAAACACAGATAGTGCTAGCACTGTGCCACCACCCAGGGAGCCAGTGAGGCTGCATAGTAAAGCATCATGAGAAGGTATTACGTGGTGCAGCTGAGCTAATAAGAGTAGTAACCTTTAAATGTCATTTTTCAGATAGTGGCAGAGGATCAGTTCTGTGGTCACCAAGGCAATGATATGTATGATGAAGAAAAAGTGAAATACACTGTTTTCAAAGTATTAAAAAACTCCACACTCACAGAGTTTGTCCAAAACCTCTCTCAAACGATGGTAAGTTTTCTGTAGCTGAATACCTGTGTGTTCTTGTTTTATGACATGGTTGCTTCATAGCCCTTACCTTCTCCACCAGTCATAATTTAGACCTTTAAACACAGAAGATCTGTTTAGGTTTAATAGCAATATCTTAGCTAGTTTTTTTTTCTTGTTTTGTTTTAGTTTCCTGACACGGTTTTTATTTATCTTAGGGATTTCCCCAGGATCAAATCAGATTATGGCCAATGCAAGCAAGAAGTAATGGAACAAAAAGACCTGCAATGTTGGATAATGAAGCAGATGGCAATAAAACGGTAAATAGTCACTGACAGAGGACATTTTTTTCTGTCCATCATTCATGATTTTTAGTTCTTGTTAAAAATATCTAAGTTTGGGACCAATTTTTTCAGGGTATTAACTTAAAATTAATTTCACTGTATTTAGTGAAGTTTCATACTTAAACAGATTTGAGATTTAGTGGATTAATTTGGATAGGAAGCAGGAATGTGGTACATGATTTTTCTTTCATAAAAAAAGTATGATCATAATTTTTTATGTTAGGTTTGAAACAGAGGTATCTTTTTGAGTCCTCCATTATTTAAGCAGAAAGTGTGGATTTAATGAAATGTGTTGCTTAAAATGTGAAACACTGTGTCTAAATACCACAGGAAGCAGTGATTGGTTTCTGTCCTGTCACTGTTGTGTTACTTCTAACATGAAATAATGTTCTTGCCATGATAAAGGTAGCTGTAGGTACATTTTTAAATTACAAAGAGGTGGTTTTATTTTAAAAAAAAAACCAATACATTTATTTTAAATAACACCAATCATTAGTGCTTTTTTTAATTTCTAGTGGTTTTATATCTGTATTTGTTTCTCTTAAGAAACTTCATAAACTGCCTTTAACACATCTTCAAAAACACCAAAACTCTCCCACTCATAGAGTGTCATAAAGTTCTTGTATCTGATTAAATGCAGATATCAGTTTGTATTATGTTCTCCAGAGACCTTTTTTTTTTTCTTCTTTCATATCTTTCTACATAGATGATTGAGCTCAGTGACAATGAGAATCCATGGACAATATTTTTGGAAACAGTAGATCCAGAGATGGCTGCTACTGGAGCAACATTACCCAAGTTTGATAAAGATCGTAAGCAGATGGGCTAAACCTTCCCTAAATACAAAATACTTCTATTTTGGGTATATCTCCAAAAACATTGTACATTCTTTTCTTCAAGGATGTCATCGATGTAACCATCAAACTACTACAGTGCTGAAATTAGTTTTTCTCATGCTGTTTTTTGAAGTGCAAGACATACTTTGCATGTTTTTAGACTCACTAAGTAAATTTATATATAGATATATATACACATATTTTAAGGGCATCAAATAATTAAATCAAAGACACATACTTATGAGTGTGTAAAGAAAAATATCCAGGTGATCTTCCCCCCTCCCTGCCCCAACCCTTACTTAAAATTAAGTCTTGTTTCTTACTTTATAGATGATGTAATGTTGTTTCTGAAGATGTATGATCCGAAGACTCGGAGTTTGAATTATTGTGGACATATCTACACCCCTATATCCTGTAAAATACGTAAGTTCTGGAATTCAATTTCTTTGATATAACTGAAAGTTTTTTAAGACGGTAGGTTGCACGTATTTTTTTCTTTCAGTAATGTCTCTGTCACTGAAACTAAAGGGACACCACAGAAACAGATTGTTATTTAACCCAGAACCTGACAGTTTTCTCCCCCGTGCTGTGTCAGTGACACTTTCTGCAGGACTGAACATGTCACCATTTGTGGTCAGTTAATTGTTGGTTACAGGTTTGCTGTCCTCACCAGACGTTGCTGAATATAAACAGCTGTTACAGAGTTGTTGTAAAGCTTTGTGATTTGATATTGCTTTCCAGTTTGGGTTTTTTCTCTTCTATTTCAAGGATTTTTGTGAAATATACTCCTGCAATAGCTCTTAAAATAATTCCTCTGCAATCTTTCACTATGGCAGCCTGAGCAACTGCTCAGGTATCAGCCTTGATTTTCATATGGGTCCACTTAAGGCATTCAGCAAATGTCCACTGAGTAAAAATACTTCAGTTTTTCATTTTGTTGACTTGTACATATTTTCTAGTTTTTTATTTTAGCTGCCATAATTTATTTTTTTTTAAGATATTAAACTTTTTCTGTGGGGAAGGAGTGGTGTTATTTCATCTCTTGAATTTCCAGTGATCTTTCACATAAATTGTTGTTGTTCAAATGAAGTAGAAGGACACCTTAAAATACGTTTCTGGGCTGGATGTCAACAAGGGAAGCTTTAACCTGGAAGGCTCTTTCTTAGGCATTGTAAAACTATCTCTCCAGGGTAGAAAAATAGGTTCTCTCCTTTCTGTGGTTGGTCTCATTAGCAGTTACTGCAATATGTTTCACGTACCTTTCTTTTTTTTTCCATTAGGTGACTTGCTTCCAGTTATGTGTGAGAGAGCAGGATTTCCACAAGAAACTAACCTTATCCTCTATGAGGTTTGCATTGACAGACTTTCTTTAACTTCTTTGTCTTTTACATGCTACAACTAAAGAAAAAGAAGCTTTATTCATTAAAAAAGTTGCTCATGATGATTTATAAGCCATCATCACTGTGACCTGTAGCTTTGAAGTCTGTAGTGCTGCAAGAGAGTAGCAGATAGTTAGCTTCAAAACAGATTTAATATTAAACAGCTGGAAGTGTGAGGCTTTAAAAACCAAAAAAACCTCTCCATGAAGACCTACATGAGTAGCTTAGTTGTGCTAAATCTCTGTTGCCATGTAAGAGGAGCTCATGTTGCTGATGTTATTGACCATTGTATTTTCAGTGTCCCCCTTAGAGAGTGAAGCTGAGGAAAAATGCTGCATCTTCTCCTTCCTTCCCTAAGTCAGAAGTCAGCAAACAAAATCCTTGCTGTACTAGCACGTTTCTGCCCAAATACACAAATAGTAAATCTTCAGAACTGCTGCATTTACTGAGTGCTGAAGATGCAGATCTTGCCAGGGCAAAGTCCTGGCTAGAGTAAGAACAAGGAACTGGATTTTTATTGGGAAGTTTGTTAGCAGTCTTGCTGCTCTCTCTGGTGGTTCCAGGGCAGCACACACACTGCCATCCTAAAGAGCAGAACTGTCAGGTGCTGCTGCTCTGGGCAGGGCAGAGTTACAGTCTGATTCTATCTTGCTTAGGCAGGTGCTTTTATCCCACCCTACAAGTATAAATATGTAATATGCATATAGGTATTTTTTTATACATGCATTTTCATTATGGCTTTGTTGGGGCTCTCTTTTTTTTTTTTTTTTTAATACTTATTTTAAAGACAAGTGAACTGGTGTACATAAGTCCTGCTCTATTAAAGTAAGTGAGCATAACCACTGCTCTCCAAGCTTCCTGGAAGCTGAATCAGTAGAAAATTAATTTTGGAAAAATTAATTGAAAAACATTATCAAGGTAATGATAAAATAGTTTTGAAAATTAGGACAACTTGAGTGAGATTCCAGAGGTAAAAATAAGAAGGCAGTTTTACCAATAGCAGTTAGATCTATCTGGATCTTAGCTAAGATTACATTTAATTTTTGTGTATATACACACACTTCTTTTTCAGTTAAAAGGAGAGACAAGTTACCTTACATGAAGATTTCTTCACTATTGTAATATTTATTTTTGTCTTTTGTTTATTCTGTGATCAGTAATTTTTGTTCTTTATTGCAGGAAGTTAAACCCAATTTAACAGAAAGGATTCAAGACTATGATGTATCTCTTGATAAAGCTCTGGATGAACTCATGGATGGTGACATCATAGTGTTTCAGAAGTATGTATTTTAAGGGGGCAGCTTATCATTGCAATTAAATCACCTGGTTCATTTTGAAAGGAGAATTTCCTTTAACTAAGCATTTTTAACAAGAGCAAAGTATTACGTTCCAACAGTAGATGTGTTCTCAGCAGTTCTCATTTGTTTATTCAAAGGGGAAATGAAAAAATATTGGTAGTATTTTAATTATCATGTCCCATATTGTTTAAGGAAAAGAAGGTTTCAGTCTAGTTCAGGAAACTAACAACCTGAAATAGGTCCTAATATTACAGAGAATGGTTCAGGAATGCAGCTTTTTATGGAGCCACTGCAACTCAGACACTGAAGAGCCTTCCAGCATTTCAGACCTCGGGCTCAGTACCGTGGCCACTGTACAAGGCTCTTGGCTTGGAGCTCCTTTCAGCCTAGAACTGAACTAAACTGCTTTCCTTTTTTCCATTTTACTGATGCTCACAGTTAATGCCTTACTGGTGTCCTGGTCTGTGCTGATGAGATGTTCCCAGTTTGCCTGAGCATATATAACTTCTAGGTGTACTGGTGTTTCAGCTGGAGTCTTCTCTGAGGCAAAAGGGGAACTCCTGCATCTTGTACCCATTAAAGGGATCTTTCATAATCTTGTCAGGGCTATAAATCAGCATTTCTGTGCTCTCACTGCTGATGGTCACACCCAACTGTGTTGCTGTGTTTCTCTCCATGGGCTGACAGTGGGTGGAAGCCAGCTAGTCTATCTTCAGCACTCTTATCCCAGATTATGTGAGATGAATGTATTTCTCATGTCATGCCTTGGAACTCGCATTCCCAGTTGACCCAGTTGGTGTTATGCACCCTTGGCTGGCTGCTGACTGCTGGGTAAGTGCACAGCTTGTACCCTGGTGCTATTTCTCTGCTGAGAAGTTGGGGTACCAGTCAGGAGTGACCCAAACCAGCCTGTGTGCCCACTGCTCTGCTTCTGTGGGCCAAGGAATGCTGTTGTACATCTGGCCTCTGTGCAAAGCAATTGATACAGGGGTATGTGGAGAGCTGTGCAGCATCAATACAGACACATAGTGATGTGCCAGGGTGGGAGGGAGGGATGGCTCCTGCTGGAATGGTGCTATGGAACCAGAGGATCCAGGCTACAGCCAGACTGCCAAGAGCGAGCACAGCAGGTGAGGGTGATGGGCCTTGCACTGCACAGGGCTCTGGGTCACTACTGACTGCATTAGTCCTACTGTGTACGAGTGGTGGCTCTCTAAAAAGGTCTCTAAACTTTAGTTCTGTATCTCTCAGCTGGCTTACTGTAGAACATGTTTTTAAAAGCCCAAACTGTTTGTGTGTGTAACAGTGTGATATGTAATGGTGTTATCATCTGTTTGCTCTTGTAGGGATGACCCAGAAAATGATAACAGCGAGCTACCAACAGCTAAGGAATACTTCCGAGACCTCTACCATCGTGTGGATGTCATTTTCTGTGATAAAACCATTCCCAACGACCCAGGCTTTGTTGTTACTTTATCCAATAGGATGAATTACTTTCAGGCACGTGCCCGTTTCTCTGCTTTCGTTTCCTTGTTCTGAAAGTAACTTTTGCAATCCTTCACAAGTGCATTATAAAGGTATTATATTACCTTTATATTCTATACCTATATATATATATACACCTATATATATATACCTATATATTCTAAAGGTATTATATTACCTTTAGAAAAGAGTAGAACTGTTCTTGCATTGTGGTAATGAAAAAAGGAAGCCATTAAGGCTTGTGAGAAAAAAATGCTCCAAACTCACCGGTTTTGTAATGAGTTATTTGATAATAGAATTCTTTCTTGGTAGGGCATTCTGCTCTGTCAGGGAAATGGTATTATAATGAATTTATGCATTTGCTTTCAAAGTGACATGTAAAATTTAGCTATTAGAAGGAAAATCTAGTGATACCTATGTTGTGCTTGTAGTATCACCGGCAATATTCATTTTATAGACAAAACTATTGCTTTCTTCACACAATGTAGTTTAATGCTCAGTGACACTAACAGATGAAACCTGTTGTGTTCATAAAGAGTGACCTGGGGTGTTTAGAAGAGACATTGAAACTTAAAAAAAAAAAGAAATACAGTTGGTCTGATCTTAATAGGCTCTTAATAGAGCCTGAGTAGATTTGGCTCTCTACAGTTCTCCTTCAGCTGTCAGTGTCAGAATTATCACTTAAAACCAGACAGTTTATTTTCTGTCACCAAAGGCAGAAACTTTGAGCACCTGCATACACAGGGAAAGTCAGAGATGACTTTTGCTATCCTGTTCTCATTGTCTGCTTTTCGGCCAGTTGTCCTCTCTTATTTTCTTTCCACTTGAAATGTAAGCTCTTTATAGTTTGGGTTTTTTTGGTAAGGCAAAAATAGACAGAGAATGCCTATGCAATCAGGCAGTCCTGTGAAATATGGGAATAATGTGGTGTTATTACTTTAATTCACTCCAAGCAAGCTGACTAACTTGGGAGTGAATTAAAGGAGTGGGAATCTTCAAAGAGCAGGTCTTACTTATTCCCCTAATAATAGTATAATTAAAAAAAATGAAAACCAAAACAAACCAAGAGCAAAAAGCAACCAAACAACAAATTCAACCAAACAAGCAAAAGAGGAATAGAGCTATTGTTGTGGATTTTGTGGCCTTTGGGTGACAGTGATTTATTGTAATAAAACAGTTTCCTCATTTTTTTTTGTATTATGTCTTATTCTGTGTCAACCATTCAGAAGCTTGGGGGGGCAGACAGTGGGTTTCTCTCAGAATGNTTTGTATTATATCTTATTCTGTGTCAACTGTTCAGAAGCTGACAGTACTAGTTTATTTAGCCTTGGGGGGGTAGACAGTGGGTTTCTCTCAGAATGTTAGTAGCATAATGTTCTTGTCAAGGAATACATTGAGTGTATGATTGTAGAGCAATGTCATATCTGTCTGAAATAATTCAGAACTTACCCCAAATTTATTTTCAGGTTGCAAAGACAGTCGCGCAAAGACTTAACACGGATCCAATGCTATTACAGTTTTTCAAGTCCCAAGGGTAAGATGAATTCCTTAGTGTTCTGTGTCTAAACTGTTCCTTAAAAGATTTAGCCCAAATATAGGTAGCTAGCAGTTACTTTGTAGCCTTTTCCAGGTTGTTAACTAATTCTTTGCCAGTAAGGTGTCAGCATTCTGGAATGCACAGCAGGTTGCAGAGGCAGTTTGAATATTGCAGTGTCTGGCTCTGGAGCCTCAAAGATTTGCATGGTTTAGAAGAGATCCAGTAAGTGCCATTGAAAAAATCATTAATTCAAAGCCTTATGCTATGGGATAAATTACTGAGCTAATGCAAGTGCTGTTTCAGTGAATGCAGACTTCTAGAATAGAGGAGAGCAGAAACAAGTACACATAAAAGCAGTAGTTTTGCTGATTTTACAAATCGCAATGCAGGAGGTACTTCACTGATTTCCCCCCTCAAAGTCTGCAAATGAGGTTTTATGAAGATGACAACAATTTAGCAAGTTCACACATGCTCAGAGGGATATTTCTGGTTAAAACAGTGTTCTTAGGCACTGGATTTGAATCTCTGTAAAACTAGCAGAAAACAATGTATTAGTAGGTATCTGTATGTGCTGCAGGAATAATGCACCCACAAAGCTTACATATTTTTGTATTCATGTAAGTGTAGGTTCCTCTTTAGTTACCCAAGGATATCTCCCTTCCTCCTCAAGGAGACTTGGAATTCGAGTAGCTCTTTGTGGTTTACAGTGCTGTGGTCACTGTGGAATTTGCTGTGTCATGTGGCTCTGCAAATTAACCTTCCACAATCTAAAGCATGTGCTTCTATACCAGTAATTCCAGAGGAATGCAGGTCTGCCACCCTGCAGCACTGAGGGTGAGCTTGTAAACATCCAAGAGAGTTAACACACTCAGTGAATGGTTTTTCTGTTCCCACAGCTCAGCTGTGTTTAAAAATCACTAAAGCTCTGTATGTTGTGCTGCTTAGGCTGTGGTGGCAATTATGTGAAACTGGAACCAGTAATAAAAGTGTTCTTGGTGCTTCAATTTACTGAGCAGTGATGGATGTTGGAGAGATGCATTGGGAGAACATACTCATGTTTTTCATCTTTCCTTCTGTAGTTATAGGGATGGCCCTGGTAATCCTCTTAGACATAATTATGAAGGTACTTTAAGAGATCTTCTGCAGTTCTTCAAGCCTAGGCAACCGAAAAAACTCTACTATCAACAGGTAAGAGTCTTTTAGTGGTGTGAGTTAAAAAAGTCATTCTGCCCTATTCAAAGTATGCCTAAAGTGTTTTTCTTTTCTTTCTTTAGCTCAAAATGAAAATAACTGATTTTGAAAACAGAAGAAGTTTTAAATGCATATGGCTAAATAGCCAGTTTAGGGAAGAGGTGAGTGACACACTTGTTTCTGTCTCAAAACTGGTATGGCTGTAGTTATGGGTCACACACTGAACCTGAATAACACAAAATTAGAACAAAGTTGGACTTCATGTAAAAAAAACCCTAACCAAACAACAAGAAAAAACCCACAAAGAGAAAAAAAAATTGTGTCTCTTAACAAAAATTTTTGAAGATAACATAGGTGTTATTTTTAGTAATTGTCTTTTTAAGATGAATTTTAGATGAAGTGAAGAATCCAGTGTGTTCTGTGCTTTAATGTGGGTTTTTTTTACATTTTTAGATTTTCTAATGATTTTTGTGTTTCAAATTCCCCAGGAAATTACAGTATATCCAGATAAGCATGGGTGTGTGCGGGACCTGTTAGAAGAATGTAAAAAAGTTGTAGAACTCTCTGAAAAAGGTTCAGGGAAATTAAGGTAAAGCTGAAGGATTTTGATTTCTTTTATGTGATCATGTGGATTTTATGCAGAAAAGTATCCATAGAATTTAAAATACTGTAGAAACCATTATTAACACGTTAAGTCTGATAATGTGTTAAAAAGCTTTCAGAGTCCAACTATTAAAAAGAGTTCTTATTAACTATGAATATAAATTGTATACAGTTATTTATTTTGTATTTCATAAAGTTATGTCCTTGAGATGCATAAGTTTCATCAATTGTTGACTCATAAATTTGTTAACTCACAATTTAATAATTGTTTCCAATTCAAGTATTTCATGCTATTCATTTCTTGGGAGTTACAGGAGTTAAAAGTGAGATCACGTAAAGAGAATTTTTTAAACAATCTTAAGTTTTTTGGTTTTATTTTTAAACAAAAAAGCTTTGGTTTGTAATGGCATGTACTGGCTTTTTTGCCATGAGCCAGAAGTAATTGAACCTCTTGTAGCTTTACTGCTTAATTTTTACTAAAAACTGCATTTAAAGTTTTACAAAGAAAGAAGTAGCATCACTTTACGTCCTTTGAGGAAGAAATGTTGCATTGTTTGGGGGGTTTTTAATTTATTTTTTAAAAATGCTTTTCCCGTTTGTTTATTTTAAGGCTGCTAGAAATTGTAAGTTACAAAATAATTGGTGTCCATCAGGAAGATGAGCTGTTAGAGTGTTTGTCACCTGCCACAAGTCGAACGTTTCGAATAGAGGTAAATAAATTCTCTTAAAGAAACTTTGAAACTTGACTTCGAGAGAGGAAACTCTTTCAAGTGGTAATTCTCTTTTTCTGGATTTTGATTTTCAAATACTGTGAAGCCTGCAGAAAGGTAGATTACATGATAATATATATGTATTTTTAAAGGTAGTCCTTCTAAAAGGATTCTTGTTTGTTCTATCTGCTTCCCTGTAATTATTTAATTCTTTAATTTTTTATACATGCTTATTATAAAAGTGCATGCTGGCCTGGCAAGGGCCTGTCCATAGGACATTTAGTATCTTGGCTATGATTCTAAGGTTTGTTTGAGGGGTCATGATATAAATGTTTATGCTTAGAACCCACTTCTGTACTCTAAACTTAAATATTCTAGAAGACTTTGTTTCCTCTTCTGTGAAGTTTGAGCTTCTTGAGGCAAATTCTGTTACTTAGTGTGATTTTTTTTTTTTCATCATTCACATCTATTAACCTGCCTCAAAGATCAGAAATGTAAAAAAAAAAGCTTCCAATGTAAATTGTAATGAAGACTCTTGTAAAAAGACTCTAACAACGTGATTCCTTTAGTTGTTTTTAAATAGAATTGTTTTACATCAGTAACAAGACACTGATAATGCTTTTAGTTACTTAATAAGGTAGTTTTGGAGGAAGTTTAGCTGATTGCAGTCCTAATTCTGTGTCTGGATCTAGGAAATTCCTCTGGACCAGGTAGATATAGATAAAGAAAATGAGATGCTAATCACAGTGGCACATTTCCACAAAGAGGTTTTTGGGACATTTGGAATTCCATTCTTGCTGAGGATACACCAGGTACAGTATGCCTCCCTTTTTCTCCCTGTGGGATTGTACTGGTGATGTTTTGTTAAAGTACTGTCAAAGGAATGGATCAGTGTAACAGGTGTATAGGAAAATACGGCTCCTGTAGAGCAGGTTTTGCCCTGTCTCTGCCTTTTTGTGGTTAAATCCTTCACCATCTCAGTTCCCTTTTGCATGTACAGATTGTTCAGTGTTTCAGTGAGCCTGTGCAATATCCACAGAGCAGGTATTTGGCTTCAGACAAGGACTTTTAATGCTGTCAAATCAGTACTACCCCATTCCCCAGCCCCCTGAAGAACCCCAAACAAACATAGAACCCTATTTCTAATACCACTTCAGTAACTGCAGTGCATATTTGTTGGCAAAGGTTGGCCAGGCCATGGTTCCTTGGCTTCTTACTGAGACAGGTGATTGTGGAAAATGAGGTTATTTTCTTCAGCTCTTTCTGAGATGACTTTGCATTTCATAACTTCTGTAATTTGATGTGCTTTATCTTCTAGGGCTGGAAGTTAATACAAGAGTGAAAGCTAATTTTGAAAGCTTAATTTAAATTCTCAGGTTTTTCTGTGGTGCTACTCCAGTTGAATGTCACACTGATCCTTTTAATATCAAAGTGTATTTCTGGGGGCAGTTGACCATTTGCTTCTAAACTTTTTCTGGTTCATGTATATTAGTTTGTATAAAAATTACCTACCTATAAAGATTTGGCAAGAAGAAATGCATCCACATCTCTCTACCTCATAGAATTTTATTAATTTCTGTATTTTTCATAGCTGTAGAGTAAAACTTTTATGGTGATTTCCTGTGGAAACCATTTACACTGCATTTCTTTGTGTTGAGCACAGTTGATACATATTTAAGTTGATTCATCACTTTTTGGGAAGTTTGTACAGTGAGCAGAAAAATACTGCAAAAAGTAGTAATATGCTTAACAAGAGTATGTTGTGGGGTTTTTTCCCCCCCAAAATTCCTATTTTGCTGCTAATTTTCTAACCTTGATTCTTTACTTTAACCTGACTTGCACATATCACTGGCAATGTCTGGTCACTTTAATGGGGCAATTTGCATTATGATGAATAACTTTAAGTCAGTGAATTTATAGCAAGTTGCCTGCTGTTGTTCCATATTGTACAGACATTTGTGTAATTTTGTAAATAACAGAGAGATTAAGGCAAAATATTTCAATGAAGCTCAAAGCAGGAAATATTAGCAGCTTCCCTTGTTTTTCCTAGATTTTTTTGACATTAAAAATCTTGTTGTAATTATTAGGGTGAACACTTCAGAGAGGTTATGAAGCGGATTCAGACGATGCTGGACATACAAGAAAAAGAATTTGAAAAGGTAATTTCAAGTTAGGAGAGTTTTTACTGCTGACTGGAGACCCTAAATGAGTTTATTTTAATAAATGTGCAAACCAGAGACTTGGGATAAGTGTAGGTTTTGATTGATAGAATAGTTGCTTGACTGAAATTATGGTTTTTCTAAGGATAATTCAATAGAACGTGTAGGGGTAGTATTTCTGTACTGCATCAAGAGAGATACTCAGTAAAACATTGAAGTGACCCAGGAAAGTGTAGCTGATGTGGGACCTCTAGAAGCGACATCCCTGCTCGGGGCACAACTTGGGTCCAAGTGCAACCTCATTGCACTTTGTAAACTCCCAAGGACGGGAATTTTGCCACATCCTGGACATTGTATTTTAGAGCAGCGCCACCATCATTGTGAAGACTTTTTTCTTTTCTTATACATTGCTTTTACAACCCCTAAAGAATATGACTTAAACCCAGCTGTGAGTTATACTATAAACTTAGATTTGAAGCTTTATTTTAATGTGGTGTCCCACCAGTTGTTTTTTTTCCTTTTCATTTCATAGTTTAAATTCGCCATCGTAATGATGGGCCGACACCAATATCTCAATGAAGATGAGTATGAAGTGAACTTGAAAGATTTTGAGTCCCAACCTGGTAAGGTTTTAGACAACCTCATTATTCTTTTGACTTGCTGAAGTTGCTCTGCCAGTTGTTAAAATGTGATTATCCTTAACTCAGGGTGCAGAAACAGTTTGTTCTTTGTACATGGCCTACATTATATGTGGTAACTAATTGAGTATTTATATACACTTGTGTGCACACTGAGCAGTGTTAATTGTATATGTTAGTCTGAGGATATGTACTTTATAGGCATGTAAATAAATAATCTGTGTCCTCTAGAGTTAAAAGATTGCATTTGAGTGACCAAATGGGTCAAATATCAGTATATCACACTTTACAGAAGTGAATTATGGTGCCAGTTGCACCTTATCGTTATTGTCCATCTGCTCCCTTGTACGTTTGATCCTTATGGAAGGATACTTCTTGTTCATTCTTGATATCTGCAATGAATCTGAAGAACATTAACAAAAAACATGACATATGTGAATAAGATGCTGTTTTGATTTTCTTTTCCTAAGAGATCCCCCAAGCCACAAATGCAACTCTGTTCTGCACTTATCTCTGGATGGTCTGCCAGCTTGTTTACTTGACTGACATGTAAAGATCTGTTCTCTGAGGAATTTACACATGGGAGAGACCAGGTTAATCCTTCAGGAGCTCCACCACAGTAGTCTTTTCATAGAGTCATAGAATGATTTGGGCTGGAAGGGACTTTAAAAGACCATCTCATTCCAACCAACCCCCTGCCATGGGCAGGGATGACACCCACTATCCCAGGTTGCTCCAAGCCCCATCCAACCTGGCCTTGAATGCTTCCAAGGGGGCATCCACAGCTTCTCTGGGCAATCTGTGGCAGTGTCTTACCACTCTGAGTAAAAAATTTGTTGTTAACATATAATCTAAATCTCTCCTTTTCCTCCTTTGAGTGCTACAGTTGGGAATGGCCCCTTTGAATCCACAGTCAGGGATCCATTGAAAGCCTTGAATTCATGGGGGTTTTTTATCCTAGCTTAGCTGAGTGTTCCTCTTTGTGAGCTGCTCTGTCTAGCAGGAACAAGTTTGAGGACAGCTTGCTCTCTGCAGTTCTATTTTTCTGACAATTAGGAACTCTGTTTTTTGTTGGTAGGTTTTGCTAGGGTCAGGCTTCCTCACATTTTTCCGGCTGTGCTCTGGATTTATGTGACACTTGTAAAGAAATCCTGTAACTGTCCATTTATTTCAAATCCTGCAGAGGGTTAGACCTGTGGTGTTATTGAGTACTTTGCAGGAACCCAGCATGAAGTCCTCTTGTTGTCTGTGTTGCAGTTAATGGCTGGGAGGGGATTTGCCAAAACTGTGGGTGCCTCCAGCTGCACAAGTTGTGTGAGCCCAGGAGTTTGTCACTGGAGGGCCTCTCTCTCTGCACTGGTTGTGAAGGGTCCCTGGAAGATGAACTTAGAGGTGGACATTTCTCCATGGACACAAACTCTCTCTGGTGTGCCCAGAGCAAGCAGAGTCCTGGTTGTTTTCTGGGAGTCATCTCTTTTGGGTCTGGGAGGGAAAGGCAGTAGAGTCTGAAATGAACTGTCAGACTTTGGGAGCAAGGCAGAGCCAGTATTGCCAAAACAACACGAAAAACTAACCAGGTCAAAAGTACAGAACATGTCAGAAAGGGGAAAAAGGAAACCTTGAACCATTTGTAGGAACTGTAGGGAAGGTAAGAGTAAAAGGTTTTAGAGTTCACAGGAAGTTGCCCCTTTGATATAATACACTTCGATAGAATTAATTTGTACAAACACCAAATTCTAACACGTGTTGGACTGATGGAACCAAAGCTCTGGCATATCTCAATCTGACATAGCTGATGTGAATGGTATCCTTCTGCTTTTGCCAAGGTACACTACAGAAATGGTTGTGCTGGCACTAACCCTTAGGACTTAATTTTTTCTAAAAACATTCAAGTGATCTCAGTAAGCAGTTCTTTTGATTTGACATTGACCATTATGTTAAGCAAAAAACCCAAGTAATTTTGACTGAAGAAAATCTATCCCAAAATGCAGACACAGGCAACCAACAAGGTCAAGGGTTTTATGCTTTAGTGGTTGCAGTTGATGGCTTTGAATGTAAGAGTGTGCTTTTCTTGCTGGGGGGCTCTTTAGTTTCTGCCTTTATCATTTCACTTCAAAGAACATGTGGTGCTCTGAATTGAGGACATCTTAGAAAAGTATTTCTCCCATTTGCAAGAAAGAAGGGTGTGGACTGTGACTTTTCATGAAAATTACCCATAGAAAAAATCATATGGGGTTGAATATTGCTGAAACAAGCTGTATGTTTTCTTTGCAATCTAAATATGACTGCATTTTTTTCTCAGAAACGAAAGAGGAGGGTCAGTTACATGTTATTTTCATTAACATTATTTGCATTTTGTGTGAATTTAACAAATATTCCCACTTCAACCAGGTGAGAGGAATAGCTTAAAACAGCAGAGATAACTTAAAATAGAGTGAATGCTGTAGGTTGCCACATTTTGATGACGGAAACCTCCCTGTTTGAAACAGGCTCAGCACTGGGATGAAAGCCGGTACTTGATATGCCTGTGGCCATAAGTTTTAACAGTAGTTTTCTTGCTTTAGCACACAGTTCACTGCTGTAAACTGCTGTAAGTGACTGAAGAAGGGACAAACCAGCTTCCTGATCCAGAAACAACTGTAAAATGTATTGTTGGAAGGAAAGTGCAGTCGGGAAAGTGCCCTGTTGGCTGTGGACTGCAGGGCTGTTCTGCAGCCTCCTTCCCTCCCCTGTGGTTCCCAGCAAACTGTGAACAGGGCACACCGAAGTAGTTTGTGTGACAGAAACGTTCCAATTTACTCTTGAAACTTTAATATTTTTTTTTTCTCTTTTCTTTTCTAGGCAACATGTCTCATCCAAGGCCATGGCTAGGGCTTGACCATTTCAATAAAGCCCCAAAGAGAAGTCGCTACACTTACCTTGAAAAAGCTATTAAAATCCATAACTGACTTACTTAACCAGATTGTCAAGGCAAGGGACAAAAATAAGTGTGTGTGTGCACCTTTTTAACAACTGTAGAACTTTGGTACACGTGCACTATATCTGAAGTCTTCAGCAAGAGGATTTGCTGCTGATGTTAATTTTATTTTGTTGAGGCTGTTCAGTTTGGCTTCTCTGTATCTATTGACTGCCCTTTTTGAGCAAAATGAAGGTGTTTTTATAAAAGCTTGGATGCCAATGAGAGTTATTTTATGGTAAACATAATGCAAGGCAATTGTCAGCATAATGAGGGAAGAGTTTAGTAGAACAGTTGACATTGGCAAAATTATTTGTCTGTAGTACGTTTATAGATGGCATAAGCTGACTGGCTGCCCTTCCCAGTGTGGTGTTCACCATCACTGCAGCTAGTAAGTCTTATGTTTAGGCTCACATCAGATTTATTTCCTTCAGTTATACTTTAAATGACATTTTTGTGCATTTGTAAATGCAAAAAAAAAAAAAAAAACTCACATCATCAATAAATAGCAATCTCTACTTCATTGTGTACATTGTTGGCACTTATTCGGGATTTTTGTCTCCTCCAGCTTCATAGAATCTTTTTTAATAAACTAGTTTTCATTTAATTTAGTCAATACGTTGCATCCCGTTTTGCCAAGTGGATGCCCTGAGTCCTAAAAAAAAAAAAGAAAAGATATATTTGGGTCTTTGAAATTTTCAAACCATTGCTAAATACCATTGCAATTTATTATGCCATCTTCTGGCAAATAGAATGACACTCAAAAGTTGGCAAAAGCAAGTGAAAAGATTATATAAATATCATTAATTTAGTTACCATGGGAAGAGATGGGGAAAACACAAGAACTAGCCTTTTAGCACAGAGGGCATGCTCACTAGTGTTTAGTAAGCTGTTGACTTTGTATAAAAAAGGAGGAAAAAAAAACAGAAAAAAGAAGAAAAAAAAAAAGAAAAAAGAAATTGTATATTTAATGAATGAACATGTACAATTTAACACTTGGAGGTTAATTTTATTGGGTGAGTCTGCAAGTGAATTTCACTGATGTTGATATTCATTGTGTGTAGTTTTATTTCAGTCCCCAGACTGCTTCCTTTTCTTTTGGAGCTAATGCCAGCTGCGTGTCTAGTTTTGAGTGCAGTAAAGATAGAATCAGCAATTCACACTTAATTTTACATTCTTTTCCAGTATTTTATTTTGTTTCTGTAGCCGCAGTGTACAACTCCTCTTCCTGTATATTGCCTTTTTTTGCTGGAAAATGTTGTATGTTGAATAAAATTTTCTATAAAATTTTTTTTGATGAGTGATGACATGGACATTGCAGAAGATTTCTCCTCTCCTTGGAAATAGAGTTTTGGGAAACGTTTTCATTCATGAGATTTTGCTAAAGGTGTGGTTTTTTTCCTTAAGTGTTGACAATTGTATAATCCTCATTGGTTGTTTTGGGGAAACTTTGTGGGGTTTTCTGTCTTAATAGTTTTGGGTTTTGGAGGTTGTTTTTTTTACCTCCTAACTAGTCACATTTGAGCTTAACAAATAAAAGGTTTTCCAGGAAGGAGCCATGTACAAATAAGACAAATGGAAAAATTATTTTGCTAGTTTGTTTGTAAAGCTTGTAGTAGAGTCTTCGTGGTAGACTGGACTCTGCCTGCCTGTACAAAATTTTGTGGTCCAGATTCTCAAGTCTAATATTATAAATGGTGTAAAGTGAAATCTGGAGTCTCTAAAGGTAAGATCTCTTCATAGAGTAATAGGTTCCCTCTGTAATGTGTTCCCTGTATTCATAACCAAAACAGAAGGTGCAAGTTTTAGCTACGTTTGGTTTTCTTTTTAGTTTGTATCTTGCAGTGCTTTTAACTGTTTCTTATTTCCAGTCAAAGCAAACTAGTTGTTTACTTTTTTTTGTCTCTGAGTGTGTAGGTTAGTGATAGAGGGAAGTGCTTGACTGGCATGCCTTAAGTGGAGAAAGTTTTTTCCTTTGGTTTGTATTTCCATCAAGCTGGTGAGAATTACACCATCTAAGTGATGGTTTCACTGGTACTTGGATTGTCTCTACAGGCTTTCAGTATATGTCAGGGTTTGTTTTCAGGCTATTTCTGTGAAATCAGAGGCTCTGGTCAGCAGTAGTAAGCCCTAATTATACTTTGTGAATTTAGTGTTATGGTAGACTGATATAAAATTGAGCTTGTATATGAATGTCACTACGTTTTCACATTCATTTATGGGATGTTGGCAGCTTTTAGGGAATATCTTGAGAAATCACAATCCTTCCTATTTCAGAAGAAAATGCCGCTAACAAAGTAGGGTTTGGGTGCCTTTTGGTTTTTAGATGACTAGATTTTACGTGCTATTCCCACACTAGTTTGAGGAAGTCAGTACTTTGAGGCATTCCATATGCAGTTTTCCATAACTGAAGGGTTTTATGAAAAGAAAAATTTTTTTTGGAGCACAAGTAAACTTGTTATTGAAATGTGGAAACACACCTATGAAGAGAAGAGGAAGACAGGAGGTTTTCTCAGGTGCAGTATGTTTGTTTAGTTCATTCCAAAAAAATTTACAAGAACACAGTCTTCAAAATTGCCATGCTTTCCATTTCCTTATTCAGATTTTGGAACTATCTGGATAACAGACAGTGAATGCATTAAATTAAGCTAATGGTAATATAAGTGTTAAGCAATAAGGATGTAATTTCATGGTACAAAGCATCAGAGCAACACGATGTTAACAGCCCATCTGAATCCTCCCTCCGCCAATAGCGAGCGTTGTTCCTGTAGATTTACATAGTGCCTTTTATCCTAAAGGAGTCCAAAGCATTCTGTGAAATCTGAGCAAATCACACCAGTGACATAGTTGCTGACTAGAGAGTGACAGCCAGCTCAAGCACCCTTTGTACGACAAGGGACAAGTGAGTGCTGCCGCGGGACGCGTCGGAGGCCCGGCCGATGAGCAGAGCGCGAGTGCCTCCCGCATACTGGATCTACCTCAGCTGCTGCCCCTCCGGAGCTGACGTGCCAGCATCCCGCCCCAGCATCCCGCCCGGCATCCCACCGGAGCTCGGAGCAGCCCGAGGCGCCGTGCTGGCTGCAGGCGGCCGTGCCCAGAGCTAAAGCTACGCCGTGGTTTTGCTATTTAATATCCTCTGTGAGAAAATCGTTTTCTGTAGGAACTTGTATATATTGTAAATAAAATAGCCCAGGGTAAACACTGCACTGGTGTCTCTTGCCTTCATTTTGGAAGAGGTTGGGAGTGATAGTTATGAATCAGAAGTCTGCGTGATTTTGGCTAGATCAAATAGATAAATTTTACTAAAACACAAATTGTGTGTCAGGAATGACATAGTATAGGAAGGGCTGGCCAGAAGGTAAATGATTACTTGCATATCAGTTTCCAAGTTTTGAACCCTCCTTTTTTCTCAAAGGAATAAAAACATTTGGATTTGGAGGTGGAGAGTGTTGATGTTTGGTGTGTGAGCAGTGAGATGTCCTTTACTGTTGGTTTTTAAACCTGCCTGGTCTTTGGGGTCAGAAAAGGGGGAAGGGTTCACATGTGGTATGTCCAAATCTGGCTTCAAATCTGTGTTCAACTTAATTTCTGTCCCAGGTAACGTTGAAGTTTGCTATGTACCAAGCTCAGCAGCACATTAAATTTGCTAACCTCCAGGCTGTGCCTGGAAGCCTTTATTTTTTATTAAATACTTGTGTAAACTATTGTACCTGGAAATAGTGGTATAAAAATGTCCTAACTACTGTTAAATACCTCCTGCACATCTTAAATCATATGTATATAATTTCTTTGTATGTTCATGTGGGTGTGGGTTTTGCACCCTTCCTGGTAAATGTTACTGACTTGATGTGTTATTTACCACTACTTAACAGCAAAGCTTGCTGTTCACAGCCAGGTTTTTAAATGGGGAAGAGTCTTATCTTAAAAAAATGTGTGAAATGGTACAAAACCTGTTGGACTGACATCTGCACAGCTGCCTGTGGGGGTGATGGTTGTGGTATTATTTTCTATCAGGTCAGAGTAGGTTGGGTGACCAGAGGAAGGAGAGTTACTGACCCTTGGTACGGAGTGAAGGCCTGGGCTCTGGGAATCACCTGGGTTGAGGAGGCTGGGGGGTGCTGGGTCTGGGTGTCATGTAGGACAGGGAAAGTAGTTAGGCTTTTTTCATGTCTCACTGGAGTTCTGTACTTGTTGGAGCGAAAAGCAGTGCACATATCCCCCCCTAGTTTAGCTAAAATGTGGGACCAGTTCAGTAGGGGCGGTTTGTCCATTCTGAGACGTGGGATTTTGAGATGGGTTTGTCCATTCTGAGGTGTGGGACCAGCTCAGTACAGACACTGTGCAGTGCAGACAGTGCTGGATGGTTTAGGATGACGGGGCTGGTGGGCACTGCCATTCCAGGAGCTCATTTCTATGGCCACCTTCACACCCACAGCATCCAACACCCCGTACCTGCCTTGTTCAGACCTGCCCTTGCTGTGTGGTAGTGCCAGGTGATAGAGGAGAGGAGACAGTGGTACCCGTGTCCCTGGTCCCTGTCCTGCTGCCACTGTCTCTGCCCAGTGCCCCTGACCCTTTCTGGTGTCCTCTTCCCAAGTGTCCCTGTCCCTGCCTGGTGTTCCTGTCTGTCCCCTGTTCCTGCCCAGTGTCCCCCATCCTCCCCATGTCCCTGCCCTGGTATCCATGACTCTGCCTGGTGTCCCTTGACCTTGCCCCAGTGTCCCTGTCTCTGCCCAGTGTATCTGTCCCTGACCCTCCCCGTTGTTCCTGCCCATGCCCAGGACCACTGCCCTTGCTGGCCAGGGGTTGGGGTCAGGGCTGCCTCATCCCCCCGTGCTGAGGGGCTGCTGATCCCAAACAGCTGCTGAGGGACGCGCCCGGTTCGTGACGGAACAGCCAAACCACGGTTTGATCCAACACCACCCGTTCACTTTTGGCTGAGGAAGTTTGGACACTGAAAAGTGCCCGACACTGCAGCCCCCGTGCCCAGGGCAGGGTAGGGGAGCAGCCCAGTGATGCTGCCACTCATCCCACTGACATAAAAGCATTTATGATGTTAAAACATTGAAATACAGGGGTTTGTTCTCTTCTTCTGGTTGTTTTTCCAGTCAGCAATAAACAGCAGCAGCAGCTGCTGCTGTCAGTGTTGAGCAGGGTCTGGACACCTCCTGCATCTGTAATTGGAGAGATTTGATTTCATAAGATAAGTGGCTTTAGATGAGAACTGTAAAAGTTCTCTGTAAAGTCTAAAGCCTATTTAGTCCTGTTTTGGGAGATGATGCACTGCAGTGGGAACACAGAGAGGTAGAATGAGGGCCTTGTATTGTGGTGGTGGTGATTCTTTTCAAGCTGTGCTTGCTGATTTTTCTTCTTCATGTGTTTGCCTTTTGTATCTGGATTTTTAATGTAAAAGGGGTGTCCCAGTGTGACCTGCATCCCTGCTCTGGGTGCAGCAGGTCATGGAAGCAAGGCAGACAGGAGATGTTTTGCCAGCATTGTTAACAAGACCAGGTTTATTTTCTTACCTCATCTATAACAGAGTAAAGACAGTCTCATAACTTAGCGTTTTGTTAATTTTTGTTAATAAATAATCAGCTACACTGTACCACCCACAGCCCTGCAGGGGTAGGTCCCGTACAAAGAAGAGCAGAGAGAAATGAAATCCCGACCAGTCAGTTCCAGTGCACAGCAGGTAAGTGCTTCTCTAAAAGGTGCATGTCCAAACCTCTCGGGTCCTGGTGGGTTGAAAGGTCCAGAGGAGTCTGTGTCCAGCTGGTTGGAGAGTTGAGAGGAGGAGCAGTAGTGCTGAAGTGCTCAATAGCTGGTAACTTCATCGCTCAGGGCAGTGAATCAAGTAGAGCATAAGTTCAAGTGACACTGTAAATTAGTCTTCAAGGCTTTTTGTTTTAAAGTCAGTCCAACCACATGATGGTAAACTGCAGTTTACCAGGTGGATTCACCAGCAGGGTTGCTGCAGAACCTAAGCATACCCCTGTATGTTTTCTAACAGTAGTTTTATGAGTAGAATCTTATGGCATTAGGAAATGGACACTTTACGTTGTCTGGTTGCATCAACTTTGTTTCTATAGTCTTTTGTATCTATAAATGTGGAACTGGCAGTATGGGCAGTAATGGTCTGCGTCCTTGAAGAGCTTCACAAAGAAAGGTACGAAGCAGCATCCAAAACAGCACCTACAGCCAAAGGGGAGATGGACAGAGATGATTCACTGGCTTTTTCTGCTGGCCACGGCTGTGCTTTTCCTCTGCCTTATTCTGTCTCTCTTTTCACTGCACAAATCCGCTTCTCTCCCAAGTCTATTAATGTTTAAAGTGTCTTCCACAAAATTAATCTTCTTCGCCGCTGACATCTTATGCATTAATATGATTCTGAGCCTGATTCTAAATTGCAGTAGGGAAGTAGACAATGTTGTAATAATTTTTGCTTGTCCTTTTGAAAAGTAATAACATACTGGGTTAAATTTAGCAGGTTTGCATCCTCTGTAGCCATGATGATTGTATCTAGAATGGACAGACTGTCTTCTTATCAAGTAGAGAAGGGCAAACTGCCTATATAAGCACTAGCTAGAACTTTTATTTTTAATTCCTCTTTTTTTAGCCTTCTGCTACTCTGAATCTGCAAAATGTACATGAAAGCTTACCCAACCATGCACAGGCTGGTGCACAGGAGGTAGGACAGCTTGCCCAGTCTGTAGGTGACCTGGGTGGTGATGTGCTGGCGGCAGGAAGGACATATTGTGGATGTTGGTTTGCTTGAGAAGATCCCTGCTACGATGATCGGGGGCTGAGACACCAAGTAAACTTGAGTTCAAGAGAAAATGGGAAGCAGCAAAATTAGAAGCACAAGAAATACTTTCCAAGGTACAGAATCTCAGCTGGAGAATGTAGGTTCTTAACATGGCTTAATGCAGCACCCATGTTACTATTAATTTCAGGTATATTCATAAGAGCCACTGTACTGCTTGTTCTGTGTATCCCAATATGTTGCTTCTAAAAGCAGCCAGTATTTACTTGGATAAGGACATATCCAGGGAATGGCCTGTGGGATAATACCCACAGTCAGGCAGTCTCCCCCACCCCCCATTGTCAAATGTACTCTGACACTGAGAGTTTACCTTCTGATATTGAAAATAATATGAAAATGGATGTTTTCTCTGAAGAAGAGATTTGAAGGATATAGAGGAACTTTCTGGATCAACTTTTCAGTAATTACAAGAAATTCATCAAAGCAGCTTCTAACATACAAATGCCATCAGTCAGGTGCTGGTACCATCCCCAGTTAGTGAAGTCTCCAGCTCATGTTTTCTCAGTTTGAACTTGACTGTCAGACTCCCTGAAGGGCATGGCACTTGTAGGTACATGAAAGATATCTTTTCAGAAATGTTTTCAGTAAAAAAATACCATTTTAATGATCCTAAACAAGTTTAGGGTACAACTTCACACTGTAGCCAGAGGCAAAACTTGAGAAGTGGGAAGGTATCATCTGTTGGAGAGATAGGATATAACATGCCTGAGTTTAATTGCCTTCTGATCTTAGGGATTTTTAAAAATGTATCTGTCTGCTTTCCTCCTGTATGAGATGTTATTGACTATTCTTTGAAGCCTTTCTAAGCACCTCTTTTGAGCTTCTCCACTTCCATAAAGGTTAGTAGAGCAGGAACACTGGCCTTAAAATGATTTGTTCTGAAAGTCCTGGCTTCTAGCTGGCTTACAAAAAAAAAATAGGCACTTCTATAGATGGGAAAATGCTGGAAAACCAACTCTGAGTCTCTCAGTTTATCTTCCAACATTTCTAGGGAAATTGTTGAGCTTCTTAGATCGTGATTGGATGAGAAAACTCCCGTGTTCTCTGTTGACTCTAAAACTGGAACTATTTCCCTTTTGTTAGAGTGGAGAACCACAGGCATTGTCAGAAACAGTCCCCTGGCACTTACCTGGCTGCTCGATGGTGGTTGTTTCTCGGTAGGAGTAAGGTGGGGGAGAAGGATACTCGTAACCCCCTGTGCAAAGAAAAACAGGGCAGTGTGTGAATGTGCAAACAGCTCCTGGCTGCAGCTATTCCAGGGTAACACTGGAATGACACTTGGTCTTAATTTAGGGACTCCACTGATAAAGGATCCACACTACCTTTACCTTCAGGGATAACTGCCCTTGCTATGAGTATTTAAAACCTTTTTCTAGTTTGAACTTTATCTGCCCCCAGCTTCCAGCTAAGTAATTGCATTGTACTCTTCTTCCTAGGAAAAAGTTCTGGTTTTTAGGAGGAGGGAAGCTGGTGACTAAGAGACCTCAAGTTTTTTTAGGTCTTTTACTAATCTTACAAATTAAGAATGCAGTCAGCCTACCTGAGGTGAAATAAATGACATTCAAACTAAATTAATGTAAAAAGGTTTGCAGCCACGTAGCATGGAGGTGATATCAAACTTCCAGACTGGGCTGGAGCAGGTCCTGTTTGGTGAAGCCCACAGGGACACAAAGCAAGATAAAAAACTGGAATTTTCCTGAGACAAAATGCAATGGCAACCTTGAAAAAAAGTTATCAATGTTTTCTTGAATGCCTTGCCAGAAGTGGCAGAGATTTACATTTGGGCGTTTGGGTTTCATGGTGGTGGTGGTGTGTTTAGTTTTTGGCTTTGAGGGAGTTTTTTGTTGGGTGTTTTTTTTTAAGGGGGTGTTATTTGTGGAGAAAAAAATTGTAAAACAGTAAATAATTCCACTCTGATCTAGAAAAGGAATGTGCTCAGTACGAGTGAGTTACCACTCCCTGTGTTTTTGTGAAGGACTGGCTTCCTGCACAAGGACAGGACACTGCAGCTCAGCGTTAGATGTGTGGGGTGCCTGTCCCGTGCTTGAGTAGCTCACAAGCAAGACTTTTTCTCCCCAACTTCTTCTAATCACTTCTGAATTTAGAAAGGGGCCAGAGTGGTCTTTGAAGTCAAAAATATTTACAGAGAGAGCTGGTCAGAGTAAAATTCTCCGAAAATTAGTCCCCTTTAAGGCCCAGTACTGACCCATCGAGCCTTATTAGTCACTACCTGCCCTCCCACTCTGGTTTTTTCCCTCCAGTCCTGCCCCGTAAACGGCAATTCCCTCAACAGCAGGAAGGTAACAAAGGTGCAATCTCTGATATATCGGTGTGTCTTTCAATGAGGCAGAAGACAAAGGAGCGTTGTGAGATACTTGTGTAGGTGTGAAAGCGCTGCCTGGTTTCAGAAAGAAAAGCCAACCCAGCAGAGCAGCAGCAGTCGGCACCCACTCGCAGTCTTTGAGCTGAATTGTCAGCGCTTCAGTCATGGGGAGGGGTTGTTCGCCCCTACAGAGCCTGGTGCAGAACTGACTCAACCAGGGAGGGCAGCTCTGGTCAGCAGCAGTGCTTGGGAAAAGGCCGGTCCTCTGGAAAACCGGGTGGCAGTTTAAGCAAGACACAGCCCATCCACGTACAAAGTTTGCTGGCTGAACGTTTCCTCGTTCAAAGTATGAAATTATTGCAGAGATACAACTGCAATTCCTTTTCCAATAAAGCAGGTGTTGTTTGAAAAACTGTTAACTAAATGAACAAAAATATTTGTTGCCATTTTAAATGATGCTTCTATTAGGAGATCCCATCAGCTTGCCTACCCCAACCCTGGGGTTTATATTCTGGCACAGAATCTTTTTAAACCCATCAGGTCCTGGCAAGGCTGGGTCCTGTATGATCCAGCTCAGCTGAGCTCTGGAAACCAACCATCAGTTTTCCACACAACCCCCATCGGATGCTCTTTCCAACCCCCTGGTGAAGCCTCCTTACCCTCCTGGCTGCAGAACTCTGGTGCAGAGGGTTCTTGCCTGTAGGAGTCCTGGTGAGGCTCATACATAATCATAGGAATTTCCACACGTCCCTTCTCACTAGACATGTCTGCAGTTCACCTGCCAAAAGTAGGGCAAAATAAAATCTACAGTATGTGACTCTCGGTGCCCTGTGTTTGTCAGTGCCTGCCCCTGTAGTTCCTGGTTCTCACACTCAGGTTTTACTTGGAGGCAAATTAGCCGCTCTCATATTCTGGCTTTTTTGTAGGCTGAAGTGCAGTCAGTTCCTGTTACACTTCAGGACGAGGAAGATGGAAAGGAAGAGCAGAAAATACCATCTTAACATATTTCTTTGTGCTGGAAAGCTGGAAGTGTTCCCCAGAAAACACACTATTGACAGTGTGTAAACCTGTGACCGAAAGTGTTATCTTTGCAGAAAAGTTAACCTCTTTTTTTTTTTTTCTTTCCCTATGGATTATCAAAATAATCAAGGAGGGGAAGGGCAGGCTTAGGAGCACCTGTGAAAAACCTTCAGGTGTCATTAAGTCAGTGCAATCAGTGGCAATTCGGTTCAGTTGTTCTCTGGGTTGTTGTGCAACCTTATCACCACTGTTATCATGCCCAGTTTTGTTCTGTGAAACTATTGTCTCATCAGTAGGTGACAGGCTTTTGTTGGGAAATGTCATTGTTACCTGTGACTGTGCTGCCTGAGGCTCTGAAGGAGATCAGGCCACAAGATGTGTGTTGTGCAGGTGTTAGCAGCAGCTGTTCCTCACGGTAAAGAAGAGTGGGAAGAAGAGGACACAGATGTGTGTGTGTATTACTGTATCACTGTAAATGGAAAGGTGTTCATTATTCCTAGCTGTCCCCTGAACCAGATGATTTCCTACCAACATCAACTGCAAGAGCCCTTTGCAGAAGAAGATTTCAACCTTTTGCACAGCTCAGCAAGGAAGGGCAGTTTTGGGGGAAATATGTAAGGGAAGGACAAAAGGCCAGAGATCAGTAGTGCTGAGATAAAACACCAGTCCTTTAGGGAGGAAGAAAATGAGGAACTTGAAAATATTATTAGGGAAGAAGGGCTGTAATTTTCACAAGTCTGGATGAATGGGAAGTGATATGGTAGCAGCATGGATAATAAAGGGAATAGGTAGGATGGTGTGGAGAAAAAATCAGAAATGCAGCATTGGCCATGTTTAGGCCAAAGATGCTGGAAAAATTGCTTAATATATGGCTTGGAGAGGAGGGATGGAGAAAGGTGCATCTCACTATGCTTGTTATAAAGGAGCTGAAAGAGGTGATTGGGAGTGTCAGAAGTATTAACAGGCCTTCATTGAAGCTTCATGAGGATCCCACTGAGAAAAAAAGAGAAAATCTGAGGGTCAAGAGAATTTTGGTAGGATGAAGCTGTGAGGTCCAAGGGGGAGTAATCACATACAGAGGAGAAAGACAGTGTGTCAGTAGTAACTGTGGGTTCAGGAGTGTGATTATAGACAATGTTGCATTAGCCAGTGTTGACCAAGAGCTGTTCCCCTGGGACAAGGATTAGAGGATAAAATTACAGGGAGTCTCCAAGTTTTTGTCTTATTGCTGTCTTGGTACTGAAACACCACACACTAAATACTGGGTGGTGTCAGTTTGGGTGACACTTCTGCAGAATTCATCTCCCTCACTGTGAAACAGGAAAAAGAGGAAAGGGCTTTTGAATTCCATCCAGGCCCAGGCAGAAGGGCTGCATGAGGCATGGAGTAGGAGGGAATAACACAGTGAGAGCATGTCAAGTTAACTGCTGAGTGCAAGGAAACACTGACTAATGCTGGCTCCACCCAGTGAGGTATGAGGATAATATCACCAGCTAAATGTGTAGGACAAGAGATGCAGAAGTGAATCAGCAGCAGAGCTGGGAGTAGTGTGGGAGTCCCACAGGGCGCCAGGTTTGTGTTTGATCTATTGGAGCCACCAAGCACAGGAGCTCTGGGCCCTAGGCTGTGGATAGAGTTGGTGCCCTGAATTTGCCCACTTCCAGTGTCTTGTTAAGTGCTTCTTAGAGTGCTGTCAGGAGCTCTGTGTGTTGGGATGGAGAACCTGCCCCAGACCACATGAGCTGGGAGAGCTGGATGGGCAGCTGGACCTCAGCTTCTGCAGGAGCCTCTTCAACCTGCCTGGGGGAAAGTTCCAGAGGGTTAGACACCCTCTGGGCCTGATTGCTGGAAGTCCAGAGGTCCAGGAAAAGCATTTTCTAGGGTGTGTTATGCAACTCAGTAGACCCTTTAATTCTGCACATAAGTGATTACTCTCAGTTCTTGGTTGCAGCCATGTCTGTGATGCCCGAGAGCTCCTTGGGGCTGTGACCTCCAAACCTGTAAGTGTTTTTGCCATAGATTAGAGACTTTCCTCTCTTTCAGATGTGATCATCTTCTGGAGAGGAAGATATGGGAGAGAACCCTGTTGGTAGCTCCGTAGGAAAAAGCCACAAGGAGAAACACCAGGAAACAGTTCCTGAAGAGTAGGAAAATACCCTACAAACTTCCCTACAGAAACCAGTAACATCCAGGAGGCTCACATTTACTAGCTGGGAAGGTGACATGGGTTGTCTTCTCTGCAGTCACACTGAGCAAACAGAGCTCTCTGCAAGGGCAGGGCAGACCTTGTGTTCTCCTGGGGCCTTGGTTTATCTGAAGCTGATTGACTCAAACTACTGCAAACTGCTCGATTTGCAGGCAGAAATGTGTAGTGCCAGGAACACCAAAACAGTTCAGTGCTTGCCTTCTCTCCTCTGAAGTTTTAGTTTCTTCTACACATGGGTATAACTGGTTTGCACTGGAAAATAAAACTCACTTTAAGTCCTGTGGAAATCAGTATTTGACAAAAAAGAAGCAAATCACACCCTGAGGTGTAAACACAAGAGCCAATTCAGGGAAAGTAAGGTGGAAATGACAAAGCCTTTATGTTCCAGGAAGGACAAATCCTAGGGAAGAATGGACGTGCAGTTTCCATCATCTTTCTCTGGATTTGCTCCAGAGTCTTGTGTTCTGGTGTGAAGAGCAGTCTCATGCAGACAAGCAAAGCTGATGAGCTGCGAAATTCCATGGCAGAGCCCCACTCTGCAGCTCTCACTGACACCTCTGCATGTTCCCTCCTCAATGTCCCTGATGGCCAAATAATCCCACCGATGGGATTAGTTCCAAGTGCCTGCAAAGAGGCACAGGCACTGCCATCTCTGCTTGTGAGGGGGGTTCAGTTGAAAGTTGAAATTTTGGGCAGTGTTAATTCTTCTCTTTCCAGATTCATGTCTGGCTATCAAGGATGGCATCCCGGCTCTTAGGCAGGACAGCAAGCAGTGACTTTTTAAGAAAAGTGTTTAATATCCATTCCAGCTCCAGCTGAGATCAGTGTGGGATTTGCCCTTCAGTAAGAGTGGGTTCAGAGACAGGAAAAAGGGAACGTGGAATTTGGGAGGAAACATTAAGTGATTCAGGTATTTGAAGAAAGTAAGGTAATATGTTCAAAAGTTTTGTATTTTGGAAGATCAAGATTAAAACATTACAGTATACGATCTTTACATTTTATGGATTTATACCAGTTTTCACCAGTGACCTGTTGGCTTGTAGGATACTGGATACCAGGATACTGGTTGCTCTGCTGAGAGTTTGCTGTAATGTGTTCTTGTTCTCCTGTCATCACCAGTTTAATGTTTTCCTGGGCATTTAGCCCTTCCAGCTGGGTCTATGAGACAGTTTAGGTTTCTGATGATTTAAAGGCTGACCATAAAATGCCATCGATGCCATGCAATTGTGTCTGTGGCTTGAACAATATCAAATGCCTGTTTTACTTGATTGAAGCAGTTAATTCTAGTTTTTGGCTAGCAATGAAACCCTGAATTCCTCAATGGAGAGATCTTTTCCCTTTAGTCCTGAGTTGGTCATTTAAGGTAACATTCACAATGTGCCAAGGCTTTTCAGATGTTCAAAAAGGAATAGTTCCAGCTCTAATACAGACAAACATAGCTGGGGAGCAACATTCAGGTATTTGTCTGTTCTTATTTTTAAAATAGAAGCTAAAAGAGATGACTGCTGGCAGCAAATTAGAAGTTGGACATGAAAAAATTTTTGGTGTGCCTGAAGTAGACAACCTTTTCAAGGAGATGGAGGATGCTCTGCCAATTCCCCATTCTTTACTCCTGGATTAATTTTCAATGCTACAGTTATTCCTACTTTCAAACCTGGAGCAGGCTACCAGCCTCTTCAGGTTGCATATACACCATATTTCTGGTTGCAAACTCTTCACCTGGTTCCCTTGGCTTGTCTAGTGACTGCATGGGCTCACTACACAATATATAAGGTCACTGCTGGAAGGGGTCAGTGAAAGAAGGTGGTTGCTGATCTGTTGAAGTCATCAGAATGCTTTTGTCATCCCCAGGGAGCAGGGCAGAACACATAAAGTCACTGTGTAGACACTGCTTCTCCTGCTTTTGTGTGGAAAGGGGGATAGTTATGTATAATCCAAGCCCTCATGGCTTACGTGGAAATTTAGGGTAAAATGAGTTCAACTATTGTTCACAAAATCATGAGGAATCATGTACTGCAGAGTGAAATATTAGTGAACTAAGCTCTACTGAGAAAGAAAGAGCTCTTTGCTTTCCCTTTCTTGGAGTCAACTTTCTCTCCATCATTCATGCAGAGCAGCAGCCTGGCCCTGCCTCCCTGGGCTCACAAGGCTGCTGGATAGGCAGGGACTTCCTGGATTTTCCAGTCCTGTCCCACATCAGATGTTTATGTTGGGTTAATCCCTCCTGAAGGGAGCTCCGGTCTATAATTCAGTACATTTACTGCTCCTGTTGCTCTCACCTGAAAGCAATTCAAAGTACTGTAAACTCTCACAAGCCTTCTAGTCTAAAATTATTAATGGTAGTTTATTCCTGTGTGTTATTGTGCCAGCATCAAGCTTGTACAGAACAACCTTCTCCCCTTGAGAGAGCCCAGAGAGCATCCCTGTCCCTTTGCAGCCTTTCCTTGGCTGAGTCCTCCTCAGTTCTGTGAAGTGAATTCATCCTCCTCTTCTCTGAGAGGCCAATGAGCTCTGTCCTCAGCCTGTAGAGTGGTATGAATGTCATCTTGTACTTAGTGGAAATTCCTGTAGAATAATCCAGTAGCACTGCTTCCTCTTCCACAGGCACATCGTGCTGAGGTTGTATTTATGCTGTCATTAACCAGCAGTGGGTCTTTTTCCTCCAGTGTCATTCTGTGCTAAGGAACTCCCAGCTTGGAGCTGAAATTCCTTTATAATACATACAAACACTGTCCCAGCAGGTCTCTAACTTTTCTCATTCTGAATAGTAGATTTTCCACTTCCATAATTTGTTTCTTCAGTCATACATTTTATTAGCCACTCCTATATTTCTGTCAAGGTTATTAATTAAAATACTGAATAAGATCCAACACTGATTTCTGTGCTAACCTTTGATGCAAACCAGGTGTATTTCTTAAATCTTGTTCCTTAATTTACTGTTTGAGGTATAATCCCTTGTTCCCTTCACTTGCATTTAAAGGGCACTTACCCTGAAGGGTAAGCACAGCTGAGCCCTGGGATTGCATTAGGACTCGTCCCTCCCTAATTACCATTCCAAAAATAGAGCACTAACCACTAAAGGGAAGTATTGTCCAGTGATTTGTGCATTAACCTGGACTGGGGTTAAAAAAAGGTGGGCTCAGTTCCTGTTCTGCAACAGTGATGATGAGCAAATTAATTAGTCTTGGTTTTACTCAGCTTTGTTGTGTGTGGAAACACTGTGTCAGGGAGGCACCATATCCCTTCTGCACTGACACGGTCACATTTGGCTGTGCCTTAAAACCTGAGCACAGAAGGTGGGAAATGATGAGTTTAGACTCAGATTTTTTCCTCTATTGACACAATTTTGTCATTCACGTTCCCTCTTAGCTGTCAGAATTGAGGGCAGCCTTACAAAATTGTTTCCAGCACTTTGTTATTACCTTAAAATTTGATGTTTGATATCTTTTCATTTGATTCCTATATAGATTAACATTCCTGTACCAACAGCATTGAATCGTGGGTGGCCAGCATTTCATTTATACCCTTTAAAAAACAATGTCCATAACTTGTCCTTCTGTTGAAAACTGATGGAACAGCTCAAGTAACATCTCATACAACACCTGGAGCTGGTTTAGCAACTCTTACAAAGTTATTATGAATAAATATCCATTTGAAGAGAGCAGGTGTCTGCCCTGCTTTTATATGTGAGCTAAGCCCTTTCCTATAGGGAAAACAGTTTCATTAGTGTGACTTTCCATTCTTATTACTGTCCCCATTTCCACCTTATCAGAAAGCTCCTTTTCCTCTTTTCCTCCTCTGAACTGTTTCAGGAGAAAGATAAAACACCCGAAAGAAAAATCTTTGCCTCCAGATTTTAGGAGTGTGAGAGAGGCTTGAAGATTTTGAGAGCCTGACAGTTTAATCATAACAAGTTAACATTTACAACAGAGAGCCACAGCTGTCACACTCCTCAAGCTCACTGCCCATTCCAGTCCTTGCCACGTCCCTTTCTTTACTTCCTGAGGAGTACACACAGTATTGATCCCAGATGATTTGAAAGCTCTTACCTTTATGTAGCTCTGGCGAATCTGGGGAGGAAAAAAGCTTCAAAAGTCAATCCCTTCATCCATGTCTTTGCACTGTGGCTGTGTCTGGGGAAGGAGCACACACCTTGCCAGTGACATGACCTGTTGTCATGCCCCAGTGGCGTATCCAGCTGCAGATGGGAGTCAGTTGGTAGACACTGTATAATTACCCCAGTTCTGCCTCAATCCCAGCCTACTGCTCACACCTGCCCTGCCACCAAAGGAATGTTGTGCAACAGGCTTGCACCAGAGGTTGTTTTTGCTGTTGGGTTTTTTTCTTTTTTCCCCCCCTTATATCCCAGAAATTTTCCTTTGTGCTAATCTGGAAGCTAATGAAGACAATTAGAAGCAGCACAGAAATAACTTGAGGGCAAGGGGGAGAAAAGTGTATTTGCTCACTCACTGTGCTTCTCTGCAAACCACCACAGACAAGGATGAGAAGCCATGGGTACAGTTGTATCTGGGGCTCTGTTATTTTATTACTGAGATCAATAATCACTTCAACTCTCTGATGAATTCAGAGATCAGCAAAGATTATCTGTGCAGGATGGTAACTTGATATTTTAGCTGGGATCTTCTTGGTAACTGGGTTTGTGGCTGAATGGGACTCTCTGTTAAATAGATGCTTTGTCTCTGAGGTGGGTTGCCCTTGGTCAGCTGCCAGACACCCACCCAGACACTCTTACTCTCCTCCTCAACAGGATGGAGGGTGAAAATAATATGAGAATTATTTTTGGGTGAAATAAATACAGGGAGATTGCTTACCAATTACCATCACAGGCAAACTAGACTTGGGGAAAATTAACTGAATTTTTTTTCAATTAAAATATATCTGGATTGTGAGAAACAAAGAGAAAAATATCTCCCCCAGATGCCATATATTCAGCATCTCCAAGTATAATGATGGGCATGTGACCCTCTTAGTAAGGATTGCTCTTGCTTCATCTGAATCTACTGCAGAAGTGTTTCACACAAAGACCTTCCTCCACAACAGGAGCCCATCCACAGTGCTTCCAACAAGGACAGAGCACGAGGCATTGGGTTTGCCTGGGAGACTCCTCACCAGTCCAAAATATGCTATTTGCTCCTGGGCAAACAAGTCTTAGTCAAGAAAAAGCTGCAGCAGTGCAGGAAGCCCCTGACCTTGAGAGGTCAGGATTGCACAACAATTAGCAAAGGAGTATTGAAAAACTGCCAGTGGGCAAAGGAAGAAGAGAGGGAACAGTTGTGCCCTCCAAGTTTTCATGCCCCTTTTGTCACTACAACTTGGAAACTCTTGAAATAGAGATTTTTGTTGTTAGTGGATGAGTTTATCATCGATTTTGGTGTTACTGGGTGCTGTTAGTGGTGACAGCACATCACCTGCCTCTCATCCAGACCTGAAGGACCAGGTGCAGAGCACTTGCTCAGATTTTGCTCACTGCCAGGAGTGGAGGCTCAGCACTTTGTACACTACACACATGCATCATCAAAGTAGTTGTGGACTCCCCTGAGAAGAGTCACATCTCCAGGCTAAATTAAAAATATGGAAAGACGGCTGACAACTGTGGCTGATCCCATTTTTGCCTTTCAAATCATTGCTCTTTCACAGGTTTCTTGTGTGATATTGGGCAAGTTATCCACTCCTCTGTCTTCTCTCCATGTAAAGAAAAGTAATAGGCTGGTCATAATAATTTTAATAGAGATGATAAAATTCTGCTTTATTGAAACTGAAGTGCTTTGTGGAGAGACATTATTTTGACAACATATTCTCAGGAAAGTCACAGCATGTTCATATAGTAACACACCATTCCTTAAAGAGGTGCTTTAATGTCTAGTAAAAATATTCTATTGAAGAAAGGAGAGAAGTGTCAAAACACTAATATCTGTAGGGGAAAAAAATGGAGTCAAGGATAGTCCTTTTATATTTCTAGTATTTGCTTTTGTGTATGGTAGCTAATACCTGTTAAATGGTGCTTGTGAGGCAGTCCCCCGATCTGAACCTCAGACACGGGTTTGTGGACATGTGTATGTCTGTGAGGAGAAAAGCCATGGATACCAAGAAAAGGATGAGTTTCTCCCAGTTTTCAAGTGAACTGCCCAGAGTGTGTGAGCCTGGGGAAGAGGAATGACTCCCAAGGCATGTGCCAAAGGGGGTGTCTGCATGGGGTTGCCTCCCTGCCCTTCCTGCTCCGTCCCTGCTCTGTGGATGCTTGGCACAGGCTGGATTTTCTTTTGTTCACTGAAAAATTCTATCAGGTAGGTTAAAGATGGATTTTTATGATGGCTGTGGTTGTATATCCAATTCACATTTCTTTGTGTCAGAATATTACAAGGCTATATTTTTTCCCCTGAAATATTATTTTTCTGAACGTCTGCTAGGTGTTCTGGAGGGCGCAGAATTTAGACTCACCCACAGTTCCCCTCTCTGATGTTGACATATAAAATGTTAATTTAGTAACTATGTATTGGTTTTGTTATGGAGGTGGTAATCACTAGCCCTGAAATCTTTCACTCCTTGCTTTTCAGTCACTGTCACATTACAATCAAAGACACAAACCTTAAGCAGGAAATCATTTTGTGGGAGAATGGGCCCATTTCTTTGGGGATGGGAGTCTGATTTTTTTTCCCTTGAAGAGCAGAGGAAAAGAAGTGATGAAACCAGGAATGCACACAAAAGTAGTCATGCACAAGAAATTCTTCCTGTGATGTAGGCTGGCTGAAGTGCTTAAATATTTAGAACAGATTGAACATACTTAATGTGCTGCCAAGTTGACACTTCTGAAAGAACCTGACGTTGTTGAAGCTCTGAGGGCTCTTTGCAGGAGCTCTGTTTCACCTGCTCCAAGTGGCACTGGGCATGCACATGTCCTGGCATCTTCAGCCTTTACTGCAGGTGAGAGGAGGGGCTGCAAAGATCCTCTTGTCTCCTGCCATACCCTGCTGTGGTCACCTGCCAACCTCACTGTGACTCCTCAGCCTGTGGGGGAAGTGAGTGATCCTAAACTGGGGTTTACATGCGTATCACTGGCTTTCTTTTGCAATCTTAATTACACTGTTTGCTCCAGGACAAACAGTGTGATCCCCTTGAATCATTATATCAATCCCCTGAATATCATCTATGCTATCAGAGGCAAACAAGGGTGCAATAATCATTATGAATTAGTAGATCAAGCTGACTGCTTTTCCTATCATCACAAAAAATATCCTCTTGTTGCATGGAGGAGCTTTTCACAATTATTGGTGGCTTCTCTCCTATTTATGCTTACAGTCCCTCATATGATGGGAAAACTTAATTCAGGATTTTTATTTGTGTTTTTTTCTGCATGTGGTTGATAGCCCTAGTTCTGACTGTGGATGTTGTAACCATGGAGTTAAGATCAGAAGGGTCATTGTGTAAATCCTGGGGATTTCTGCATAGCTGTTGGTGGAGCCAGAGCTCTGCTGGATGTTGAGTCCTGCCTGGACCCATATGTGAGGCAGTATCCTGGGGAAGCTGCCCCTGTGAGAGCTCTGGGAGGTTTGGAGCCTGGCCCAGGACAGGACAGAGAGCCCCTGAAAGACAGCACAGGTCTTCTCCCTGGCTTGTTCACCCACATGTGAGGGTGGAATGGAGCACAGAGGAGATTTTTGTGTCTCTCCCTTGACTTTAGAGGGGGCTCCCCCAACTGCTGTGCTCCTCACTGAAATTGGATGTGTTTTTCCCTTTGCTCCTTTTTAAATAGTTCATATGTTCTTTGAAGCATGATTGTCTCTTCCTTGCTGCTCTGTGTTCAGGTCCAGCCCAGCTGACTGAAACCTCCGTTACAGCATGACAAAAATAAAGTTGAATTGAGATCTTAGTAGAGATAACTCATATTTTGGTATAGCTTCTCTCCTACTTTAAAACTAACATTGAATAAAGGTCTTTTCTTAATAAAGCTTGGAGAAAAATCTGAACCATTCTCCTGTTATAAAAAGCAGAGACTTTGTGCACACAATTCCCCTTATTTATCCCCTTAATAAATCCCCAGCAGGTATTTGTCTGCAGTCAGTGGTATCTGGAGCTGGAAGTGTTTTGTAATTCAAGAAATGTCAGTGTCTGTGAATATCCCTGCTATTGTCTGACATAAACACTATCTGTCATAAATACAGTCCAGGTAGAAAAAATCCTTTTCCCAATTAAAATACCAGTTTAGTATAGCTGAACACAGCTCCTATTGACTGGAAACTCGTCCCTCTTGTTTGGTATCTGAATGCAACATATTTCTTAGAGCACTGATTACACAAGGAGGATAAGAGTGACTCAAACATGAAACATCATTCTTTTCAGATAAGATCTAGAGATGAGTTGCTTTAATGTGCAAAGTAAATATTTGGGTGACACGTGGCACATAGCTCAAAGCAGAAACCACTTCTATGCAACAGTTTTCACATGAAAAATCACCTTCAATATGACAAATTATGCAAAGGTTTTCTCCGGTGATTTCCTTATTGAAATGAGATGTAGCACCATATCATGCAGGAATCTGACAAATGACTGTAACTAATCTAATCTGAGACCCCAGCCTGCTATAGCTGGTTGTGTGCCAAGCCACAGTGGGGATCATTACTTAGCTTTGCTAGGAGAAAAAAGTCGTGGTTTTTACTTCCTTTTTTTTTCCTTTTTAATATCACAGTTCTAAAACCTCTGAGCCTGATGTCAGGAACATGGTTGTAGTATTCACTCATTGATGATATAAGGTAGAAAAAGTTTAATAGTTTAAATCAAAGTTAATCCTTGAATCAAAGGAAAATGAGTTTGCCTTGCTTTTCAAGGAATTAAAGATTTTTATTGTTTTTTTATTTTGGATGTTGGAAAAGGTCCACAATCCTAACTTGCTGTTTGATAATCATATTTTAGAAACAACACATGGCAAAAGCAATGAGAACATTTCAAAACTGATGCATATTTGATATTCAAAGTATGTTGTTAAATTTCTGCTGCTTCTGACCACCTTGGCTGTTAATGGTTTCCAATGCAAAACTCAGCCCTGTTGCCTGAGAAATTCTCACCATTCACAACAGATGCAACTCCATCCCTGCTACCAACAGAAATACTTGTGTTTCCAACCTGGGCCAGTTCAGCTGGGACCGGGCAGGGCTGCAGGGAGTCAGCTGGGAGCTGCCAGGTCACCGCTGAGCCCTCCCTGCCTGGCAGGGATGGACCACAGCGGGAACCCTGCACAGACAAATCCTGCTACAGCCATGAAATCGCATCTTCTGGTTGTTATCACACCTCAACCACTGCTAGAGCCAGAACCTTGAGGGATCAGACCCACAGACTTGGAAGAACATAGAGAGCTGTGAGATTTCACTGCTCTGCTGAGGCGGCTGCGGTGCTGACACCGCTGATTACACCCTTGGGCTGGGCTGGGCATGGCCGAGGCATGCAGCATTTTCTGCTGGAATTAAGGGGCTTTCTGACTTTTCTAGACAATGGGAATCAGCAGGATTGTTATCTACAGGATGCACCACCTTATAGATCCTCACACTGATCTTGGAAGGAAGAGGAGTGGACCATTAGTCCTGAGGGTCATTTGGGAAGTTCGTTACCACGGCAAAGTAATTAACTGGAGTGGTGAGGGCTGAGGTGCTGGGAAGGGCTGATCACTAGAGCTGGCTTGCAAGCTGGGGATGTTTCTGACGTAAGAAAGAGTATGTGGTCAGATGCCTGAATTATTGTCTAATTACACACTTTGGGGCAGGTATCTCCGTATTTCAGTTGTACCCAGAACTCTGTTTTATTTTAATTATAAAAGTGGACAACGTGGAAAGGAGACTGAATATAGTTTAAAGAGGCCAAAAACATCTGTTGCTTTGCAAAGGCTGTGCTGACTTTGCACAGGTTCTGCAAGGACCAGTTGCAGGTGTAATCAAAATATTTTAGAGGTTGCTTCCCCCCCAGGGAACCCTGTCACACACAGAGCAGTTGTTGGTGCACACCTGTCTGGTACCACAAGGGAAAAGGACAAATACAGACTCCCACTGCCTGATCCCTCTCATGAGAGGGGCTTCAGGTTCCTGCAGCCAGGAGGATTAGGAGGGCAAGGGAGGTGCCTGCCTGGGGGAGGCTCCCAGAGGCCCTTGAGTCCTTTAATTACAGTGGCAATAATTAACCTTAATCCCAGCGTGGGGTCCTGCACTTGGAAAATGCAGCCTTTTGGTAATTTTGAGCATTTATAGCTTATGAGAGTAAGAGGGGTTTTGGTTTCTTTTTATATATATATTTTTTTTTTTTTTAGGACTGTGTTTCATATGTTTAGTTTCAGGTGGTCCTGTGAGAAGCAGGGAGTTGGATTTGATGATCCTTATAGGTCCCTTCCAATCTGAGATACTCTATAATTCTAATGGCTTCAGCTTCTAGAAGCAAACAGAATGATTTGAAAATGCTTTTTTTTTTTTTTTCTTTCTTTCCTTCTAAGAGAATTAACTTTAAATCTTGAACTCCTGGATCTTCCTTCAATTTCTTCACTTGAAAGAAGTGGTATGTTAGAGCATCACATCTATAAAAAAAAGATAGAGAGAGCTCAGCACAGCTGCTATTAGTTGTGGTAGGGTTTTGGTTGAACTACTGACATAATCAAGGATACAAAGCCCAAACAATCAACTTGTGGAATTGTTGAGCATTCTCTAAGTGTTTATGCTGAGATTTTCATGGAAGATTACTTCAACTGCTGGGTAAGTAGAGAATTACATTGTATAAGAGAAGATATATTCCTTTTTTAGGAATTATCAGTTGATAATGTACTTTTTTAGCCCTTTCCCTTGATTTAGCTTCCAGAGCAGCATTCCCTGTACCTCCCTACTTGGCATGAAGGATAAAACAGCTTCTCTGGCTGGTGTGTTGATGAAGATGGTGATGGTCAAAGAGTAGTTTATGCAACTACTTGCAAAGTATGACGACACAGTTGTATGAGATTGTGACCATAATATGTAGAAAGCAAAGTCATAGAGTCAAAAGTTAAAATGTTACCTTAATTAGCAGAGCCAACATTGTGTTTAAAATGGAAAAATCACACTGCAATTGTGCAGATACCAAAGCACTGGGGGTGTAGGACACGGATGCAAACCCAACAAACCCCACATTGGTCTGGCCTGGGTTACAGGCTGCTGCCACCTGCAGCCTGCACTGCTCCAGAGCTCCCGGGCCCAGGCACTGACACAACGACCCTGTCACGTCTGCTTCTCACTTCTAGGAGCCTCAGGTTTAGATGTATTCATCTTTGAGACCACAAAATATTTGCTTATAAGTAATTTTATGGAATAATTAATAAAATCAGAGAATTACAAACCCAAACAATAGTAATAAAACCCCCCACAAAACCAGAGGGCCATCTACTTAGGTCTTTTACCATCCATTCTATCAACAATATAAGGAGAAACAGTAGTGCCTGTTAATGGTCACTTACAAGGTCTTTCATACAGTATTTCATCTGTTATATGAAGATTACAGTTTAAAAGCCATGAATCCTTTTATCACTGAGTTCAAAGATCTGTGTGAGGACAGGATGAGGGGGTTTTCTTCTGTAGCTGAAGTCGGGGCCTGAACTACAGTCCTCTGTAATCCTGTTTCTTACAATTTAGGCACTTTTAAAGTTATTTTTTTACTTTCTTCCAGTGGCCCCTCATTCTGAATGACCCTATTGTTGAGCCTTGAGCAGCAGCTGAGGCATCAAGCCCTTACTAATTAAAATGAACCCTTTCTACTTTATATGCAGTGCTTTTCTTGATGGAAACAAAACACATGACAGATAACTGTAGAGGAAGTTCATCCTCTCCCTGAAACAATTCTCTGAAATGTGTCCAGCAATGTTCAAATGTTTATCAATCTGTGTCTGGAACTGTGTCAAGAGGGACTTGTAGAGAGTTAAAGGCGTGCAAAAGTAGTACAGGAGATCAAGAAGGGAATTATCCTGAAATCAGCTGTAAGATGTTAAGGTACTTACTGTACTGTAGAACTTGTTTAATGCTCTCCTGTCAGGCTGTGAAAACACATCCTTATGTTGGTCCTTCCCTTGGAAACTGGTCTGTCTTACTGAGGGAGCAACGAAGCATCCCTTTATTTGGTGATAATAAAATCATTGAAAACCAACTCCTCAAAGACCAGAAATTAGACAGAGTGAAGAACTGACCAGGCTGGTTAGTCCAACAAGGGCAGGAACCATCCTGGCTGTCTGTGTGAGGCTGTGCATTTGTGTAGAAAGAAAAAGAGAACACAAAAGAATAAGTCAGAGTTATCGTGCCCTAAACTCCTTGGTTGTTTTTTTTGTTTTGGTTTTTTGGTTTTTTCCAGGGTTTTTTGTTTGTTGGTTGGTTGGTTTGGGGTTTTTTTTGTGGAAGGTCTTTAAAATGTTGAGTCTCGCAGATGGAGATAATGCCAGCAGAGCACACCCAGAATTATTGGTTTGCATGAGTGTTGTTAGGAGGCGCTATGAGAGAGAAGATGATGACTTTGTGCCAGCACAAGGTGTCTTGAACACAAGCTGAGTATTTCAGTACTTCAATTTACCTTAGTTTCAAAGTCTCTGTAGTCCTGTAATGCCATTTTTAAGTGATTTTGAGTATGTTAGTCTGCAAAAGAAGATACAGAGGACTCCTTCAGCATGAAACTCTGACATGAGTCAGCTGCATTTTACTAGGCACTGCTTTTAGGAGGGTTTCATTGCTGTACATGAGGTGCTCAATTTGCTTCTCAGATATCTGGGCAGACAAGATGCCTGGTGATTATGTAGTGAAGGATCAAGGGATGCAGTGGTGCTTCAAACCAAATGATTTCACTTTCAGAGCATAAGGAACTGATGCAAGTGACAGGTCAGAGAGCAGATTAATTTGAACACAGCATGCTTCTCTCAAGCAGCCCTGCTTGGAGGGGAAGTGTTTCTTCTGAAAAAATAATAATTAAACAAGAGTAAGTTAGATTATGTACCTCTGGAAATGTTTTGCACTGCTCTGTCTCTCATTAACTCTTACAAAATTAGTGGTCAGAGAAATATAACTCATCTGTTTCTTGGTGCTTCTATCAATTAAGAAGGTAACAAAGTCTTTATGCAAGAAATTAAAAGATGATAAAGCCTTTCATGGCTGAACCTAGTCTTTTTCCCTGACCCACTTGTCCCTGGCATGCAATTCATTTTATTTCTCAGCAAATGGCCAAATGAGTGATTACTAGATCAGCCAGTGGCATTGCTGTGAAGTACAGAGCTTTTCTGCAGAGCAAGTGAAAATATTTCTCTTGCTCTGCTGTTGGTTAAGTGCTGCTCTTAGTTCCTTATGGAAAAAGAGCCAATAGTTTCCTGGAGCAGTCAGACAGTCCAGTGCATTGAGAAGCTCAGAAACATTAATTTTTTTTTTCTTTTTGTCTGTCAGCTGTGACACTTTCCCATCTGCCCTTGCAATCTGTCTCTGGATTGTTGTAATGGCATTAATCAGCAGAATTGACAAAAACCGAATTACATGACTGACAGCAGAGAAAGCCCCAGAGTTGCCTCATCAATGCTTTTGTATGGGCTGACCAGTCACATTCTGCCTGAGCCCATCAGGTTGCTGCTCTGCTCTGAAACACTTCTGGGTATTCCAACAGCTCTGTGAGGGAGGAGACACCCAAGCAATTCAGAGTTTGAGTTCAGATTTGGATCCTCCCTCTCATTGTCTCCCAAGAAGGGACTGTAATGGGACCTGTTGGAAGGAGGTGTGTTCCTGGCATATGTGTCTCTGTGACGTGCCTTTTGCAGAGGAAGTAGCTGAACTAAAGCAGCACATAAACACACAAAGAAGTGTGGTAAAACAAGTCTATCCTTCCCAGTTGATCTGGAAGGATTGTTTATCAGTGCCCTGTCCAGCTATCACCCTCTGAGAGCAAAAGTCACTGTCAGGACAAGGTCAGGATTTAAGACTCTAACAGGTATTCCTGACAAAGGCACTCATCAGGACCATGAAACAAAGGCTGATGCAGAAGGAAAATACAAAGATGGGTTTCAACACTGCAGGGAATCCTGTACCACCATCCTGTCCCACTTCTGAGCCACCTTGGTGTGCCAGCCAGTAGTAGAACTGCCTTCCCAAGAAAAATTTGAAACCAAACTTAGAATCTTCAGGATCACTTTTTGAGTATTGTCATTATAGTGTGATTTAGTGCCTGCAGCATCTAATCCTGTCCACCCCTTAAAGTCAAGAAGGGTTTTAAGGCGTGGAGCTGCAGCATCCTAATCACTGAGGGATGGCTTGTGTCTAGAACAGACTACACCCAAAGTCAAAGCTAAAAGCAAAAGGCAGTTTCTAATGATGATACACGGTGGATAATGTGTTTATCCTTAATTGTGTTTACTGTAAGTGGAGGGTTTACAGCCCTTGAGGGAAAACTGACATAAGCAGTTTCTCAGTCAAGAATGGAGCCGCAAGGACAGGTGTGTTGTTTAAATAAAATTTGCCACCTGCTACTGAGTTTTAAATCTTTTAGAAGGTGGGAATATGGTGTGTGATAGTTGCAGAGCAAATGTTTACCTGCTATGGTGATTCTGATTGCAAAAGTCCTGACAATAGTGTCAGCATTGGCAGAAAAGGAGACATCCTGGCCTGGCAGCTTCCTGGTTCTTGTGACTGGGAAAGAGTTGGTTGAGCTTTTGGCCCTGGGGCAATGAATTTGCATTAACTGATAATACCTTAGTTTTCTGTGCTACCTTAAGAAACAGTCCATAGTATGTCAAATATTCCATATTCCAACACCCCAAATTCAGAAATAGTCCACAGTATGTCTGCAGACCACAGACTGAAGAACACTGGTATAGACTGCAGACATGTAGCAAGATGAGAAGCCTGAAATTAGTACAAAGATTGCTCCAATGCAAGAGCATTTTGGGGGCTCTGTGGAAAGAGCAGCCATGTAGTCAACTAGAAAGAGAAAAGGAGAGAGAGGGAACATCAAGGCTGTGAAGTTGCCTTGTCCAAGGGACACTGCTCTTGTGCTTTCTGTCTTTTTACTCCACAGAAAACACACTGACTATTTTATTCTCTGTGCCAAAAACTGGCTGCCCCCAGATTTTCTGCTCAGGGGACAGCACAGTATTTGGAGAGTAGAGAAATGTGTGTAGCTTGAGAACATGGAAAAAATTGCATGAGACTGTGGCCTGGGACATGAGGAAAAGGAGTCTTGTGTGTTGAGCATGGCTGTTGCTCAGATAATGAGTTGTGAGCTGGACGATTCAAAACTTCTGCTGCTGAGCAAAACTCCTTCTGAGTTCTCCCTCATGATGGTCTGAAAGGCTGGGATACAGACTGCACATCTTTACCAAATTAAGGAAAATTAGGAGAGTGAATGCTGCAAACCATGACCATGCAATATTTCTGCTGATTCCTAGTTTTAAAGATCAGGTGTTGCTGGGGCATCTAAACTGTGTCAAGTTTAAATATCTTTATTTGCAAGTCTGTTTTGTCAGTACATTTCCTTTGTTATGAATTACCTGGGTAAATCATTATGAACTTGAAAATGTAATTAATGTCTGGTTTGGTTTTGGGGTTTTTGGTTTTGTTTGTTCATTTGTTTTTAAACATTAATAGATCTTCAAACAAGGGTGAGATCTGAGACTGACTAATTTCTTCAAACAAATAACTAGTCTGTAAGTCTTCAGTGAACATTTCAGTACCTGGTGGCAGCAGAGTGGTAAGGCTGAAGGCAGCTTTTTTGATTGCATGGCCAAAATGAAAAACTGAAAGCAATTTCACTCTGAATCAGCCCAAAACAAAACATGGATTGAAAAATTTAGATGGCACTAAATGGAACATTGTACTTGGCATAAAGCAGCTTTGCCATGATGCAACATTTAAGACATTCACAAACTAATAATAATTAAGCTGTCTAAGCCTGTTACTGAGTTGGTATTGCCAGGGGCTGTGGAATGATGGCATTGGTGGAATTGCAGATTTAACATCAGAGTGGGGAATCACCTCGTTTCTCAATGAATGAGTTCAGTGAGCACTTCTTTCTGAGTCAGCCCAAAGATTTTATTTCTCTCATATCCACTGAAATATTATGTGTCTGGGCTAAGTATTGCACCACATACAAAGATTTATATGATTAATAAATTTATCCTTCATACAGCAAATTCTGGTCTGTCAGTCTGGAAACTGAGGTTGCAGGTGGAGCATTAGTGGGAAAACACAAGGTTACTGTGCTAAAAAAGGAGAAAATTTTAAAAAGAAAGAAAGAGCAGTACTGAATTACTGTTGTCACTGGGGTACACCTCTGATGCCTAGAGAAACCCCAGAGAAACCCCCCTAGAGAACAGCAGCTCTCTTCTTTTCCTTGGTGCTTATGATGTGTGATGCTGATTCTCCTGGTGAGAACATTCCTATTTACTTCAGCAGAAACTGGAGTCAGTCATGGGATCATCTTAATCTGTAATTGAACCGAATGCAGAGTCATTCTGAAAGCAATCAGAGCTGGTAAGAGCTCCTGCTTCATGTGTGCTCCCTCTGTTTTCCACAGGCTGAAGGAAGTGAAGCACACCTCAAAGCTGTCTGTCATTAATGCACACAACACTGAGCATGTATTGGGGTTATTGGTCTTGAATATTATCATCCTGGAGAGCCTCTCTATAGACATACTGGGAAATCTTTTCCAGAGTAAAAAGATAATTAGAGATTGGCAGAAAGGAATTAAACACACAAAGACAGCTACTACGTGGCTGCAAATGGAGAGAGGTGGATGGGGTGGAAATCGACCTGATGAACTAGTAGGAAGTGCTCAATTGATTTCCTTTTAAAAATATAATGATTTCCTTTAAAAAATATAATTTAATTCAAACAATGTATCAGCTAATTTCTTGTACTTTCTCGCTGATATTTTTTTTTTCATCTTGGGGAAATATGGCTGGTGGAAGGAGAGTAAGTATAGAAAATTCTCTGATCAGAGCACCCTTATCTTGGCCTTTTCCTTGTGAGCTGCCATGATGTTGGCATAAAACCATTTTCAATATCCCCGAAAAAAAACCCTAGTGAAGATGTGACACTTCTGTACCACAGTTTTTAGCTCCCTGAAGCTCATGATAGGCAGAAATCTCAATTACTTTTATCCTGCCATTTTTGTGCAAAGATCTTTCCTATGATTCCATTCTTTCCCTGTTTCATACACCGGTGTTGTACAAACACAAAATCCTTCTATCCTTACATTTATCATACGAGCAGGAATTTATTTTTTTAAGGTCCCATTTATACCTCCAAATTTTCTGAAAATAACAAGAAATTGTTGGACTGCATTGAATTCCTCGTTGTTTGTTTGTTTTCCAAAAACACAGAGCCAAGGATTAACTCTCCTCAAACAACTCATGGAATCCAACACCTGGAATTGTCAGTCTTGAGAGTAAAACAAAATACTGTGATACCTGTTCCTGCATCCCAGTTCCCACTGGCAAAGTGTCCCAGGCTGTCACTGCAGAGGGAATATTCATGAACCTCTCTGTGCTACGAGAAATAGCCCTTAGTTAAAAGGAAGGAAAGGCTGAAACTAAAAGAATCAGATGTGAGCACTCCTGTCTTACCCCTCCTTTTGCTCCTGCCCTTTCCGCACCATGAGGGAAGGGTGAGGGAGAACCCAGTGAGGCACTGGAGGCTGGACCCGCCTGCGAAACCTGAACTTTTGAAGAAGCAATTTTCCTAAACAGTTCTCTCCCAAAATACACAGAGGCAGGAAGCAGTGAAATGGCTGGCCAAAAGGCTGGGAGCAAGGTAGCTGAGTGTTTCCTGTTTGCTTTGTCTGAAACAAAAGGGCTGGAAAGCATTTCCTCTTGGTGATGAGACCAGGGCCGTTTTTGGGAAATGTGGTGTGTCTGACATCACCACAGGGCCTTGCTGGTAATCAGAGCCCAGAATAAGTGTAACCAGCCCACTCTGCTGCAAAATATCCTGGTAGAACATTGGTGCTGCTTCTGCACAAACAAGGTTATGCTAACACAGGGAAGTTTAGGAAGTTTGAAGACACCAGTTCAAGTCACTGATTAATTTCCTGCAGGAGCCACAGAACCCTGGGCATTGTTATAAATCCTTCCTCCAGAATGATATGGGAAGCCTCAATAGACATTCATCTGATGGACATGGCACTGCCTGAAAATTTTAAATCTTATTTGCTTTTTCACTTAATGCAATATTTACTCCCTTTATCCTTCAAATTTGTACAGAGATTTTGACTTGTCCTTGGCTCCATACACATGTTTTTGAGCATTTTTTTCTGATATTTGAGTTCCTAACAAAGATTCAAAATTAGATGAACACTTTTTATTCATTTCTCTAATTGTCAGGTTCTTTGTCAACGCTTGGTCTTATCTTGTAAACAGATTTGCAGAAAGTACATTGAATTCTTTGCATCAAGGATTGTTTATGTTTTCCTGTACCTTATGTGAATGTTTCTGTAGATATAAAACGGAGAAATGAGCCCATCTGTACCCACACAGTGCTGCACCTGTGCATTCAACTAAATATTTACTTACAGGCTTACCTGGTTTGCTGTACTGGGACCCCCTTTGTATGTTTGGAAGGATTTTCTCCAAGGTGGGGGCAGCAGCAGTTTAAATGGAGAATTAAGCAGTTACACGAGAAAATGACTGCTAATGTCCCCATGCCTTTTCCATCCCAATACACTAACACTTCCTTTCTAAAAAAGTACTCTCTGAGCACAATGATATTTAAACGTTTGCCTTTATCAGCTCATCCTATTCACCTCTTGGCAAGATGCCATCAGTTGTCACTTCCTGGCCTTAACCCCAAGGGCTGTACAATAGTCATTATTGTACAGCACTTCAAAATAAAGCACAGCTACGTTTTTTCCTAGTCTCTATTCAGTTGTGCAGTAGAGAAATATGAAGTGCCATAAAAAGTACCTGTGAACACTGTGGAAAGCATAAACAAGCTTCTTTCATAAGGACAAGTTGCACTTAAAAAACCAACAGCACCACTCTTTATTGGGTGGGTTTAATAAACCAGATCAATCCTGCTGCTCTGCAAGGAGAGATTTTTATCTTTGCATTACAACATTCTCCTCTTCCTGCAAACTAGAATTATCACTCAATGTCTTTCAAAGTAATTTTGATTTCTGCAGTTTAGACATGAGTATTCATGATGCATCATCATCTAAGCATCAAATGCAGAGAATAAAACCCTGGGCCCAAAGGAAAGCTGTGCTAATGAACGCTCACAGTTAAACTTCTGTCCATGGGGCTGTAAGAGAAATGTTAACTTTGCCAGCCTCACACATTTTTTTTTCTCTAGGTGCTGAATGCATTATGCACCTTGCTTGGGCCTCCTTGGGAAACAACAGACATTTTATTATTGGCTTCAGTTAGAGAAAATTAATTTCCTAGAAATTATTCCCTATAGTGAAAGACATCAAAAACTCAATGCTTCACCAAAGATCTGGGGGAAGTGGGGTTTAGTCCTTTCTTCCATCTGAATTGATTTGAGTCCACGTCTGGAATGTCACATTCAGCTTGAGTGTCCTGACCCTTCAGCTACTAAATAAAGGGCAAAGCACCAATCCCTCTCTGGCTATTGTTTTGCAGAAATGAATGGGATAAATATTTGGCTCCTGAAAAGAAGGTTAGAAACCCCAGTGAGAGAAGAAGGAGCATCTGGCTGAAAGTATGCAAGTTCTTTTCAAAAGATGACTTCAGAGACACTCTTTTCTGACTTTCTGTCACCTTTAAACTCCATCACCCCACACATATTCCATGTGTTTCTGAAACAAATGTAACCCACTGCCTGGCCCAGCCCAATTCCAGGCCGACTTTCATGGGTTGTGCCAGGTCTGTGAGCAGACATCTATCTCTTTGATGTTCTTCTGGAAGTGTGGGACTTAATGTTGTCCACTGCCTTCCTGGACTGAATTTTCCTTATTTCAACTTTGTCAAAGTTTCCATTTCATTTAATCCTAAGTAAAAAGTTCCACCAACATGAAGGATATAAAGAAAAGGCTTTATGAAAGCCAATTTATCTCAAGGCAATCTGCCCTTTTTATGGCTTCAATGTGCCTCTAACAGTACAGGGCAGAGAATTCTGCCTCCCCTATTCATTTTCTAGCGAGTGTAGCTATTGACTGCTTGGTATGAGAAGCCTCTACAGGTTTCCAGCACTGCCTGATTGCACTTTCAGAGACTCTTCAGACTTGTATCTAAAAAAAAGAATTGATTAGGAGGATGAATGCCATGTCTGATCATTAAATATTTAAACCTGGTTAGCTTTCAAGAGTGGCAGGCTTGCCAGCCTGTGAAAACACCCTTGTTTTGCCATATCTAACTTGCCATTGTCAGTTTTCAGAAGACTTGAAGTAATATCTACACAAGATTTAGTATCCAAGGTTTCTTAAGAGAAAAGAGGAGAGAGAGTGTGCCTTTAATTGTGTGTTGTAGATTGAAACAAGTAATCATACATCAAGGAATGTAGCTGGGAGAATGCATTTCTCTCTCCCTGGTGTGGGAGTCAATATGGTGATGGGATCATTGCCCAAAATGAAACAAACACAAATATTCTAACCCATAAATCACATTGACCACAAATACAGGAAATAGCATCTTGTTACATGGACTGTGACTGCAGTTTCTGCTCCAAACTTCTGGATAAAGGACATTGGAGCCTTGTACTGATCTCCCTCCATCATATTCTTTTCCATCTCTGTTTTCATTCATTTAATAGTTCTGGCACTGTGGGAATTTTTAACTAATTATTTTTTCAAGGAAAAAAAATCCAATTGTTGATTTTTTTCTTGCTGTGCAGGATGTTGCATTTACAAGCGTTTTGGGAGAATCTAGCTGTCCAGTCAGTTCACACTGCTGGTATGAGCCAGTCTCTTACCAAAATGGATGAAAAGACATGTTTAATCACAGCTATGACTGTGAATTAACTGATAATGAACAGAGGTCTTTGCAAGATGTAAAGTCTAAGCTCACACATGACCTCTGAGTGCAGTTTGGGGACTAAAGAGAATAGACAAACTGGGAAAAGATGAGAATGGTGCATAATCTGAAGGTGGGCACTGAGGGAAGAAGAAACATCTTACCATAAACTGTCCAGGAAAATTGCCTGCCTTTGTGTTCAGCTCCTGACAGCTGCAGCTGTGGCATTCAAGGGGTGATACACACTCAGTGTTGGTGGTTTTCCCCCAGGCAGTTGCCATCTACTGAAGCAGGTCATAACAACAACCCAGCCCACGTGTGTGTGTGAGGATTGTTTTCTTTTTCACAATAAAGATTTTCCTATGTGTTCATTTGAGCATCACTTCCATTTTCTTTCTCTTTTTTTTTCTTTGCTATTATTAGCTATCAGCATGTCATCATTATGAATTATGTGATCATTATCATCATTATTCATCACTGTGAAGTAGGAACATTATCATCCAGTGTGTGGTAAAACAAATGTATTTAAATGACTACAGGTAGCACATTATATACATGCACTTTTGTCAAAGAGTGGCTTACCAGTCTGACTGGTTAACCTATTGCCATCTTTTGATCCTGACATCTGTCAGAACTAGTAAAATACAACTCAGTTTGCTCTTTCTTCCAGTTTAAAGTTGGAAACCTGTATAAAGGCCATTGTAATTTGTTTGTTGAGCAGCTGCTTTTATATTTGGTATTCCAAAAAGTAGTTTCCTAGTTCAGTGTTATGTACTAGAGAGGCACAGTGTGTTAGTGTCTGTGGTTTGTATACTTGGAAGGATCACCACTCTGCAGTGCTTCTGATTGCTTTATGCATTGCACTTGTAGGTCAACCTCTTGGTAGCTTAAAAAGGAAACTTCAGCTGTGATGCTGCATCTTGTCTTCAAATGTTAATGCCCTTTGCCTATCAGTTCCTGGCCTGACCCTCCAGCATGAATAATGCAAAACTTGGCAGGAGCTCACCTGTGGGTCCCAGTAAAGGACGGAAATGAAGCTTTTTGACATCTGCTGGCAAGTTCACAGCAAACAGGTCTGATGGTGAATGCAATGCTGAGTCTGCAGGGATCAACTGGAAGGAAAGGTGAAGCTTTCAGGGAGGGCAGAGGCTGAGGTGCTGTCAGGATGTGAGTGTCTGGAGCAGCTGGGCAGGCAGAGTGGCCAGTGAGGCAACTGGTGATTAAGGATTGAGAGTAAATACAAACAACAGGAGTAAGGGATAGAAGATTCCAGCTGAAGAGGAAGCAGGGCACAGTATTTTGTTGTTGACAGGTATTCAGTATTTACAAAATAAAAAGCAAATGACAGAGAAACAGTTCTTCTTTAAGGCCTTGTTTTCCTGCAGAATGGGTTTGGGTTATGAGGAAGCCTGTTGCATATGAAGTAAAATAACAAGAAGTCAAGACATATGGTCTTAAACCACCCCAATTTCCCTGGAGCTTACCTTGCTGAAAAGCTCAGCTTTTCTGTGTTTCTACCTGAGCAAATCTATATATATTATCTTTTCTGAAGTAAAAAACCTTATCCTTTTGACTATGAAGACAAGTGATCTGAAAAATCAGCTTTGAGAAACGAATATTTGGTGACTGCATCAGGACCAACGGAGAGACAACCTGACTGACCTCAAAACCTTTGGTGTATCTTCTGTCTGATTTCATGCACTAAAAGATTCCTCTGCTCATGAATCTTTCTTTAGAAGAAGTGGAACCTGAAAACATTCTAGCCAAGAGGGAAAAATAATCTGCAGTGACTAGATGGAGTGTTTCTCCTGCCAAGCTGCTCACTGACGACTCCCAAGATGGCATGAAGTCCCTTTCTTCCTGATACAGAACCTGGAACTGTTTTAGTGCAAGAAAAGGAAGAAGGAAAATAAGAAGATATACCTGGTAAAGGCAAGCTCGTGTAAGCTCTCACTGTTTCAGTAGCCAAATGAAATAGCCAACTGGCCAAATTAGGAGTTAAGCAATACCTGTTTGGTGGGGTTGTGCTACACCTTCTGGGAGTACAAAATGGGAGGTGATTACAACTTGGAGCTGACCTACTTCTTGTCCATAATACAGTGTCCCAAGTTTGGCTGTGAGGCTCAGCAACTCGTTTCTCACCCTGCAATTAAGAGTGCTCTGCATTTGATAATTAAGTTTGGGGGCTAAATCCTCCCCCAAGAGAAAGGTGGAAAGATGTTTGACTAAATTCTTGTTGCAAAGGTTGTGTTAGTGCTACTTTTAGCACTCTGTATTATTGATGACTATATGGCAATTTGGGGCTTTGGTTTTAGTATTTTAGATCTCTGTAAAGTGTTTGCAAGGTTATTTGTACCTTTAGTTAGGATTAACTGAATTCCAAGCCCTAACCACAGAGTGAAATTCATTCCTTTATGACCATTTTTTCCCTGGGTCTTGCTGCTAAGATTTATCTGAGAACAGCAGAGATGTCCTCAGTTCCTACGCCTTGCAAACTGAGCAGATCTCATCTGAAGCATGATTCAAAATTGCTGATGATTAAGATAGTGAGAGCACACAACAACTTGTCAGAAGCCTGGCATGAAAAAAAATTGATCTTGTAAAACAGAGTGAGTGTATCCCATTATATAGTAAACATCTTTAAGTGAAAGGCAGATCACACTCTTTTGGTTTGGCACACTGGTGTTGCATTGCCCTATTTCCAGTCAGCAGTGCCACTGGATATGAGAACATAAAGTACAATAGAGCACTCTGGACTGAAGCATACTTAGTATGCAACATATTCAGGAGTTAAGGGTATTTTTCCTCCTATTATTCTCTGCTACAATCTGATTGCTCTCATCTTTAAGAGCCTGCTTCTAATTTCCAGGCACAATTCATTCATGTCCAGCCTACACTCGTTGTGCTTGTGCCAACCATATCTTTTAGATTAACTAGTTAAAAAAACAGGCCAGAATCCAAAACTGGGTTGCTTTTCTGGATGTGTGGAGCTATCCTAGACCAAATCATGCCTTTCTAATAGAGGTGGGCAGTATTTGCCCTATATCTACTATCAGCACCCACTAATTATCTGAGATCTGTTCAAGCCACCTCATCCTTGCTGCTGTGCAGGGACGAGTATCACCCACCATTACTAATGAATCACATTAACTGATACATTTTCCCCCTACACACTCATTTCCTTCACTCAAATTGTATAAGTAATTGCACTTCAAATACTTTAAATGAATGAAAAGTGGTATAATGATGCTATCAAGAAATCTTTCTGGTTTTTTTCCCTGTCAGGACTGCTGAGGGGAGTGCTCAGTCCCAGCAATAGCCCAGAGTGGTGTGTGAGTAAGCAGGGGACCATCCAGCAGGAAAGGAGAGAGGCAGGTGAGCCCTGCAGCTCTGGACCACCTCCTGCCCTCCTCCTAACTTCAAGGTGCCTCTTGCTGGCCCAACCCAACAGCATTGTCCTCTGGGGAGGTTCCCAGCCCTGCCTGCATCCCGGGAAGGAGCTGCACCACTGACAGCCACCCCACACCAGGGACAGAGAGAGCAAGGTAGGCACCTGGGCTGGAGAGAGAGGAACAGGGGAGGGAGACAACCTGGGAGTTCAGAGGGAAGCTGCAGCCTCTCCTGTCTCTGGCAGCTCAGGTGAAAAAATGCCACTTCCTAGCTGTGGTGGCTGGGGGGACACACACACTCTCACATGGAGGGTCCCTCAAGCTCACCATCTAGTATTGAACACCAGCCTCATGGCCATGGACATCCACTGGCAAGTATCTCCCATGGGCTGTGCTTTTCTGCTTGGGAAAAAGAGGGAGAGGGGAAAAGAAGAGGGATGACTCATGAGTGCTGAACCTTTGAGGAAAGCACAGCTGTAATCCCAGGCTGTGTGACTGGGAAGACTGCTCTGAACTGTGCTTGCTTATGTAGTGCTTTCCCTTCATCCTCCTCCACCTCAAAAAAGCAGTTTTGCCACACAAAGCAAAACAGAAAAGATTTCCAGGAATAAATGTTTAATTTTAGCTCTAATTAATATTTTAAGCAAGAGAAGTCATCAGTCCTGTAACTGTATCTTACCAAGGGGTAAGATCTTGTGTGGAACAGGACTGGATGGAGAGGTAAGATCCTTTGGAAGACAACCATGTGATTGACACAGATAGCTGGGTGCTGTATATTCTCTTCTAGGTGCCCTGTTCTCAGATCAAACACACTGTGTTATAGGACTTCTGTTTAATTATCCTCATGGAAAAAAAAAAGCCCTGCTAAAATCTGTGTGTGGCAGTTTTACCACAAATTGCACACTGCTATTTCCTATATGATAATGGCTGGCTGAAAGAGTGTATACTTCTGTCTGCTATAAACCTTACCTTTGTAATGACAGCAGGACATGCTTTTCTGGTACCTTTAAGTGGAAAAGTACCAGAAAGGATTCAGTGTCTAAACTCTCTTTGTAAAACCATCTTCCAGAATGCTGTGGTTTATTATCAGCTAGGAAAATTGTGCACAGATGAAAGCACTGCTGAAACTCTGGTGGCTGGATGCAGTGCTTATGTAGTGCTTTGCCTTCTTTTTGCCTTAAGATCTTTCAGTGATTCTTGTGCTCCTGTAAAGCAGGAGCACAAGAGTCTGCCCTCATCACTGTCCCGGACTGTCTCATCAGTGGTGCTGCTACAGCTGCCACTTCAGGTCCTGTGTGATAGCTCTGATTCATGCAGGAACAACACCCAAGTCGTGCTCCTACAGAGCACATGCATGGGCTTTCTCAGCAGCGCTCACCACAGCTCTGCCCCTCATCCCCATTGCAAAATCCGGGAAAATTCACCAGGATTGCTCCTCTGTAACTGAAGAGCTCCCTGTTCCACTGAGCCCTCTGGCCGCGTCATCCCTTTCTTTAACACCACCTCCACTTCGCTAGCGTGGCTTTATTTTCGGACAGAACCCTGTCGGGTCCGAGACCGCGAGCGGGGAGCGGACTCGGAGATCCCAGAGCGCATCCCGGGGTGTCGGTGCCCGCTGTGGGCCGGGCCAGGTGAGGCCGGGCTGGGCGGAGCGGGGCTGGAGCCCGGCCCACAGCGTTATACCCGGGGCGGGGAGCGGCGGGGCCGCCACAGCCCGGCCCTGCCTGGGGCCAGCGCCAGCCCGGACCGACCAGGTGAGCGGGGCCGGGGCGAGCTGCCCTTCCCGGGGTGGGCGAGCAGGGATGGAGGGTCCTTGGGCTCCGCGCCCGGCGCCGCTTTCGTCTCCTGCGGTGCGCTGGATTTATTTCGCTTTCCACAGTAGGGCTACTTTTTTTTTTTTTTTT